>CM046449.1:1020135-1620135 GCA_025506515.1 Flaveria trinervia
TATAACGTAAACATAATGGCTATATTTAGTTTCAAGTTTTAATATTTTAAATTTCCCCCCAAACGGTTATATTTTTTAATATTTAAAAGTTTTTAAACTTTCTCATAACGGCTATATTTTTACGATAAATACAAACATTCATCATTCGTTTTTTCAACACCTTCAATTTAGTCTACCTTTCATCTTTTAAAATTTCTCATTATTTAACTTTTAAAATATTTAAAATTCCCTCTTATGAAAAATATTTAAATTTTAAAAATTTAAAATTTCCCTATAAAAAGTATTTAATTTTTATATTTTAAAATTTCCATCCAACAAAAGACATATAAATATGTTATTTATATTTTATATTAATATATAAAATTGAAAATTAAAAATAAATATAAAATATAATAATGATGTGACAATGGTTTTAAGTGTTTTTAAGTTTTATTATATGGGAGATTTTGGGGGTTTTGAAGAATGTGTGGTTTTCCGAAAATGACTGATGTGATAGACACTAGATATGCATAAAATGTACACACTAAAATGTAGTGCGTATATGACATGACCCGCTTGTGAAGTGGTTTAAAGGATTTATTTCCCAACTTATATCCATGGGAAAATATAGAAGGATCAAGTAAAACAGCAGGGGGTTACAATGTCCAACAAAGGGTAACACAAGTGGGATTTCAATGGCAATGTAGATTTCCCATTTTGGAGCCTACCGTTGTACCGGCACAATTGTTTGGTTCTTTTTCAAAACCAAATTTTATCTAATGTGAAAGACAAGTGGCTTTCTGAAGGTAATTCGCCTAGCGACTTCACAGTGAAATGAATAAAAGCAAAATGCAAAACAAAAACAATATGGTTCCATTAAAAGTTAATTTCTTTGTGTAGCAGGCGAACCTAGATAGGATTTCCTCAAAATAGGCTTTAACAAAAAGAAACGTGATTATGCAAAACATGATGTGCTCCTTTTGAGGTATTCACGAGGAAACCTGTGATCACCTTTTAATTACATGTCAACCAGCAAAGCACATTGGAGACAAGGTGAAAGGATGGCGCGAAAACTCTAATGGGAATGGAATATAATAAAGGGTCTTCTCGCCTCCATTATATTGGTTGCTCTCTGAGCAATTTTGAAGAGAAATATTCAACTCTAGCTCAAAGCGCATGAAGCTGGTTTTTGGAGAGATTTCAACAACTTCTATCCTCTGGATTTGTAATCCATGCTCTCTACTGTCTATCTTCTTGATAGTATGCTTGGAGCCTTTTTAATGAAAGTTGATTGTAGTTCAAGAAAAGATTTGACATGACCCATAAAAAACATCAATCGCATACAAAAACATCCAGAACTGCAACATAATGAAATAGCAGCCAAAAGTAATGTACACATTGAAATGACCCAAACTAAGACATTATCCCAAATACAACCAACATCTACACCTTTGAAAGCAGAATCTATGCAATTGAAAGCATAGAAGAAAACGGTGAAACAGACAATAGCCAGCATCAACCACCCGCGTTAATATTTGCAGATGAATAGACTCAAATAACAACACATTTGGCGTCATTTAGTCCATATCAAGAAACTCCATTATCTTTCTCATTGAACCCTTCAGAGCTGTAGCTTCCCTCTCTACTTTTTGCGCCTGCAACAATCGCACTGTTATTCGCATGAAACAGGCTAATAACAATAACAGAATATATAGACACCACAAACTTAAATATCATGACAATGTCGGCAGACTTTCATCTTGATGATATACAATCAACTTATAATCACATCAGTTGCTATTTGGCGAGCAGCCACTTTCTCAGAATTTAGCAACCATATTTAAAATGGGCGCAAAAAAGGAACCATCTTAGAGCTAATTCTTTTAGCAACAAAGTTACATTTTATAACTGACTGTAGGCACGAATGACTTTATTTTTCTGCTGATTGCTTCAAAAATTACTGACTGACCATGTTATTAATCATTTTAGTGTATAAGCATACGCCACATGGCGTTTGACATGATATCTAATGTATATTAATATCGATTCTTTCTATAATATCAGTTTTCTGGTATACAATTTATTATTTAATTCTTTTTACGCATAAAGCATTTTTGGCATATGTGGCATCATTATTTGACAGCCTACATGGCATCAAGTCATCAACCAGTGACACATCAGTAACATACACATAAATATAAATTAAAATGATGTTGGATACTAAAGTCTAACGTGTACGTTGGATAATATTGCGTGCAGTTTGCCCTTACTATTTAGAGTTCTGTAAGAAAGAAAGTGCATGACATGAAGCAATCCCCTAAACTTTGGTCTTCTTTAGACTTTGGCAGAGCAACTACTATGAACAGGTTGCATGTTTACTATGTTAAGCTATATATCTTGCAAAAATAAAAATCTAATTAAACTTTACAACTTTCAATTCTTTTTGGATAATTTTTAACCAAATATAGTGCTGCTCAAAATGCTCTTGCTTGAACACGCTCAAAATCAAACAAGCCAAGCCCAAGCCAGGGTAAGCTCAGTCCATACTAAGCTGGCTGCCTGGCTAATTTAAATCACAACCGAGCCAGGCTTGTTTACACCCCTAACAAGTAATAGCTAATGACATTTTCTAAAAAGAGAATTCTAGAAAAATAACCAGCTATCTACCACAGATACAAGATGTGACGGTCATCATACAGAATCACCTACAAAACATGCTAACTCTGTTCCCCCAATCGACTATAAACATAATTCTAAAGAGGTAAGAATATTCTTCAATAATAACGATGCACAGAGAGAAGCCAAAAAATATATTTAAAAAAATTAATTACACCAAAATGTAACTCTTTTCCGCCATTGTGTATAAGAACGAGATGTTTTGTTTCTTAGATGACTTTTAAAAGTATCATTGCATGCAACTATGCAAGCAACCTTCTAAAGCAAGTTAAACGGAGACATGGCGCCAATTTTTGATGATGTGCCCGGTGCCATTATGTCACAATTTGCTTGCTATAGAAGACTAACATACAACGACAAAAAGGTTACATTTTGGATTTATAAACCCATATGAAACTAGAAAACTGATAGAAATAATAATTAGGCAGGATATAAGTTATAGATTCAAAAAAAAGGAAGGTCAAACTAAACACAGAAGGTAGTGTATTGAAGTTACTAGAATCACCATCTATAGAGGTGGCAAAATGGGCATTGAGTAGGTGGGTAACTAGCAATTTTTTTGTATGCTTTAGATCATGGGTTGACTTGGAACATTTTGTCCAAAAGTTGTAAAATTCATATAATTTATAAGTGTCTCAAATCTCAATGTGATTACAAAAATATATTATTTTAATAATTCCAACTTTTTGAAAAACAATGACTTAGGAGGTGCTTTATTTTTTTACCCTTTGACCCATTTTCGTTATAGCTAACTATTTACTTTACCCCTTTGACCCTTTATAGATAAAACCTAACCTAAAACGCCCATTCATAAGTAAATGAGTTGAATTACCACCTCTACTAATCAATAATCACTAAACATTGCTCAAAATTCAGAATATGACACCACTATTTATATTAGGTGATTCTGGACTATTAGACTACACATACATAAGTATATAAAGAGTAATAAATAAAACTAATATTGCTTCATATAAGAATATAGAGAGACTATTGCTTGTTTCTACCCCATCACAGTCTCTATTGACGCCATCTTGATTTTAAAACGCGTATAGCGCTTGGATTTGTTTTGATCCCAAAAGCCGGTACACGATGCACACACATCACGTATGCGAGGCCTCCAATACAAAAAATAACGATGCACACACATCACGTATGCGAGGCCTCCATTACAAAAAATACTAAAACTTATAATAAATAATAAATGGTTGATTTTTCATATATTCAAACCCATTGCTCACTTGATGATCAAATTTGTTCAAAGGATGGAGAATAAAAAGATTTGAAAAACTCAGAACCATTGCAATTGATGGTCTAATTTCTTCAAATATTGGTCAACTTCATGATGTGTAGCATCGGACCACATTAGCTGCATCACATGCGCATCATGGAATCGCATTGCATCAATTGTAGCTAGGGGTGTATACAAACAATTTGATTTATAATAATGGATGTTGATTGGGTTAATTTGTTCGGGTTATTTGGATATTTGAGATTTAATATTCTATCCAAAACTTGATCCGAATAACAATCGGTTTAATAGGTTTTCGGGTGTTCGGGTAACGGGTTACTTCAGGTTGGGTTTATTCAGGTACGGGTGAGATCAGGTCACGCAGGTTAATCAGGTACGGGTAAAATCAACGAGCATAATTGTAGTGATCCAATCTCATCACGACATCATGTGCGTTATGCGATCCTGATGCTCGCATTTTAAAACCAAGGACGTTCTTATTGTGCTATTTGCAACTTCACCATGACCCACAAATCAACAAACATTAGAAAAAAGAATAAACCCTCATTCAACATATAATCATAGATGTTATTCATTCAATAATAAGCAAATAAAACTGACCCTTTTTATCTCAACTTCAGAAACACGAGTCATGTGAGGGGGAAGTTCCTCTTTCTCTAGGTCCTGAATTCACATAAATATATCAAGACAAGACAAACAAGCTTTATCAATGTAATGTATTTAATATTCGATATAAACGAGAAAAAAACATGTTATAAACTTAGCTTTAAAGAGCATGTGTCTCTCCGATGTGTTTTGATCCCAAAAGTAGATGCACATCAGATGCACGATGTGCTATGCGCATTCGTTATTAAAAATACTAAAAAACTATTCATAGATAAAATTTAAAGTTTTTAATTTTAGAAACTAAAATATAAGATATCTCATCATTGCTAGTCAAATTTGTCCAATCAATAGTCTAATTTGTTCAAATACTGAAGCCCATTGCTCAACTGATGGTTCAATTTGTTTAAAAGATGGTCAAAATCGTTCAAACAAACTTGAAAAACTCAAACCATTGCAATAAATGATCTGATTTGTTCAAAGACAGGTCAACTACATAATGCATGGCATTAGAATGCATCACATGCACATCATGGCAACGCATCACATCAACTGTAGCGATGTGATCTCATCACTGCATCATGTGCATTGTACATTTTGGGCTAATGCGCACCTTTACAAAACAAGTTATAAATTTAAAACTCCGCTTAAATAAAATAAATAAATAAATCACATACCAGCTCGCCTATCAAAACAACATTCTCGCCACGAATAACATACAGACCAAGTGAGATATCACAATAAAGATCACCAACAATTACTCGTTCACAAGCCCCTTCAAGAACAGCATTGGCTGCACGTGACCATATGCCCATTTTTCAATAAATGATTGACAAAAATAGTCTTATTAAAGAAGACAACTTCAACAAATGGTGAAAAGTTCAAATACCAAATTGATCAAAAGACCGGAGTATTCCCAACAACTTCCTACCATCCCTTAGCAATACAAGAAGTTTCCCTGTGTAAAAAAAATGAATTTGTTTAAGTTGAATACATCATTTCATATTTAATGGCATTACAAAAATGTTATACTAAATTACTGACTACTTTTTTAACAACTTTTCTTACTCATAAATACCACCTAGCCTTGCACTTGCAAGAATTTACACCCACGCCAAAGTTTGTTAAGGGGCAATGACTAATGCCACTAGGCAAGGCCATGGGCCACTCGCTTCTAACCACACATGATGCACTAGTATTTTAGTAATAAATCTCGCAACGTGTATTATAAATTTCAAACTACAAAACATGCTAATACTATATTTCCCATGATATAAGATACTAAGATGTGAACATTATTGGTTGAAGACAGCTTGGACAATGCTTTACTCTAATTTCAATAATACAGGTTATATATCAGTACAAGTTCAACGATGCCATATAGACATATACCCATGATATCTTCACTAACATTCCTATGAAAAATAGTTGAGCGCTCAAATTCACCATAACTGAAGTAATCAGCATATACGGAGTTTCAACCAACCCTCGGGAATTCAAATTATGAAAGGAATGATCCAGTAAATTGATGAGCAAGAAAAGAGAAAAAAAACAATTTTAGGGGAGAGGAGTTCTATAATGTTCTTCTCTTTAGATTCAGCACTTCAGCTTCATATACCACCTAACAAACTCCATGATATTACACACATACATCCTTAGGGGAAAAAAGAACTTACAATAGGAAATGAATTAAAGAACCAACAATTAAGATTCTCTTGAGCTAAAAAACAACATACGGACTCAAAAAGTTATCACTCACTACAGTTTCTCTTCAACCATATCAAATCAGAAATGACAACAGTCAACCAGATACACGGCAAACAAATTTAGCAAGAAAACATAGTTATCAATGCAACCAACATCTAGTAAGTGCTTCACATCACCAAAATCTAGTTCTAAAGTACATTCCGTTATTCAAAAGACTAATAAGAAGAAAAAAAAGTCAATCAGCCCAAATCCACCCATCTTCAATCCATCAAACAGAGAATCTAACAAAACAATCGGTTTATCTAACTGGTAAACACTACACAATTCTCAAGAGAATCAGTAACTTCTAAAACCATATTGAAATCAAGAATTTGAAAGACTACAATGCGCCAACATCAAAACCAAGAAAATGAAAAGAATTTACCATTAAAATCAAGAATTTGCAAATTAAGAAGACAATGAAACCACAACTTACTATCAAGATAGCTTGCAAGAGAAGTGGACAAATAGATATCTTCAGGACCCGCCCAAGACATCGCAATCAAGCTTTTTCAGTATCTAAAAAATCACCGAAATGTCCTCGAAAGAAGAAAATCACATTGGCAGCACAAATTCGCTCTCAATTTCTCAACCTAAAACCCTGACCTCGTATGATTTTCTGATTTCTATCAACAAATAGTGTGAATATAGTCAAATCTACGATCTGCTGAATCGATTAAAGAAACCCTCAGAAACAATCCCCAATTTTGAATCCAATACACACCCCTCGATGTAAAAAATAGTAAGAAAGAGTGCAAGTTGTTATTGATTTTCCTTCAGATCTACCTATAAACCCTAATTAACTATCCCCACATCTGAAAGGGGTGTGATTTGATGACCTGTGACGTTTCATAATTTCGTAAAGCATCTCCAAATCGTATCTATGAAAAAGACTAATTTACCTATCTGCCCCTTCAAGACATGGGGTATGCTGTGACTGACCCTCTAGTGTTTTCAATATGCATTTGGTTCTTCTTGCATCTCCTCAACACATATTGAGGTTAATTAGCACTAGGGTATATCTGGTGCTTAACCTTACTTATGCTTCGTGATAAGATATGCATAGTATTATCTTACATTACATTGTATGCAAGAGTCTGTCCCTAGTGGTTTGAACACATGACTCAGGTTCACAAATCAACAATTTTACTAATTGTTTCAATTACCGTTCTTAAATTAACTAACATTTTAAATAGTAATAAGCTTTAGTGTTACTGTATAAAAAGAGTTAAAGCCAAGTAGAAAAATTCATCCCATGAAAAAACAACACTTGTATAGTTCTCTATAAATATCAAGATAAGCTATTAGAGTTAAATTCATATATATGTGTTACGAATTTTGGGGCGCAACGATGAAATATATTACCCACTTCAAATTAATTTTGTGAAATTTATATATTCTTTTAAAAGATGTGTTTGAGTGAAATTTTGTTCATGAATAATGACTAGGTATCGATTCAAGTTTGTCAAGTGGCAACTCCTATTTTAGTTTTTTTATTTTATTTTTTGTTTT
The DNA here is from genome assembly GCA_025506515.1 of Flaveria trinervia. Lineage (NCBI taxonomy): Eukaryota > Viridiplantae > Streptophyta > Magnoliopsida > Asterales > Asteraceae > Flaveria > Flaveria trinervia. The sequence continues at coordinate 1,027,904 of CM046449.1, forward strand.
TTTGTTCGCGGGTTGAATAAAGATTAGATGAAATACACATTTGGGGATGCATGACTTACATGTATAATTCAACCCAAAAATGTTTTTATGGCTTCGTAAATATAGAGACAGGTCACATGAATGTTGTTATTCATATAGCATATACAAACATATGCATATAAAGAAAGCAAGTTGTCAAAACTTTAGTGAGTGTGGTCGAGTTGATGAGAAAAGGGATGTAAAAAGAGTCCAGTATATAAAACAAAACAAACATGAATCAGTGTGTTTTTCACATATATAGTAGAACATGACATGTCCCATATATAGTACAATATAACATGCATTTAAACCCATGAAGATGGATACAAGCATGAAAAAAAACAAACAAGAAGCTAGCCTTTGCTTTAGTGATCTCAACTTTTGGTCATCCATCCTTCTTGTTAATGAAGTTGATAAAAAAGAAGGCATGTATTTACCTTAAAAACCTCAAACATCAGCAAGAAAATGATAACTTTTGCCATCATGGTCATCAGGAGATCTTCACAACGTTTAGTAACACGTGTTTGATTTCATATCTCTAGAACGATATCTACAAATTTATACCATAATCATCAATACCTTTTTTTCTTCACAAGCACCAGAGGTCAAAAGAATAATGTGGACTTTTGTTGAATCCACGCATAACTCTCTAAACTAGGTTTTCATGGTTAAAGCCCTAAACTTATAAAAACACAACAAAAATATCGTTTATATTTAGTTTAGGGACTTGATAATGTAAAACCTATCCATTGAGGTTTTATAAGTTTTAAAGTTTTAATCATGCAGAAATGACATTTATATTGAAAATAAAAGTCATGTGATCTTTTTGTGAGTTTTATATGTTATGAGATTTATTCATGTAAGAGTGAAATCCAATGACTTATTCATGTCCATTTATTTTACATCTGCCTTTCGCAAGTGCACAACTAGAAAGATGTATACTTTCTAAACATTAAAAGACTCACATTCGGAATCCGTTTTGACCCATTTTGACCCGTCTCTTTCATTTTCATCCTCCATAACTTCCCCTTTCTTCTGTTGTGATCTTTTATCCTCGATCAACTTTCTTCTTGTTGATGCTTGAGGATGCTGAGGGTTGATTTTATTCTTAAGCATAGCCCTAAAAGCTACATTTATCACAATCATAATCAAAACTCAAGAAACAAAACGTCAAAGGAAACAAAACAAAGATTTGATAGATTTATCACCTTTTCCATTCTTGATTCTGGAAGTGGATCACGAAAACTAGGAATCGATGGAAACCCTTTGCTGCATACTAAAATTTTCTTGAATAGAAAAGAAAGTGACTTTTTTCCAATTGCTTTCTTATTGTTATCCATGCAAATATCCTTGCATCTACCAAGAATGACTTTAATAGTACGATCAATATCTTCTTCTTTATCATTGGCTTCAGTGTTGACTTTGACCGAAAGTCTACGGTCAACCTCTAGGCTTGATGGACAGTTAAGGAATCTATCCAATGGGAGATCAGCAGGGATTTCTTGTTTTTTTGACAGGAGATTTGTCAACTCTTTCTGTAGTTTTCCAATCTCTTCTGGTGTGAATTCAGAAAGATCAGGGGTTGATGTTTCAGTTACTCGAGTTTCATGATTTTCTTCGCTTTCAATTGGTAATTCATTGTTGCCAAATGTTCCTATTGTTAGCAATCCGTGTGGCCAATCGCTAAACTCTTCTTTTCGTGCTTCTTGCTTGATGTGATCTAGGAAATGCATATAAACATGACTTAATTATTCAAGTTAAATGAAAGCAAATCAAGATTCCATTTTTTGAATCTTTTATGGGTCTACCAAGAACTTTGTATATAGATTTTGTTGTGAGACTATCATCAAAAAGATCGCAAACCTTATATTAATAAATATACTACTTATAATTGATGTAATTATGCACGTTCAAGATTAGTGAAATAAAGTTATATTGCAAAAAATTTCCATCAACTATCATCCAAAGTTAACAGTACCATTTGCTTATAAACAACAGGCTTCTCTTATATCCATGCAAATTCTTATATTGTATACTGGAACAAACTATTTGTGTCACAAAGATATAAAAATATTAAACAACAGAAGTTTATAAAATTTGTATATTAATAATACTTCAAACAAACCAACAAGATGATCATAACTCCTCTAACATAGTAAAAATGATCCTGTTTTAAATATGAACGAAAGTAATGCAAGATTACATGTTTCTAAATCTTCATGGGTTTTCAAGATCTATACTTGCTCCATTCTATTTGAAAGATCTTTGACCCGTGATTATTATATCAATACATCTTTGACCAGTGATTAATATATCAATATATCTTTGACCAGCATCTAATATATCGTTAACATCTAAGACGATATCAAAATGACATCAAATACAACCATTTTTACTAAGTTACAGTATTAATGAAACTTAATTTAAAAATGTTTCATGCAGATTCTTAATTATATATATATCATAGGCTATAATTGCCTAAAAGACATGAAATAACAGAAATTTGGACCTTTTTCAAATAATAATAATATTTCAGACAAACAAAAAGTTTACAGAAAAACAAAGATTACTTACTAGCAGAAGAAGCAACATTCTTGTTCTTATTGGCAACATTATTGAATTTATTTTGCATCCAACTAAGAAACTGCAATAAAACAAAATTCAGTATAAACAAAACATTAACTTTTTTTCAGTGACAAAGACCAATAAAAGCCACCATATATATCTCACCTTCATGATGGTGGTTGTTAACTGTTAAGTAACGAGAAGGGCGGCAGGCGGGCGGGCGGAGATGGTGACGGTGGTGGATGGGTGAAGAGTGAGGATCAAAGGCACGGTGGGTTTAAATTAAAGAAGCCAATGAGAGTTTAGCTTATGTAATAATAATAAAAATACAAGTTTGAAGAAAAAACTGATCCTAGGCTTCAACGTCCAACCATCCCATTATTTATATATGCGCAGTGATGAATTAAGAAATAAGATATTTGATCTCGTGCTTAAGGACATTGTTGGATTATAATAATCCATCCATGTTTCCTCGTAACAATACATGTTAAACAATGTCGACTGCTGTATGTTGAAGGTGTACACGTGTCATGATTTTACTCCGTTGGATCCATCTTGATGCTCCAAATTACTTATGGGTTTATGTGCTATGATTTCTTGATTTTACATTGGTCAATAATGAATCTACACAAGCTGATTTTTAAGATTTCTTTCTTCCGCCTTAAATTACTTTGTATTTACATTTGTATATACCTGGCAATGTGAGCGGGTCGGGTTGGGTCGGGTCGGGTCGGATGTCAAGTCAGAATAGGTTCGGACCAGGATAGGTTTGGGTTAGAATATATTAATTTAAAAATGGGTTAGAATGGATTTGGGTCAGGATAGGTCGGGTCAAAATGGATGTTTGACTAAAAAACCACATTAATTAACAATTTCATACATAGATCAAGCCCAAGGCATATAATTAAGTATTACTCTAATACCTTAAGGTAGGGTTATTCAAACAGCTCAAGGTTCGCTCGAAAATGTTCGTTTGAATTTTTGCTCGAAAAATACTTGTTCAAATTTTTGCTCGGTTGTAAACGAGCCGAATGCTTGTTCAATTTTTGCTCGGTTGTAAACGAGCCTATCAGCTTGGATCAGTTTGTAACCGAGCCAAGCACGAGCAAAGGTCCGCTCGGTTCGGTTCGGTTCGGATGGAACTAATATGTACATATAGTTTATATGTAACACTCTAGTAGATTTGACCCAATTTATACAAATATATAATTATATTTATGCATAATTGATCAATCAACCTAATAATAAATTTTACATTAAACATAAAGGTGAAATCCTAAGCCGATAAGAGATATTTTTTCGATCATCTCCCGCACTCATCGTCATCGTTATCTGCAATATGTTCTTCGCCTTATCAGATACAGTCTTAACTTCATCGTCAACCACAACGTATTGTCATTCATGAGAATATTATGCAATGAAATGTGGCTGATTTTTAAGTCATTAAATCTTATTCAATGTTGTATAAATCGTATGACACACAAATTAGTTGGGTCGTATAAATTATATGTCACTCGTTTGAAAATTTACCACTCAAACAATGTTTGTTCGATTCTTAGCTCAGTTGTAAACGAGTCAATCGGCTCGATTCGGTTTGAAAATGACCCAAGCACGAGCAAAGTTCCATTCGGTTCGGCTCGAGTCGGCTCGTGAACAGCCATACCTTAAGGTACAACTAGACAAACACATTTAAAATCAAACTTTAAGCAAATAGTTATAAAATAAAAAAAACGATAAACTGCATGGTGATAATAGACGTGGGTTGTGTAGTTATATTGTGGTCTTTTACCCCCATCATACAGTTCTAGTTTATGACGCTCAGTTGCCGACCTGTTCATCTTATATGACCCGTAAACCGATCTTGACTCATTCATAAATCCAACATGTTTATCGCTATCATGTAGATGTGAAACTATGTGTAGATTTTGAAGAAAAGATAAGATGAAGAAAGATGGGTTATGAGAAAATCTAATCAATCCATCCTAACCCAATCCTTGTTTTTGATGACCCATCTTGACCCGTTTATAACTTTTCCTTGTTTTAAAGTTACCCAACTGACCCTTTTAAAAATATAACTTAATCCAATCTAACCTATTATTTAAATATTATTACTTAAATCAACTCAAATATACATTTGTATATGATTGAGTGTGGTAAGAGTAAAAGACTTTTTGAAAATCACTTTAATTTAAACTTGGACGAATAGTTTAAAAGACCTCAAAATAAAATATTGTTGTTGAAAAAGATGCATTTACATACATATATTCAGATTGTATATTCCGGTCATAGAGTAAAATAATAATCTTATTGCTTCTATAATTTATTAAAAGCAAAATCACCTGTGATATATTTCACATCTCGAATTAGATTTAGTGTTTTCGTGTAAGAAAATGAAAGATTAAATTTATTTTCATTGAATACGTTAATAGTTAAAAACCAAGTCCTGAAAAATATAGGTCGAGAATGTATGTTAATGTAACGCATTATGTTAGAAAATGAAATGATAAAAAAATGAAGTTCTTGATGAGAAAGAACAAAATAAGCAAGAAAAGTTCCAACTAATGAAGAATTACAAAAAAGATTAGTGTGTAATATAGTTCCTCAAGGTTGTGTCTTGATGAATTTTTAATAAATCTTGAGGTTGAATAAGTTACTACTAAAAGTGTAGGGTGTGAAGATGGGTAAACCATTACAATAATTCTGTACCTTATAAAAACACGATACGAGACATTTGGTTGAGCTTGAACGAGTTTGATTTTGAAGTGGATAAAGCATAATGACAATCACGATTAATGTATTGTTATGTTTTGTTGAGAATAAGTGTTATAAGATCAACAAATCAATTATGATCTTAGTGCAATTTTTTCAAGACGACAAAAGTTTAAGTTAAGAAATATGATAGGACGATAGGTACTTGATTTTCATGTGCTAGTTGCGTTTAATTTATGTTTTTAATCATACTTATGTATGAACTAAAGTTTCTTTGAGTTTTATTTTTTTTGTAGGTTGAGCACAAAGAATACTCGAGCTATGGATGTTATGGAGCTCAAAATATGAAGTTGGTAGATCAAGAAACGAAAAAAATAACAAAAGTAGCTAAAACTGATGTAACCCACTCTGGTACCAACACAACTTACACCAACGTTTCTTACGCCACTCGTGTTTTTTCCGGATTTTGGTACTTTTAAACGTAATGTAGGAGGGAAAACCCTAGTTTTGAAAGGGTATTTGTTTTTGAGAGTTTAAAGGCGATTTTGAGCGATTCTTAAAGCATACAACTCATCTTTCAACCAATTCAATCATAAATCGAAGCATGAAATCAAGAACCAAATATCTAATCATCATCATGAGCGGCTGAATCATTTGTAACCCACTCTGTTTAGATAACATATTAGTTTGTGTTCGTCTCTAGTTTTGTTTATCATTAAGTCAATACAACTAGATTGGCGGCTTTCGTTAATCCATCCAATAACAGTCAAACATAGTTTTGTCTATATAACGTCCAAACAAGTAATTAACTAATTTACACGTTAAGAGTCATAATCTAAACCTGGAGTTGGTAATTCGATCTTCTAAAATTGTTTTCAAACTCAACCAAATTCTAACTTTGTTTTGTTCAGACTTTCATTTAGCTTATTGTTTAATTAAAACCCACCTTCATTATTAGTTTAGTGACAAATAGGTTATATGATTTAGTTAACTAATCAATTACATGTTAACATCAACTACAAACTCTTTTTGACTCGACACCCTATTTGGGCTACCTAATTAAGGTGATTAGGAACATGTAAATTTTCTTCTTATTTAATCGGGACTTTGGCGCCAATTAATATTCATTCACAAAAATAATTTTGTTAAACATATTCAAGGATGATCAAGGTGTCATAATTTTATCTTCTTCTTTCTTTTTTTCTTAATTTTTCTTTTTTATATTCATTTTCTTAGTTACTTAATAATATATTTTTTTGTTTTCTTTTTTCCTAACTTTTTAAATGAATTTTTCGTTGCAATATTAACCTCTGTTTGTGTCCCAAAGTACGAGACATGATACTCTTTTAATCTATGTTTCGATCTTTAAAACCGAGCCACGGCAACTTCCTGCGTTTCCGTTATGTACTAATTTACGTTAATATCATTGCTGCAACACACACAAAAAGTTCGCAATCTCACCGCATCGTGTAGGTTTAATTTTAGTTATAATTTATTTATTACAAGATCATAAAAATAAAGCATACTTTACATTGTAATTCATTTATTTCAAAACGAACCAACTCCTTATTTTCTTTCATATTTTCTTGTCTGATTCAATCATACGGTATACCACCTAATGCCCTATTTCGTCTGCACTTGATCACCGAAAAACATTTTGTTTTTTGGCCATTATTTGATCCTAATTAACTTACATACAAATCAATATATAGAAGCTTAATTTCATATGTCATGGCTTACCTAAGCTTGCCTATAACCACCAATATTTACTTAGATAAGTTGGTGTACGGATAAAAAAAAGGCAAGAGATATTACTTCGATAAGTAAGCGGGAGTCTTTTGACTTCTTAATCACAAGATGATTAGAATATTAACCCATGCAATGGATGATTAGAGGCCACGTAATAGGAATTAGGGAAGCTCCAGCAGGTTCTTTCTAGAGATTACTTAATCGTCATTAACAACGCTTAGAAATTAACAATCTTTTAAACAAGTGTTGATCCTTCTTCCACCTCATTATACTATTAAACAATCTTTTACATAATCCCTTCATTACGCTTCGTGCTTCCATTTAAACTTTCCCCCATTTTCTTGGAGAGAAGATAATATAAGATAATTTAATCTCATGATAATACGAGAAGATAATATAAGATAATTTAATCTCATGATAATACGAGACCGGCCACACCCTAATGGGTCACATAGTTACCACAAAAAAGAAGCGAATTAAAGATATTTATCGGCACTAGTTACAAGTTACCTAAATAAGCTAAGTATTTATCGATATACGCATGCAATAGAACAAGATTGAAACATAAGTTAATAAGGGATCGACGCGAGTTTCGTATTAAGATCCATGCTTTTCTATCATTCGAGTCGAGCTCTAGACATGTAACAAGTTAATCTCGTTGGGATTGGCTGATAACAATCGAGTTCTAGACTTTAATCTTTTCAACTCTTTATGTAATATGCACTTATTAGTATACATGTAACTAGAGCTTTTAATGAGCTAAGTTTTTATCAAGCTTAAATTTGACTTGCTCATTTAAGTTGAACTTTTCGAGCTCTTAAACCCGAGTACAAACATTTCCTTGAATTCTAAAACTAAATATATAAACGACTAACAACTTTATTTTGGGATACTATTATACTAGGGTCGTCCATAACGATGCGACCACACAACATGGACGCACTGACATGACATGCGGCAGCGCGTTGCAACACTCTCACCCTCATTGTGGCACCGCAAAAGAAAATAAAGTGCAGTGAAATCCACCATGTTTACTTCCTTTCTCGTGGCATCATTCACTTGACTGTTGGCCGTGTTGTTGCCCATTAATGACTAGAATCACATAGACAAAATATGAAAATCTAAAAATAAACCCTTTAAATACCGCTTCAAACCTTAACATATTGGCGGAACAAATCTATCTATTTTTTTTGACTCAAAAGAGAAAATATAGATGGTTTTCTCATAGTCGTATCATCAAGTAAGGATATGTACAAAAAGACAAAATGTAATCATATGATATTTTTTATTTTGAACATCAAAAATGTTTCGAGATGTGACAATTGTACACCATATAGATATAATGCCAAAATAGAACATTAAAACGTAACATATAAACCTACATGCGCCTTAGTGTTACATATAATCTTTATTTGATGTCATCATGAAAACATGGCTGATTCAACACGAATTTATACGGGTTAACAATTGAGTATTCAGATCATAAATGAGTCGACACATTAAGAACACAATTAAAAATGTATACAACTGGGCTCAACCCACTTCACATTCTTTTGACACACGATGCACATTTAACTCATCATATTAATTAATTGACATGACTTGTTTACAAGCCGTTTATCATAATGATACAATTTTATAAGTTTATAAATAATTCAATATCGATTGTAATTTGTAGTAGCTTTTATAATAATTTAGTATCATTGTTTCACAAAACGTATTTAGTGACATGTGTCAGTAATCATAGTAAACGTGTCGTATCATTCATGTTTTTAACTATTTATATTTCGTAATGTTAAACTTGGTGCGTCATGTTATTCATATCATTATGGTTAATCGTATTAAAGTTGTCGTATACCCTCCTAATTAAACATTCAAAACATGAGTTTAAGTTTTAACATAATGGTTTCATCGGTTCTAATAAGAGAATGAATGTAGACATGGCAAACAAAACACGTCACGTACTGCGTCATCCATTTGCTATTTATGTTTATTTTTTTTATTTCAGGACTTTATATAGTTTTAATATACTTTCCTCGAGATTCATGTTAGAGTAAAGGAAAAAAGGAAATTGAGTGTAGCAATATATATATATGTATCACCAGCACCAAAGTCTTTCTCGTAATTTAAGTTTTTAACGAAAGAGGAAAAAGAGCCATGTGAAGGGGTTTGCCACATGGAGCCAACTTTCCTAATTAGGAAGTTCATCATTACTTCCTTAAAATAATCACAATGATATCCTCTATAAAGTGCCAGCCAATCACACAACTTGCATCCATCAAACCTTAATTAAAATGACATGTGATATAATACACACAAGAATAGATCGGCTTGTGGTAGTGTTCGACCACAGATTGGGCACACCGTTTCCGGTGTGTCGAGTAGGGTTAGCGGATAGATTATCATGCTTGTGTACCCGTTGGTTGAACCAATTCAATGAAATCACTCAACACCTATAAGTTTAATAGGGTTGTAAACAATAAATAAATAAATACACTATAAATATACAAATATAAACCATTTTGACACTAATTAATTTTATTCTTTCTCCTACTCTACTCACAAATATTCTACTTAAAATTCTAATATTTTTTTACATCAAATGGATAAGAAGAAGCAAGTTGCAATTTGAAAACCCAACCAAATCGAAGTTCGGTTCTCTAACAGCAAATGGATCGAAGGGTTTCAATAGTTTGTTTTTTTTTTTCTACACCATGATACAAGGATACAATAAACAATATATACATAAGAAATAAAAAAACATACAAGGAAACAACTATCTTTATGAAAAGGAATAAAAAGTTAGAATAGGAGATTAAAAAGAAATATGGGGAATGTTTTGCACTCAATACTCTCCTTCAATTTAAAGGATGTAGATTTTTAATTCTCAAACTTGTCAAGTAGGAACCGAAGTTGCTGAGTTCCTAAACCTTTTGTAAAAATATTCGTGATTTACATCTTGGTGTCGATATGAACAGGTTGGATTTCTTGACTTTATACTCTTTCTAGGCCTGACAAAATAAACTCATAACTTATCACTATAGGTATTTTTGAAAAGTAAATGGGTCAGTCTGGGCCTTAAATTGTTCATAGGTCAAGATGTGCTATAAATTCTAATAGTTATAAACCACAAGTCAGGATGGACATATATAGAAAATGAGTCACTTCTTAAACCACCATCAACTATGAAGATCATCGACTAAAAAGATCATCGACTAAAAAGATCATCAACTAAGAAGATTTCCCTTCTCAATTCTCAGTAGTCATGAAACCCTGAAAGGCTAAGAAGATCATCGAATAAGAAGCCCTTAATGAATCGATTTCCTCATGTGCTTTAGTGAATCGATTTTGTTAATGAAAATTCTTCAATGAAACCCTAACTGAACATTTGAATATGACCTTATTCTTCAAGGGGCACCATTCTTCAATCGATTGTGTACTTTAGTGAATCGCCTGTGTACTTTAATGAATCAATTCTGTACATCTTGCAAGGGCGTTGAAGGGGGTCAATGCAACAGTTTTACAATGAGAAGAGACTTAAAACACTTAACAGATCAAATAAGGAACTAGTTAGGATGAAAGTGAACACAAGTAAAGAACATAACAAAAACACTCAAATATGGTTTTCAAGAATGATGTGTATTGCTCTCAAGTTCTTACAAGTGTTACAAAGCTTATATGAAGATACAGGTACATGAGATACTTTATACTACATCTTACAGCCGACCATACTTTGAAAGCCAGCTGGAAACACTAATCTAGACAACAAGATCAATGTAGTATCAAATCTTCTGAAGTAAATTCCTTGTACATTTAGCTTAATTCACTGAGTTGTATCAAATCTTCTGAAGTAAATTCCTTGTACTTCATATCTACATGCTGAGAGCTCTAGTTGTTCTTTGGTTGTATCAATCTCTAGGTAAATTCCTTACAAACTCACCTAGGCTAATGCTACCATAACTAAAGGGATCTTTGAGTCTTGATCTTCATCTGTTGACAGTCCTCATCAGAATCAGGACCATTCCCTTCATCATAATTTGGTTAGGATCCATCGAACTTTCAAAGTATCTGCCATGTCATAGAGATCATGCAGAGAAAGATCAAGAATATTTTGCTAAAAATAGATGTCTTGACCTCGATCTCTAGTGACATACCATTTTTCTAGATTAGTAGCAAACATCCAAGACAAGTTGGGTCTCTCAACAGTATGAGGATCTACAATGAGGGAATTTATTGAGCAACCTCTTCTTGAGCACCTTGGGATGTTCTTACCCATCCTGAGATGTAAAGGTAGATGCCTTGGAATTTTCTTCTTATTCTTATTATCCTTTCTTATGGCCATCATTTTCATCTTTCTAAATTTTAACTAAAACTGGCCTGCAACACCATATTGTTCTTGTTTGTGTTTGTCAGTTGGGTCTTTTTCCTTCACAGGTTCAGAAGGAGAAGGATCATGACCCTGTTGTGGATCAGAAAATGAAGTTGGTTGTGGTCCAACACTAGACCCAAGTTATGTTCTCTTATGGTTCAACCTTGATCTCAACTTCAGGTGTAGTCTGACTTGGTGGAGAATGCAAGTCAACAAGCTCACCTCTTTTGATCTTCTGCTTGATCACTGTAATGTGCTCATCCATGGTGGAAGATACATTGAACCGAGACTTCTTTCGGAGAATCTATACAGCTTCAAAAAGCTCACCATCTTTTTCCTATTAGCAGACTTCTTCAAATTTGCTTTGATGGTATCTCTTGACTTTACAGCCTCTTCGCTCATCTTCCTTTTAGCATCTTTTTATTCTTTTAGCTCTTGTTGCTCAAACTCAATGTCTCATAGGATAAGTGAAGAAGGGTTGCTGCCTGATAGAGGCCTGTGGCACTCAGGTAGGTTATCATGTTCTGTCTATCTTGTTCCCTACCTATCTGAGGTTGTTGCTTAGTAGCCACAACCTCTTTCTCAAGGATTTCTTAAACTAGGGAGAGTAGGAGCTTTATAGAGTCCCTTTCTTCTTATTCTTCTTTTATTTTGAGGAGCAATTCTGCATCCACACCTTTCTTTCTCTCCTTTGACAATTTAATGTCAGTCAGTTCATTCACTCTTGTAAGAGAATAGAGATGAGTTCATCTATATTATAGTTCCTTATCCATAAATAGTTCAATCTGGTTGCCCTTAACTCTCATCTTAAGTGTTTGGCCTGGGGGCACCCTGATTACAGCTTTCATGAAGCCTGTGGTCTCACTTGAACACTCTCCCCTTAACTTCCTATTTTTCTCTCTTTCCTCCTTCTCAATCTCCTCAGGAGTCAATTTGTTTTCCCTTTGTCACTCACAGCCTTGGGTGACTTAGGGTGGAGAGAGCTTTGGCCTTAATTGCTTGTGCTAACTGAGCTCGGGCAGAGAGAGGTTGTGAGACCATTCACCAGCCGTGCCTTACTGATAGTAATGGGTGTTGAATGAGTTCCTATCTCAAGTTCACAGGCTCTACTACTAGGCCTTTAGCCAAGGTTTCCCCTTCTAAGCTAATCTTAGGGTCTACCTTAACATCCAGTTGACCAATAATATTACCTGCTAACATCTATCTATATAGGAAAGTTCTCAATATGACTCTTCAACCGCCCTATCTTGAATCCTCTTAGCTAGTCTGTCAACTTTGTTGATACATGTGTGTCCCTAGATCATGATATGTGATGTAATAGATCTTGTTTGGATTAATAAATGATATTGATAGTCTGTTAGTTATAATGTTTAATAGTTCATAAATGAGTCGTGACTGAATTGATTGGGTTTATGATTATTTGAATGGTTGCACATTATGTTATATAATTAAAACATTCAAACTTAACTAATGAAGTTCTCATGCGAATGGCTCATGCGAATGAATCATACGCATGAATAACTTCACACGATTGACTCAGTCGCACGACTGAACCAGGAGACTGGATCAGTCGTACGATTGTAACATAAGATTGGCTCAGTCGCACGACTGAACACTCAGTCGTACGAATGAATCAACCGCATGGTTCAATCGCACGACTGAACCAAACTAATGGTTCAGTCGCACGATTGGATAGTGCCAACCTATAAATACAACTCAATTCGTAAAAAACAAGAGCTCTCGATCAATTACGATTCAGACGTACCCTAGCCGTCCAGAAACCTTCCTATTCGTTCTCCAAGTTCATAGAACATTAGATCGATTCCCAATCGATTTCTAACGTTAGTTTCAATTCTTGATTGATTCTTCGTGTGTTCTCACTGATTGGATCGCCAATCAAATAGGATTCCGCACTATTTGATCTGGTTTACACGTTAATCTCTAGGTATTTCGGTCAAATACCAGGTCCTAACAAGTGGTATCAGAGCTATTGGCTCTTGATTACGTGTTATTCAATCAAGATTGCATAAAAGTTTGTTTTTTTGCACTAAAACGCAATCTTTGGCATCAAAAGTGATCTTGGAAGTTCCCTGCTCATCGAAGTTTGGTTTCTACGGACTTAGGCGATTAGAACTTGTGAAATTTCGAATCTTTACGGCTAAAACCCGTCAAACCTAGAATTTTCGCAAAACAGCAGCTTCAATCGCACGAGTGACTCATTCGCACGACTGGACTCCATTCGCATTGCTCATACGCACGATTGGACATAGTCGCACCCTCATTCGGCCGACTGAACCGTTTGTTCGCATAGCTCATACGCACCAGATTCATTCGCACGACTGAACCAATCGCCCATTCGTTCAGCCGCACGATTGAACCAATCGCAGAGTTATACGCACGATTAGCTCATTCGCATCCTTCAGTCGCATCAGTGAAAGTTTGTTTGATTAGATTATAAGTTTATTAGTCATGAAAGATCAGATGTCAGCCTTTACTGCTGGGAAGGACTCAAGGATACAGAACCTGCTGTTGCTTGAGAGTGAGGTGGGAATCACAATAAACCACCAAGCTTTTGACTTTAGATGAGTTTCCCCACTGGAAACAACGTTTTGAGATCTACCTTAATGGAGTAGATCCTAATCTGTGGGAAGCCATTGAGATTGGTTATAGTACACACGGTGGGAGCTGATGGAGTTAAGCTAACATTAAGCGGGATGACAGACGCACAGAAAGTTAAGTACAATGCAGAGAAAAGAGTTTATGCATTGATCACTCAGTCTATCCCCAAAGACATATTCCACCAGTATTCAGAGAACAAGCAGTCCAAGAAACTGTGGATGAGCTAGAGAAGAGATATGATGGAATGCATCATTGAAGGCAATCAAGGCAAAGGAGTTAAAGAAGGAATTCGATAACTTCTCATCAATTGGTAATGAAAGTTTGGACGAAGTCATAGACAGATTCTACCACTTGATGAGCGAATTGCATACACATGGAGTGGCTACTACCATGGAAGAGAAAGTAAGCAACTTCGCAGACGGATTGCCTGATAAGTGGGCTACATTCGTGTCTAACCTGAGACAGAATGGAATACTTGTAAAGCTGGATATAAATGACTTCATTCTTAAGTTGCGAGAAGAAGCACTAAGGATGAAGTATAGAGCCAGAAGTCTTCGTAACACAAAATCCAGCTTTATACAACGCCACGCCTCAAGCTAAGACATCTGGAGCACCACTCCAGACTGCTTTTGTGTCTAGCTCGTCAGGTCCTTCACATGCTTCTCCTTCTGGATCAGACACGTCTGGGTCATCATGTACCCATTATATTGGATCAGAAGCAAACGCTACCAACTGAAGATCGAGAACCTCGGTAATGTGACCGTGGAAGTAGCTCGAGAGCATATGGATCTTTTAGCAGCAGTGGTTCATTCATATGATGGACTTGTTGCCGGAAGATTGGAAACTGCCATCTGGCAGATGAGGACTACGAGCAGGTGGATGAGATGGAGCTTGAGAGAATGGATATAATGTGGGCCTTAGCAAGTGCTGTCCGGAGGGCGAAGAAGTTTGTGAAAAAAGACTGGACAGAACTTGGTTGCTACTAAGGATACCACCTTTGGCTTCGACAAGAGTAAAGTGACCTGCTTTAACTGTGGAGAGAAGGGGCACTTCAAAAGAGAATGTGTCAAGCCAAAGAAGACGGGGAATGGGAACCCGTTCTCATCCTTTACTCGCCAAGACAAGCAAGCCTCTAGTTCTACTTCATCAAACAAGGATCCAAAAGCCTTAACTGCTCATGATGATGAAGGACAGGATTGGAGTTTTAGGTTTGTCTCACCAGGAGAATCTAACATTGCCAGTGTTTGGATATTGATGATGATTCTGCGAGTGAAGGTGATCTAGCAGTTGAGATAGCAATGTCACATAGTGAAGAAACAACTGCAGCCGAGGTCAGTTACAAGCCAATGAGGAAGTTTTCACGTCAGAGACAGAAAAGTCAGAATCACCAGAACCAAAACATCTGATGCTGCACTGATGGCTAACTCTTCTGAACCAACTCAGGTAAGTACCACTGACCAAATTTTTAATAATCATGCTGTTCTGATTGTGATACTTTTAGGAATAGCATAGATGAAAAATTTGCTAGGTTATTAGATCATAATGATAACTTAGTAAAAATTTACGTCTGTGCACTGAGGCTAATAGAGTACTAAAACAAAATGAGCATAGTTACAAAGAAAAAATACCTATTGACTAAACAACTTAGGGAACCGAAGTAGTGGCTTTTAACCAAGCAAATGACATTAGGTACTATCTAAACTCCCTAGAAGACACTAAGAAACAAAAGGCAGTTCTAGAAGTAGAAGTCAATTCACTAAACAGAAACTGCATAGTTGGACTAGTTCGTCGCACATAGTCCAACACTTAGTAAAAGAAAGGAACAACGGGAGGGACTAGGCTACAAAGTGGTTCCACCACCACCTGAGACCTTGATGAACACTAAGTCTAGACCTTTAAGTAGTAATCCATCAAGGATCATGTAGTGACTACTCCTCTTGTAAGTGATCCAGATTCCCTTGTTCATCTATCGACACTGGAAACAAACAAAGGAGGACAACTCAAAGGCAAAGGAAAATTGCCTTGTGTTAATCTGGAAAAGAAGTTTGAAAAGGTTAACTTAAAGTCAAGTTCTAACAAAGTCAAATCAGAACCTAAAAGACTTCAAATGTTACTTTCTCACATGCTTCAAGTCAAAACCAGTTAACCAAAAAGTGGAACATGTTAAACAGTTAAAACAGTAAATTTTGTTAAACCAGAGAAACATCAAACATACAAGAGTCAAAAACCTAAAGTGATTGATGTTACTAGAGTGTCACGCACCTCTCCACAAAGAAAGTTTAATCATAAAGTTGATAGCAGAGCGTGCTACAACTGTGGAAATATGGACACATTGCTTCCTACTGTAATTTTATCAGACACCTAGGAAGAAGATTGAACTTCAGGACTCAAAACCTAAGTCTTCTAAGAGGAGCTCTTTAACTCCACCTAGAAGAGCTAGTGAACCTAAAGTCCAACTTGCAAGCCAACGCTGTTTATCATAACAGGCATTGCACAAATCTGGCTTATGGAAAGAAAAGTCACCTACGTGTCTGATACTGATAACAAGAAGGAACCTGAGCTACCCTCACCCTCTAAGGGTCAATGGGTGGAGTTTATGATGTGTGATGCCTCTGGGAAACCCAAGACAGTCAAAGCTTGGGTTCCTAACCTAAACTAATTCATTTACTTTGTATGTGCAGGGTGTTCGATACAGTGCTGAGACTAACGTGGATTATAGACAGCGGAGCATCCAGGCACATGACAGGAAATAGAGCCCTTTTATCTAACGTCAAACAAATAAAGGAGGGCATGTTTCCTTTGCAGGAAACAAAGGAGGCTATATCACAGCTCAGGGAGAAGTGGGAAATCAGAAAGTTAAGTTTGATAAGGTGAACTACGTTCAAAAACTTCAGAACAACTTACTGTCTGTTTCCCAAATCTTGATAAAGGATTTAAAGTCATCTTCGATAACCAGAAGTGTTACGTGCTGAAGAAAGAATATATGATCCCAGAGGACAAGTTCTGATGACTGCTTCAAGATATAAAGACCTTTATGTCTTGGATCTGTCAACAGCTGCTACAACGGATCATGAGGTTCAGTGTTTTTTATCTAAAGCTACTGAGAAGGATTCAATCTCCTGGCATCGGAGAATGGGACACATTAGTCAAAGGAAGATGATCATTTGATTCAGAAGGATTTAGTGAGAGGAGTAAATGTCAAGAACTTCCAACTTCCTGACTTTTGTGTAGCTTGCAAGAAAGGCAAACAGACAAAGAAGTCTCATAAGGAAAAGAAAGTTCATTCAATAGAACTTCCTCTTGAGCTTCTTCACATGGATCTGTTTGGTCCAGTTAGTACAAGGAGCATTGCAGGCGACGTGTACTGCTTGTGGTCACTGATGACTACTCAAGTTCACTTGGGTAATGTTTCTGAAATCCAAATCAGAAACTTTGGAGACATTCAAGGAATTAGTAACCACACTGGAATCCCTCTACAAGCTAAAAGTTAGACAAATACGCTCAGACAACGGGACAGAATTCAAGAATCAAGGGATGGAGGCATACTGCAAGGAAAAGGGAATTGTGCATCAATTCACTTCTGCTTACACACCTCAGATGAATGGCGTTGCTGAGAGAAAGAACAGGAGTTTGATAGAGACAGCACGGACTATGCTGGCAGACTCGAAACTGCCTATCCAATTCTGGAATGAGGTAGTGGCAAATGCGTGTTATACACTGAATCGAGTCCTAATAGTCAAGCGCCACGGAAAGACATGTTATGAGCTACTACAAAGACGCAAACCGAATTTGGAGTATCTTGAACCTTTTGGCGCACCGTGTACACTTCTGAAGAAGACACAAAAGGAAAATTCAGCGAGAAGGGTTGAAGGAATTTTTCTAGGATACAACATACCGAACAAGCGAGTTTACAATAACTCAACGGGCCTTGTAGAAGTGTGGTGTAATGTCGACGTTCAGAGATATACCACACCACCTACAGGCAAAGGACCTGCATACTTCTTCGATTATGATGGATTCTTCAAGTCCTTCAACATCCCTCTCTCTCCCTCGGATGATGAGTTAGCTACTAGGATGATGTATGATATTCTAAATACACCATCTAGCACACAGGGAGAATCATCTACTGAGTCAGAGGGGTAGTCGATGACAGTGACTCCTCCTCTGAAGATGAAACTGAAGCAGATGACCAGAACAGTCAGGAGGAACAGGTTCCAGTTCCTGAAAGTCCACAAGCATCCATAAGTGATGCACCCTCGACTTCGGAACCTCAAACTCCACCTTCCTCAGATGCAGAACAAAATGTTCACAATCTTGGTTCGGAGGTGACTGTGCCGACTACTCCAGGATCACGACTAAACGTCTATCATCCCCTTGACAATGTTATTGGAGATGTCCGATCAGGAGTACAAACCCGAAATCAGCTATACTCAGCTGATTACGCCTCAGTTATGGAGAAGGGTTACATTCATGATGGTGCTTATCGATGTTTTGTTTCGCAGGTTGAGCCAAAATATGTCAGTGAAGCACTAAATGATGCGTGGGTGAGTGCCATGCAAGAAGAACTTCTGCAGTTTAAGAAGTTAGGTGTATGGACTCTGGTTGATAGACCTAAAGGTGCTAAAGTCATTGGCACCAAATGGGTACTAAAATGCAAGAAGGATGACCAAGGAGTCATTATCAGGAACAAAGCTCGACTGGTGGTTCAAGGTTTTCGCCAAGTCGAGGGAATTGACTATAATGAGGTGTTTGCACCCGTGGCAAGGATGGAAGCTATTCGTATCTTCCTTGCCTATGCATCGTACATGAAGATTAAAGTCTACCAATTAGATGTGAAGAGTGCATTCCTTCATGGGGAAATCAGGGAAACAGTCTATGTAAGTCAACCCGAGGGATTTGAAGACCCTTATCATCGGGATAGAGTTTACAAGCTCGACAAAGCTTTATATGGGCTTCATCAAGCTCCTCGAGCTTGGTATGAGAAACTCTCGACTCATCTTGTGAAACACGGCTTTCGCAGGGGAGTCATTGACTGTACACTGTTTATTAAAGAAAAGGATGGCGACCTACTGCTTGTACAGATATATGTTGATGACATAATCTTCGGGTCAAAGAACGAAGAGTTATGCAAAGAGTTTGAAGCAGTGATGAAGAAGAGTTTGAGATGAGTGCTATGGGGGAGATGAAGTTCTTTCTCGGGTTACAGGTGGATCAAACACCTAATGGGATCTTTCTACATCAGACCAAGTATGTAGAGACATTCTCAGTCGCTTTGACATGGAGAATGCTTCTGCTGCTGGGACTCCACTTGCCACGAATCATGATATAGCACCTGATGAGAATGGAGATCTTGTAGATGCCACTATGTACCGAGGAATGATTGGATCCCTCATGTATCTCACTGCCTCAAGACCTGATATCATGTATGCTACATGTTTATGTTCCAGATATCAGGCTAAACCTAAGGTCAATCATCTGATCGGGGTCAAAAGGATTTTTCGCTATCTAAAGGGTACACCCACACTGGGGTTGTGGTATCCTCATCATGATGATGATTTTGAGCTCACGGCGTATAGTGACTCGGACTACGGAGGCTGCAAAATGAACTACAAGTCTACATCAGCGGGGTGTCAATTCTTTGGGAGAAGATTAGTTACATGGCAGTGTAAGAAGCAGACATCGGTTGCATTGTCAACCTGTGAAGCCGAATATGTTGCTGCTGCAAGTTGCTGTTCACAAATCATTTGGATTCAACAGCAAATGCGGGATTACGGTTTAAATTCTCATCTACTCCTATTTTTGTTGATAACTCTGCTGCAATTGCAGTAACTAAAAATCCGGTTCAACATCCTAAGACCAAACACATCGGTATTAAATACCACTTCATCAGAGACTGTTTTGAAAAGAACTTAATTGATGTGGTTAAAATTAATACTGATTTCAACGTGCTGACCTCTATACTAAAGCCTTTGATAAACCACGTTTTCAATATTTGCTAGAGGTCAACGGCGTTAAAAAGAAAAGTGAGGTAATTCCTGATGAGAATAATGTGTAGTCCGATGTAGTTTCGTTAAGTTTATTTTATTTTATGTTATGTTTTTTCTTTTTGTCTGTTATATTTAAACTCATGTTATTTGCTGTTTATTAAAATCCAAAAATTAAATCCGCAATGATTTAGTATTTTAGGGGGAGAATATGTCAGCAAGTTAACATTAAAAAATGAGGAGAAGGGGTAACTAGCTGAAATAAGGTAGATTGTGTCTGTGATACCGATTCAATACCTTGGAACATGATAGTACACAGGAACAAATCAAGAGGGATTTTAAAAATCTAAGTTTTGAAAGATGCAAAAGTTCAAAGTATAAGTCTGTGTAGTCTAAGCATATAAAAAGGGAAGATGATAGAAAACTGGCAACTCCTAAGGTGACACAAAGAAAGTAGACTTAGAGGCTGCTAGACCACAAATGATATGTTGGTAGATTCAACACAATAGACAATTAGACCTGATTGGTGATCTCAAGATCAAACTAAGTTGTTCAACTGACTGTGGGCTTCCATCTTATCACTGGTTAACACAATCAATATATTCCAATAAGGGGTAATGAGCATTTAATGCCACAAACGTGTGCGATGACCATAATTAGAGCAAAGCAAGAAAAAAATGAAAGACAAATGCAATAAAGCTAATGACTTATGTTGTTGGTGCATATTGTGTAAAATAAAATAAGCTGCTCTAACAAGGAGATAGGTTGTGTGCCTCTCTGCTGTGCGATGGCACTGACCTGAGGATAAGCATAACCTAGATATTCTAGAATTCATTGTTGTTTGCCGCCTCTCTGCTGTGCGATGGCACTGACCTGAGGACAGGCTTCTCTTTGAAAGCTCTAAGAATAGTCTCTTCTTGTAATAATACCCGTAGACGCTCAAAAACCTCTGAGGAATGTTGATTACCATATAAGTGTGGGATCCACAAATGTTAGCTGAAATAATTAAACCTAAGACAGTCACCAGTCTGCGTCAAAAGTCTGATGGATTTAAGTGGACGAACATACTGACAATCTTAGTGGCTACATTCTCAAGAGTTCAAATCAATGTGAAAATCTAAGAGTTTCAGTATGATTTCCTTAAGTTGCTAACGACTCTGGATGACACCGAGAATTAAGCATCAAAAAGTTTAAGAACAAGTCCCAAATGATTTGATTTCCTGTATGATTCCAAAATTGAATTGGTCCAGATATGATCAATTAAGTTGAAGCTGTCTACTCCCTAACCAAATCCCTTATTTTCCATCTTAGGGTTTTATCTCTCACAAAAAGTCCAAAAATAAACTTTATTTGTGTAGTTAGTTTAAGTTTTTATGTTAATCTTTTAATTTGTGTATCTGTCGGACTACATCAGGGAAATCAGAAGGGAATTAACTTACCTAAAAGGGTCATGTCTGAGATGGCCACATGTTGTTCAAATTTTAAAAGGTCACTTCTGAAGTGACTGAATTGGTTAAGAGCTTATAATGTCTATTTCAAAAGGTTAAAATGTTCAAATGGCAGAAAATCTACCAAGTGTGACCCATTCGCACGATTGGACCATGAATATGGACCAACCATGCGAATGGATCCCATTCGCACGATGGACCATGATATGGACCAACCATGCGAATGGATCCCATTCGCACGACTGGACATGAATTGAGTCATTCAACCGAATGGCGTTTAAGAATGATCCTTTCGACCGAATGACAGGGTGCGAATGAGTCAGTCAACCGACTGAGACTTAGTCGGTTAATTGAGATGCGAATAAGGAGACCGAATGAGTCAGTCGACCGACTGAGACTCAGTCGGCCGACTGAAAGCGACCGACTGACCAATCGCACGACTGAACCTCAGTCGCCCGAATGAACTGAGCGAATGAGGCCAGTCGGCCGATTGAAATTAGGGTCAGTATTTAAGGGCCTCAGTCGATCGCATCTCACTCATCACTCCCAATCGCACCCCAAATCGCTTTCTTTCCCGTTACTCTGCCAAAATCTCTAGAGATAGTTGTTCACATTGCTATTCATCTTCTGACTTTCGATTGACAAGAATACAGGTACATTGCAGTTCAACCTTATAGAAATCAGAAGATTTTGAGTCCAATTTGGGTTATTCGAATGAAACATTGATCGGATTGAAAAATGCCCTAATAACCTACATAAACTAAGCTAAATGTTAAAATTGTTTAATAGGTCATTAGTGACGAGATGGCGAGTCCAATGAACTAGATATAGAGGTTAAAACAAAAAATTGGTGAAACTGAAAATGTGAATCGCACAGTTGGTCTTCATGCGAATGGACAGCATGATGAACTTCAGTCGCACGACTGAAGGGCTCAAACTGCCCATACGCATGGCTGAACCATGCGTATGAAGTTCAGTCGCATGACTGATGTAACCGCATGAAGGTATATGCGTAGGAGCCCAATCGCACACTCTGAGATACGTATGGGGTCAATCGCACGACTGAACCCCATTCGTACCATTCAATCGTACGACTGAACCCCTTTCGCACGGTTCAATCGCACTTTTGAACTCAGTCGCACAATTTCAATCGCATGACAGAAAGATGTTCTTCAAGCTTAATGAGTTCATGACTTTCTTAGTAAATGACTAATGTTTACTATCTTTGTGTAACAGATGGCGAGTAGATGGACTATGAGCACAAAGCATAATATATGTGCCCATCTGGACTTAACATCCAGAAATGCTGCAGAATTCTCTGGCATTATCACGTTTCTATTGAGATCACGGATTGCGCATGCCATCTCTACCCCTTGCACCCCATATCGATCCATTCAACAAGCCTTCTGGGAAGGCGCTACAGTTGATAGATCATCTGAACCTCACTGCATAAGAAGTACCATATTTGCGAGGATATTACCGTTTCTGAGGAGGATCTAAGGATTGTACTTCAATTGGGGGATGACGGTGACTGCCCACCCTTCTACACCCCCTCACTGTCAGAGGATGTTTTCTCAGAGCCAAATACTCTGGGGACATCAATTCAGGGGTACTCAACAAGAGTAACCTCTGTCCCCAGTTTAAATACCTTGCACACGTGCTGCTCAAGTGCATGGCTTCAAGAAAAGGTGGGTTTGATGAGCTGTCGGATCAGATGCAAAACGCATACGTTGCGTTGGTGCTGAACCATCCGTTCAGCTTCTCTAAGATGATCTTCACCTATCTGGTGGAGAACATCGAGGGGAAAGGAAGGAAGCCTTCTGTATGTACCCACGGTTTATGCAAATGATAATAGATCAGAAGCTTCCTTCCCTGCCAAAAGAACAGGAGGATTCGGTAGTATTGGAGGTAATGGATGACACCACCCTGGGAAGGATGAAAGTATACCGGGGAAAGCAAGTGAAGCCTCCGGTCAGGAGGTTGTTTGGTCATCTTGCCAGAGAACTATGTAGTGCCGAAAAGAGAAAGTGGCGTCACGAGGACAGTGACTCTGATGTGGAACAGATAGCCCTACCCACTCTTGACTCAGATGAGGATGACAGTGGGGATGATGCTATTCCACTCAGAGGCACTGTGTCTGATTCTGTACCTCCTGTGTCTGTCACATCTGCTGAAGTAACTGAGTCAGCGGGATTTCATCAAGATTTTGTTCTTAACGAGGAGGATGAGGCTGAATCGGATGAGGAGCCACTTACCCGAACTGTGGGAAGGAAAGTTGTTCCCACAGAACATGGGTTAAGGGTTGTTGGTGAACAACCGAGAGGCTCCGGAGATACAGAAACTGACCCAACTTATGCTCCGGGGTCCTCAGGCGGGATTGTAGGGGGAGCTTCCTCCTCAACTGGATCAAGGAGAAGAGAATGGCAAACCCCATGGCCAGAAAAAGAAGAAGCGTAGGGTGACCTTTATCACTACCACTTCCACCACATCCACCACATACACCATCTACACACCCCCACCATACCTCACAACATCCACCACACCACACATCTTCACAGCCCCCACCTACCATCCACCACATCACCACATCTATCACAGCCCCCACCATACCTTCCACCACAGCACCGTTTCCCTCCACCACTACATTCTTACTCCCTCATCACCTCCACCACTATACAGACCTATCTTCACTACCGCCACCCCCCCCCACCACGTCACCCAATCAATGCCCTCAGCCATCCCTCACACCCTATAGATCTCCTCTACCTCCAATCGGGGTAGAGGAACAGTTTCGGCGTTAAACAGAATGGTGTTGCGATTGCTGGCGGCTGATGAGGAAAAGACAACTCAGATCCGCCAGCTTACTGACCTGACTGCTGCACAATCGCATAAAATTGCAGAGCAGGATCGAGTAATTGAGGAGCAGGCCCGACAGATTGGCTGCTCAGAGCACCAGATAGCCAACTCCAAGCTCAAAGTGTCGCAGCAGGTAAGAATAAGAATTGGAAAAGGCTAAAGACCATTTTGCTAAAATTGAAAGGATCAAAGGAGGAACCTTTAAAGATAAGGGATGGGACAGAAATGATGATGATAATGAAGATGATGAAGACGATGATAATGAGAGTGAACTGATGAAGAGAAACCGAAGAATGGTGTGAAGATGAAGACACTGACGGAGGAGAAGCAGCTGAATCTGTCTCAGCTCCAGGGCAAGAGAAAAGATCAAAGAACAGACAAGATCAGTCAGCTTCTGCTTCTGCACCTTCACGTGAAGAGCCGAGTATTCAGGATAAAAGTAAATAGTAGATGTTTATGTATTTATTTACTTTTGTATTCTGTATTGAAAACCATACTAAATGTTTATAAGTTAATGCATTTTGTTTGATAAATACTAATGATTTGAGTGTGAAATGTGTAAATCAAACAGATCCAAAGTACAACAGAGATGAGTTTGATATTGCCCCCTTCAACAGGTCAAGTCTCAACTCACAATGATTCTTGATCTGCAAGGGATTGTCAGAAGGTCAGTGAGTTATACCCTGAAGAAGGTGAAATAATTCACGACCTATCTAACGAGCAACTGGCAGAGATGTTCAGACTCAATCCTGATGAAATTGTCAAGGATGCTCCAACAGTTGATTCAACCAGTGACGAAGAACTAAATGACGTTGATGAAGTTGAGGTTGAAGATATTGCTGCAGAAGAGTACCCTCAGTACGCTGACAACGAGGGTAGTGGTCCCCAATCTGGGTGAGTCCCTAGTCAGTGATATGTTGAGGTACTAGACAAGATGGAGCAGGAAACAGGAAAGACCGAAGGAACCGCCCAAGCCTCAAATGATGACGTAGACATTCGAAAGGCTGAGTGGGCTGAATGTTTTAAGAAGTTAGAGCCCAACGTGCTGCACCGAAGAGGGATGCCTACACCAAGTTCTACAGCGTCAAGAAACATCTTACGGTGTCAGGCAGGATTATAGCATGGGCATATTTGATGATCTTAACGTTTATGCCGTTAAGAGGGAGAAGGGCATAGAGTACTTTAGATTTCCACATGATCTAAAGACTCTACCAGGTTTTGAACTCAACCAGCTGGCCAATTGAAGCTGTTGTATGCTGACCCGAGAAAGATGTCAGGCTGGTTTGAGGTTGCCCTAAAGAAAGAGTACCACACCAGGTGGATTAATTAACTTCAACACAACCTACAAGGTATATTAGAAGGTCTGAGATGGATGCCATTACTGGAAACCAAAGATTGTGTTGAAGTGGAATCCTCCGCGCACAATGTCAAGAATCCCACTTCGGGAAATGACAAAGGATTTCACACCACACTTTAAGTGGTGGTACTACGATTGGAGAACAGCAGAAGCGGTCATAGTCCTGGATAAAGAGGGCCAAATGGATACCATCAGGGTATTCGACCCAATGTGGCTAACCAACTTGTCTGCTAATGATGTCTATACATTATACAAGTGGCCACTGTTCTATGACACACAGACATTGTACAAGCCCTCCAGTTCCAAAACGTTATACGACTTTGCTTCGCGTTTGATATTCACGCAGGAGTCACACAAGAGGACAAGTACAAGAAATATGAGGAGGTAATGAAGAAAACAAGAATTAGAGAGATCTAGGTCCAAGGGGAGTTTGTTGATACATGTATGTCCCTAGATCATGATATGTGATGTAATAGATCTTGTTTGGTATGATTAATGAAATGATATTGATAGTCTGTTAGTTATAATGTTTAATAGTTCATTAATGAGTCGTGACTGAATTGATTGGTTTATGATTATTTGAATGGTTGCACATTATTTATATTAATTAAAACATTCAAACTTAACTTAATGAAGTTCTCATGCGAATGGCTCATGCGAATGAATCATACGCATGAATAACTTCACACGATTGACTCAATCGCACGACTGAACCAGGAGACTGGATCAGTCGTACGATTGTAACATAAGATTGGCTCAGTCGCACGACTGAACACTCAGTCGTACGAATGAATCAACCGCATGGTTCAATCGCACGACTGAACCAAACTAATGGTTCAGTCGCACGATTGGATAGTGCCAACCTATAAATACAACTCAATTCGTGAAAAACAAGAACTCTCGATCAATTACGATTCCAGACGTACCCTAGCCGTCCAGAAACCTTCCAATTCGTTCTCCAAGTTCATAGAACACATTAGATCGATTCCCAATCGATTTCTAACGTTAGTTTCAATCCTTGATTGATTCTTCGTGTGTTCTCACTGATTGGATCGCCAATCAAATAGGATTCCGCACTATTTGATCTGGTTTACACGTAATCTCTCAGGTATTTCGGTCAAATACCAGGTCACTAACAAACTTGCCTATTTTGCTTGGGTCCCAGTGCCATGTGAACTAGACAAAGACTCCTCATATACTTCAGGTTCCTAAAGTTAAAACCTTTCTTGTTGCTCTTGAGATTCTATGAGTATGAGTGCTCTTCTATCACCTAGCTAGCCAAAACCGGCTTGATTTTCTCTGTTTAAGAAAGGCCTTCTCTCTCTAGTCTTGCTCCGTGTGTTCTTGTTATCAAGGATGGCATCACCTGGTTGGGTCTTCTCTTAGGCATCTCCACATCACTGAGGCTACTACTTATTCTTAATATCCATGTAACTAACCTTGACGTTAAATAGGTGCATGTTTGTCAATTTTCCTTGTAGTTGCCTATCCTCTCATCTTCATCAAAAGAAGTCAGGGAGGTGAGAGAATAGGACCAAAGTCTTTTCCTCATCACCACATGAGTCTTGGCTTCTGTATTTCCCTTACACCGATAGCTTTAGCTAAAAGTGTTAATGGGCTAGTTTTCCATGTTGAGTCTTAAAATTTAATCAATTGGATAAGTGAGAGCCTCTTCCATATGCTTTCTAAATAGGTTTTAGGGAGTTCCACCTTAATTTGGGATGATGTGGATTAGATATGGGTGTTTCAGAAATACTCATCTCTGCTTGAGCAGGTGTGGCGAAGAGATACTTATGGTACTCACTAAATCTCATATCTTTATCATCATAGAATTCAAGGTATGGGATTGGTTGGTTTAGGCCTAGAGGCTGGTGGTGGTAACTTTCCCTCGAAGGTTGTTCACTAGAGTTTTAAGACTATGAGTGAAGGCTTAAGACTAGTGTTGTGAGCTCATCAGGCTGAGCATGAGGAACCTTAGCACTGATTAAGAAATAATAGGAATGGTTTACTCCTTAGGAGAAATGGGAGCTCTAGTGTTCATTTCTTGCTATATGGATGAGTGTATGGGGGCCTGGAAGCCTAAGTAGTTTGTGTAGGGTTTGTTTGGATCTTCTTGAGTAGGTGAGGGTGAATAGTGGTTGTGTGGGTGGTGTGGATGTAGAAGGTGTGGGTTCAACATTGGCTTGTATTGTCAAGTTGTCACATTGAGCAA
Organism: Flaveria trinervia; assembly: GCA_025506515.1. Lineage (NCBI taxonomy): Eukaryota > Viridiplantae > Streptophyta > Magnoliopsida > Asterales > Asteraceae > Flaveria > Flaveria trinervia. The sequence continues at coordinate 1,055,790 of CM046449.1, forward strand.
TGAGCTCTAACATTTTTTGGACCAGGGCTGTTTCTACCCCTGAGAAGCTCACAGTAAGCCTTCTCATTGTTCCAAAGATGCCAGGCTTCATCCATCATATTTTAAGAATATTAAATGTTCCATTTAATTATGAGCCCAATTCATAGTTAAGAATGTGTTGAACATATCTCGAGAACATGTAATACTCTAAGGAGTCCAAGTTTATAAGCAGATTTGTATAAGCAAATTGAAAATACCTGAATTTGACCCCTGGAAACCATTCTATGGACTATGTAGGAAAGGTCTTTAGGAATTTAATCCCAACCACCATGCTTGTTGGATAGAGAGTGCATAACCACATGGAGGAGATACTTCCAATAGGAGGAGACCTTTTCTTTCTTGAAGGTTCTTACAAAGTACCCCCTTCATAGCTCATCTGTCTGAATGAGTTGTTCACAATAGATTTTGGGAAGGACGATTCTCGTTCTCCATCATCCAGCTTCAGATGAGTGTTGATGGTGGTTGGAGTAATGAAAATTATCCTCCCCTATATTGTGGCAGACAGTGTCTTCTCACTATCCAAGATGACTTCTTGGCAGGTCTTCCAGAACTCTAAAAGTTGATCTTCATACAATGGAGGGTCTATAGTGAGTGCAGTGAGGTAGTTAGATAGAGCCAAGAAATGTTAGACATCTGAGAAACCTGGATCTTTCTAAGATGTTAATAGAGAAACCTGACTATGTTTCCTATGTAACTACATGGAAAAATTAGGTTGGTTTTGTGGATCAGGGTTTCCATTTTAGAGTAGCTTTGAGATGAACAAAGGTAAAAACAAAAGCGGTTTGTAGGTGAAATTAGTTTATGAACTTTTGTAGATGAAAAAGAAAGTGAAAAAGGGGGAATTGTTAAAGATATATTTATATAAACTGGATTTAAGACAAAGTTAATGCCAAAGGATAAATTTTGAAATCCAAATATCGGTCCCGCCTCTGAAAAGGTTCCCAAAAAGGTAGTTTTTTGGAAGTCGAAAATCTTCCGAATGTATTTTTTTAGAAGTTTTGATAAAAGCTTCCAGAGCCAACTTGACTTTGGAAGATATTTTTTAGCTTGATGAAAATTTGTTTTGGAACGAAAATTACTTAGAGTATTTTTCACTTCAGAGATATATTTGGTTTTGGAAGATATCAAATCTCAGAAGTTTGATTATAAATAAATAAAGCTTCTGAGGCTTAATTGCTTTCGGAAGAAAATTTTCCTTCAAAACATATAAGTACTTAGAGGCATATTTAAGCATCGAAAGGTATATCAAAAATTTTTCCGAAGATAAAATGTCTTAGAAGTAGATATTAGATTTGAAAACATAATGTTCTTTCGAATACAACTTAATGTCTTCCGAGAGAAAATATATAACTTGAGCTTTCAGAATTTTAAGGAACGTCATTTAAAAAAAGTAACTGGGCTTATCTAGGTGATGATATAGAAAACTTAAGACACACATATTTAGAAAAATCTTGAGTTTAGTTTAAGAAAATCTACTCAAAGTTAATCATCCCAATAACTAGTACAAGATACTTAAAACTTTGCTCATCAAAAGCTTTTGTGAATAGATTAGTAAATTTTTCATTTGTGTTAACTTTAACTTGTTTTAGCAATACTTTCAAAATTATCTCTAATGAAATGAGACCTGATGTTGATTTGTTTGCCTTTGAGTGTTAAACAGGATTCTCTGTAATAGAGATAACATCGTTGTTGTTATGGATGTGAGTCTCTTTGAAGTTGAATCCATTGTCCAACATCTGATTCTAAATCTAAAGCACTTGAGCACAACAGCTTGCATTAACAATGTATTCAACTTCAGTAGTTGATGCAGACACACATGATTGCTTCTTGCATTGCCATAAGACTATACATCCACCAAGGAATTTACATCCCCTAGATGTAGACTTTGCAGTCATGTTGCAGCCATCATAGTCACTATTAGTATAAGCATACAGATTGAAGTCAGAATTGTTTGAATAACAAATGCCTAGTTTAGGAGCACCGTTGAGATATCTGAGAATTCTCTTGATAACAACTAGGTGTGTCATCATCTTGCACAAATACATATAGCACACATGATATCAGGCCTGCTGGCTATTAGATACATGAGGGACCCAATCATAACCGTGTAGAGATATTCATCTACACACTCCCCCTTAAGATCAGGTCCTAGGGAGTGAATTCTGGCTATGGGTGTCTTTGCAACCTTACATTCGATCAGATTAAATTTGGTGAGTATGTCTTGTACATACTTTGACTGGTTTATGAATATGTCATTGTCAACATACTTCACTTGATTTCCTAGAAAGAAATTGAGTTCTCTTATGGCACCCATTTCAAATCTATTCTTTATCAGCTTCTCAAAGTCTATGCAAAGCTTTGGATTAGTTGACCCAAAGATAATGTCTCATACCACTTTTTTGGAGCTTAATGCAACATAATTAGGATGATCTGGGTTTGCAAAGCTAGATGGTTGCTTGACATACACTTCTTCATCTACACCTCATATAAAAATGTACACTTAATATCAAGTTAGTAGACTTTGAAATCCTTAGATGCAACAAAAGCAAGTAATATCCTTACAGCTTCATGTCTTGATACAAGAGCAAAAACATCAGTGTAGTTAGTACCTTCTTCTTAAGTGTACCCTTGAACTACTAGTCTTGTCTTGTTCTTGATGACAAGTCTTTATCATCCTTATTGTTTCTTTTGATGAGAAAGAGTACATAGGTTCCAAACACCTTGTCTTTTGAATTGAAGCAATTCTTCCTACACTGCTTCAACCCAGCTTCCATCTTTCAAAGCCTCATCAACTTTTTTTAGCTCAATATAGGACAAGAAGCAAGAGTGTAGACAAACATTTTTATAATGGGTTTGTCCTCTTGTTCTCAATCCAGTCTTAACATATCCAATTATGTTTCTACTAGGATATAACTTGTGGAGTATTAGTTAATTAATAACAACAAGTTGGTTTGAAAGATATAAATGAGAAAAAATTAGATCTTGTGATTGAGTATCAGCTACCATATCAGCCCACTTATCAATAGTGACTTGATCTAGAGAGTGTGTGACATCATTGATGTTGTCTTTAGTGGAGTGGTTGTCAGCTTCAATGTATTCTTGATCACCATCTCCATTTTCTCCTACATTAGAAATCCCTTCATGTGAGTTTTGGTGCCTCATTGCTGGAATTGGTTGGCACCTTAGATGTATCAACTAAAATTTTTATGATGATTGTGCTGATAAGATTTCCATTTGTAGGGATAGTTACCACTAGAGAAAAAGAAATTCTATTATTTGGTTATCTCAACTCAAATCTTTGATCATGATTTGCTACTGATATGTTACCTGTTGATCCTAAAACATCTTCACAAGATTCGTTAAATAGTTGGTAACTAAATGATGATCTAATAGCCAATCAGACTAGAACCTTTCACACTGAGAGTGTGTTCATTGAAGGTCACATTGGTTGACTCCTCAACTAGTCTCATTCTGAGATTTTATACTCTATAAGCCTTAGCTTGGGAAGAGTATCCAATTAAGTGTCCATCATTTACTTACTCAACAAATTTGGCTATGTGATCTTTGGTATTCAAGATGGTGCATAGACATCCAAATGACTTGAGGAAACCGATGAAAGGTCTTATTTTGTGCCATAGTTTGTAAGGAGTCTTACCATGAGTTTTAACCATTAAACTTTGTTCCACACATAGCACACAATGTTGACTGTCTTTGCCCAGAAGATTTTGAGCAGTTTAGAGTCAGAGAGCATGGTTCTTGCAGTCTTAATAAGTGTCCTATTTCTCCATTCAGTAACACTATTTTTTTAAGGAGTTCTAAGATCACTATATTATATTGTAATACCCTTTTCGTTACAAAATAAATTAAGGATTTAGTTCTTGAATTCAGTTCCGTGATCATATATTATGATCTTAGCGTTGTTATCAAATTGATTTCATTTTTTAGAATGAAAGACTTCAAGATTTCAGGGTCGTATACTTACTTTTAAGAAAAAAGACCCAAGTATATCTTGTGAAATCATCTATGATCACAAGGCAATATGAAGTTGTTCCTAAACTCATTACACAAATAGGACCAAAGAGATATATGTGTAATAAGTGTAGGGGAGTAGTGATGAAGTTCATTTCCTTTGGCTTGTGTGACACTTTGTGTTGCTTTTTCTTTTAGACATGTAACATAATGGTCATCACTTGTAAAAATTTTATTTGTCATTCTGGTTACTAAATCATCTTTAATTGATGTTCTTAAAGTTTACATGACATATCTTTTTATCCCAAAGGAAATACTAATCACTATTGGATTTAGATAGAAAGCAAGAAACTTCTCCTGAAGGTGAGGTCTCCTACAAATCCATCTTGATATGTTCCCCTTTTTTGGAGGCTCTAAGCAGGATATACTCTTGAATAATGATCTCCTCAGGTTGAGAACAATGCACTCAAACTCAGTAAAGAGCATGTTATATATCAGGTCACAAAATGAGATACACTCAAAGATTGTACTCAAGCTTTGTAAGGCCTCGTTCCCTGGATGCTCACAGTTGGTCAATCGTCGCACATAAAACATATATTTACATTTAACTTATATAGACACTGCAGCGGAAACATAAAAAATGACATTTCATTTCATTATAAAAGCTTTTGCAAAATAATACATCATTATCACATTACAAAATAATTGTTGCATTACATCACAAAAGCATTATAAAATGGATGTCATCCAAAAAGAGCCAAGTAGCCGGCCCGTGCCATCCTTAGCAACCTTACCTGCCAACTGGAAACACGTAAAAGTCAGTGTTGCTGAGTGAGTTCTAGTTTTTAAAATAAGCATACTTTACTTTCATTAAAACCGTTCTTTACTTTATTTCAAATCATACTATACCGTCGTACATGATCATACATCGTACGTACACATAGATAATAACATTATTATCTTATTTACTGTTCATCACATTCTTTCTTTATCTATGTATCTCTTTTCAGATCAGTGTCATCAGCTATACCCCAAACATATGCACACAACGGGTACTGGGCCAAAGATCATACATGATTTCCATAACGCACAAAGCCTGGCACTAGCACCGGGGCAAGCGACAAAGATCCCAACTGTATACTACACCTAAACGTATGCACAAAGCGGGTACTAGGCCGAAGGTCATAAATGACTTCCATAACGCACATAGCCTGGCACTAGCACTGGGGTGAGTAATCACTATAAACCATGTACTATATCACTGGTCAGTAAAAAAAAACCTGGACCCTTACGTGTATCCTTATGGGTTAGCTAAACCACACACAGTTGAGCTTACAACATTTTAGAGCCGTGCACCTCCGTACATTTTGCTTGCAAGCCTTTCTTTACTTTCTCTTTCATTAATGCATGCATTCTATCATTATGTTCCTCTTTTCACTATCTTTCACTTTGTTTTCATAATATTTTATTATTTCTTTCACAACTATAACACGTAAAGCCATAGGAAAGATAAACATACATAACAGGAACATAAACATAATCATACAATACATTGCCATACAAAGCACCATCAAACATGCATAACATACATGCAACATACCCTCATGCAATAAGCATCAATCATACATCATACATACTATGCCCATTACGTCACCTTTGACTTCAAAAAGTCAACTTACTATACCCCCGGGAACATCTCAAGTCAAAGCCTACTTTACACTTTTTCCCAAAAAAATCAGAAGATATTCTAAGTATTTAGGCGCATGGGCACTATGCAGGCGCATGAGCACTATGCAGGCGCATGGCCTTTTAGACGCATTAGGAACACTTAGGCGCATGGGAAACTTTCGGGCGCATCAACGCTATTGGGGCACATGAGCAACACTTAGTCTATTCTGGGCAATTCTAGGCGTATGAGCACTATGTAGGCGCATGAGTGCCTAGGCGCATGAGCTATCTGGGCGTATGAACGCTTAGTCAATTTCAGCCTATTACTAGGTACATGAGTACTATTCGGGCGCATGAGGTTTTGAGCGCATGGGACACTTAGGCAGTTATTTTTAGTTGGGCGCATGAGCAGTCTATAACACACTTAACATCATAATTTAGTCCCCAATCATCACGTATCATGTTCTAAGCTTAAATCATGCATTCTAGGCCTTAGAAACACAACCATAACAACATCAAACACATACATAACCTAAAATCAAACCCCACCCGCAACATACACACATACATACATACGGGTATAAACCCGACTTTTATAAAAAGTTCATACATGCATTTCCAGTACCAAAACAATTTAAAACAAGTAAAAAGGGGGGGTTTTAGAACTCACCTTAGCTGCCTTTGGTTATGACTTCTTCAAAACCGTTTGCAAGTTGAGTTCAACCGCCTAGAAACCCACCACAAACACACCTGAACACACATAATCACACATAAGCATACAACCAAGGATATAACCAGTTAAGAACATCATAAACACACGAATTTTTACCTTGAATTCACATTTTCTTTCTGTCCTTCTTCAAACCTGAGCTTTGCTCTTTCTCTCTCTAGAATCCGATCGTCAAAAAGGTAAAAAGTGGCATTACATGGACAGCCATGCTACTTTTGTACAAAAATAAATAAATTTTGTACCTTTTGACACCTTTAGTCCCTCTACTTGGGCTTTATATCTTTTCTTTCTTTTTCTTCTTTCTTTGGTTAAATAACCGGGCGTTACAAGACCACCCCCTTATATAGGTTTTGTCCCTGAAACCTATTATTCCTCAAACAATCATGGGTAATGCTGTCACATCTCTTCTTCATTCTCCCATGTAGACTCGGATCCCTTCCTGCGCTTCCACTGTACACGCACAAGAGGAACCACTTCATTCTCCCATGTAGCCTCTTCTCTTTACGATCAATGTTCGCTAGTAGTTGCTCCACATAATTGAGCCGTTCATCTACCTCAATATCTTCCCTTGGTACAATCATATCCTCGTCTGCTAAACACTTTCTCAGATGAGATACATGGAATGTTAGATGAATTCCACTTAACTCATCTTGTAGCTCCAATCTACAGGCCACCTCTCCTACTTTAGCAATGATTCGAAAATGCCTTATGTATCTCGGGCTCAACTTGCCCCGCTTTTTGAACCGAATGATACATTTCCAAGGTGAGACCTTCAACATAACTCTATCACCCACCTGGAACTCAATCGGTCTACGTCTCTTATTAGCATACGACTTTTGCCTATCTTTAGCTGCCTTCATAAAGGCTTTGATCCTTTCCAGCTTCTCAGTCGTAGCCTCGACCACCTCGACGCTCCCTAACTCTTTATGACCAATATCACCCCAACACACGGGTGTTCTACATCTCCTCCCATATAGCATCTCATAAGGAAGCATACCAATGCTGGCATGATAACTATTGTTATATGAGAACTCAACTAATGATAAGTGGTCGTCCCAACTTCCTCCAAAATCAATGATGCATGCCCGAAGCATATCTTCCAGCGTCTGAATGGTCCTTTCCGACTGACCATCCGTCTGAGGATGATAAGCCGTGCTAATATGTAACCTCGTCCCCATAACATCGTGGAATTTCTTCCAAAATTTAGATGTAAACTGGGTGTCACAATCAAACATAATAGACACCGACACACCATGACGAGTTATGATCTCCTTAATGAAAAGATCAGCCAACCTCTCGGATGAATATGTCTCGTGATCGGTAGGAAGTGAGCACTCTTCGTCAAACGATCAACTATCACCCATCTGGCATTATACCCGCATGCGGTATGCGGTAGCTTCATAATAAAATCCATGGTGATATGTTCCCACTTCCACTCTGGTATATCCAAAGGTTGGATCTTTCCATATGGCTTCTGATGCTCCGCCTTCACTTGTAAATAAGTAAGGCACTTACTCACATACTCCGCAACATCACACTGGATACCCAACCACCATAATCTTTCTTCATGTCTTGATACACCTTTGTAGCACCAGGATGAATAGAGTATCGAGTCTTATAAGCTTCATCCAAAATCCTCACACGTAGATCCATAAAATAAGGAATCCACATCCGCCCGAATTGAGTCCTAACACCGAGTGTGTTTTCACCCAATTCCGCAACCAAACCTCTTATTCTTTTGGAGTTAAGATGATCTTCTTTCAATGCCTCATCTTGAAACTCTTTGACCTGCTTCATCACATTAGAGGTCATGATCAACCGGTAAGCCTTCACCCAAATCGGCTCGGGTCTCTCCTTAAGGGCATCCGCCACCACGTTGGCTTTGTCTGGATGGTAATGGATCTCGAAATCATAATCTTTTATGAGCTCCAACCATCTCCTTTGCCTCATGTTCAAGTCCTTCTGCTCAAAGAAATACTTCAAGCTCTTGTGGTCAGTGAATATTGTGCACTTCGTCCCGTATAAGTAGTGCTTCCATATCCTTAACGCGAAGACTATGGCTGCAAGCTCTAAATCATGAGTGGGATAATTAACCTCATGAACATTCAACTATTGGGATGCATAGGCTATAACCTTTCCTCTCTGCATCAACACACATCCCAACCCCGAGTGGAAAGCATCTGAATAAACCACCAAATTTTTACTTCCATCGGGTAGCGACAAGACAGGAGCTTGAGTCGATCTCGCCTTTAATTCCTCAAAAGCCTTCTCTTGAGCTTGACTCCATACAAACTTTACATCTTTCCAGGTCAACTTGGTTAGTGGAGAAGCGATCTTAGAGAAGTCTTGAATGAATCTTCTGTAGTAGCCCGCCAAACCCAAGAAACTACGAATCTTGGATGGCGTCTTTTTTGGAGACTTCCATTGCATCACCGCCTCCACCTTTGCCGAGTCCACCGTAATCCTTTCAGGACTCACTACATGACCCAGAACTGGACCTTGCGCAACCAAAACGCACACTTGGAGAACTTAGCATACAACTTCTCCCTTCTCACATCTCCAACACCTATAGAATGTGATCGACATGCTCATTCTCGCTCTTTGAATAAATCAGGATATCATCAATAAACACAATCACTGATTTATCTAACATCGGCTGACACACTCGATTCAGCAAGTCCATAAAAGCAACTGGCGCGTTGGTCAAACCAAAAGACATAACGAGGAACTCGTAGTGTCCATAACGCGTGCGGAAAGCTGTTTTAGGAATATCCTGCTCCTTCACCTTTAACTGATGGTAACCAGATCGAAGATCTATCCTCGAGAACCAACTGGCACCCTGAAGCTGATCAAACAAATCATCAATTCTCGGTAAGGGGTACCGATTCTTCACTGTCAGCTTATTCAACTCACGGTAGTCTATACACATTCTCATACTGCCGTTTTTCTTCTTCACGAATAAGACCGGAGCACCCCAAGGAGAGATACTCGGTCTAATGAACCCCTTGTCCAGCAACTCCTACAGCTGCTCCATCAATTCCTTCAGCTCAGTCAGAGCCAACCGATGCGGTGCCTTAGCAACGGGTTGGGCACCTGGGATCAAGTCAATCTGGAACTCGATCTCGCGCTCAGGTGGCACTCCTGGTAAGTCTTTGGGGAACACATCTAGAAAGTCATACACCACCGGTACGTTTTCAGTTGTGGCGTTGGCATATCCATATCCTTCATGTAGTCCAAGTAGGCACTACATCCACGCCTCATGTACTTTCTCGCCACCGCCATCGAAATCACTTTTGGGATTATCATGACTCGATCACCATAAATCGTCACCGAACTCCCCTCAGGCGTTGTCAATTGAATCATCTTCTTGCGACACACAATATTCGCCTCGTAGTCCACCAACCAATCCATTCCTAGGACTATGTCGAACCCGCCTAAGGTCATCACAAATGGTCTAACAGGACATCCCTCTATCATCTTGGAAATCCTAATCTACTTACCTATGGAAGTTTCTACATCAAAGGGCGTATCTATATTCTTACTAATAACAGGTAACTTAGCACAGAAAGTTACAGAAATAAAACTCTTACTAGCACCAGAATCAAATAACATAGAGGCCAAAGTTTGATTTACTAAAAACGTACCTGACACAACATCGGGGTCCGTCCTAGCCTCCTCCTGCGTCATCGTGAACGCTCTAGAACTCGCCCTCTGCCCTTCAGTCCCGATCGTCTTCTTCCCTGCACCAGAACTTTCAGCCCTGGGCTTCTTCCAATCTCTGCTCATGTGGCCCTCCTCCCCACAAGTATAACACCTCCTTACCCCGTAGTTCTTTGCCACATGTCCGGTCCTTCCACAACGGAAACAAACATTGGATCCCACTCTACATTCCCTGGTGTGCTCTCGCCCACACTTAACACACCTCCTCGACCCCGCACCGGATGTGACCACACGTCCGTCATCCACCCGTGCACCATTGTTGTATGGAGCGGCTCCGCCACGTCCAAATCACTTCCCGTTCCAATTCCGGTCACCACCACCTTTCTTGCTGCCTTTAGCCACCACCACAGTCCTTTCATCATATAATCTTCCTGCCAAGTCAACCGCCAACCTAAACATGCTCGGTCGCGCAACGATCATGTGCCTGCGAATATCCGCTTGCAAGCCCTGAATATACCTCTTAATCTTTCGTGATGTAGGAGTCACTTGGTCTGGCACCAGCCGTGCCATCTCATTGAACTTGGTGGTGTACTGATGATGTGTCATGGTTCCCGCCTCTAGCTACAGGAAGTCTCTCTCCACTTTGTCCATCTCTCGGTGAGAACAAAACTCTTCAATCTCCAGCCTCTTCAACTCTGCCCACTTCATTCTCCCTATCACCCGACTACCCTCGGCTTGGACGATATTGTCCCACCAGCACAAAGCCGAGTCCACGAATGAATGGGCAGCAAACTTCACATTTTGGTCCTCTCGGCACTCGCTGATATTCAGGACAACTTCCATCTCTCTCACCCACCGGTGAGCAGCAGCAGCAGTGCCGTTGCCATCAAAAGTAGGGGGCTTGCATCTTTGAAATGCCCAGTAGTTACAGCCTCATGCCGCCTCCAGCGCAGGCTCTTCTTCTTCCTCCTCTTCATCATCGGAGAGAACCGTTTCAGGCTCCGGTCGCTCACGTTCTCTCGAGGACCTATTTCTCTCCTTTCTTTCTCCTACCTTACGACCTTTATCACTTCAGTCACCACAGACGGTAGGATCATCTGCATGACTTGATGCACCTCTTCCATAATAGCCTCCTTCACTGAGGCCCTCAGGTCAGCAATCTCGTCTCCGCCCTCTAGATGAGGGGTCTCGGGTTCTTCATGAACCACCTTTTCAACTCTAGGCCTTCCTCTTTTGGGCTGCGGTTCAGCACCATGCATAGCACGACCTCCACCTCTCAAAGCTTTCGATGATTTACCACCGACCATCCTCTAACACACTATAAGATTCAAACACTAACACGGTCATTCAAGGGAACAACTCAGTTTATGTCAAGTATAGTAAGTCCCTAATTACAGTGGCCAGTTGTGATTAGCCACTTACTTTACTTTTCATACCCCAAGCATTTCCTATCCTGACTACATTAGTATCTAAATCTACTAAAGGCACACAAAACAAATCACATAACATGCGCACATAATGCCAGTTAACATTAAGAAAATACTTGATGGCACAAAGCTACTCGGACTGGCATCCCTTCCTTTTCCATCCCATTTTCAGTTTAAGTTTAGGTTTATTTTGAAAATTTACCCATTTCACTTAAACTTTGGCTCTGATACCAACTTGTAAGGCCCCGTTCCCGGGATGCTCACAGCTGGTCAATCGTCGCACATAAAACATATATTTAAATTTAACTTAAATAAACACTGCAGCTGAAACATTCAAAAATGACATTTCATTTAATTATAAAAGCTTTTGAAAAATAATATATCGTTATCACATTGCAAAATACTTGTTGCATTATATCACAAAAGCATTATAAAAATGGATGCCATCCAAAAAGAGCCAAGTAGCCGCCCCATGCCATCCTCAGCATCATTATCTGCCAACTAGAAACATATAAAAGTCAGCGTTGCTGAGTGAGTTCTAGTTTTTAAAATAAGCATACTTTACTTTCATTAAAACCGTTTTTTACTTTCTTTCAAATCATACTATACCGTCATAAGTTTAAGGAAGCTTATTCTAAGGTGAATAAGCACAAGATGAAACCACGAGGACCAAATGTGCAATTACCAAATGATGTAAAACGGGAAACCAAAACTAAGTTTGATAAAACATGAAAAGTATGGAAGAAGCGGGATGGAAATTGGAGCCCAAGGAGTGAAGAAATACAAAAACCGAATGTTCAAGACCATGATAACTTAAAATGGGCATAACTTGGGCTAGGGAAAAAGTTACGGGGACCACAACCTGTCAATAGAAAGCTCGTCAAAAGTTACATGTGAAAACAATGTGAAAAAGTGCAGGGAGGCCGTAAGCCACGGCCTGAGGCCGTAACTTATGGCCCTGTGCTAAGTCCATCTGTGAACCCGGTAAAGCAGAAGGTTAGGCCGTCTGGTTGAGGGTAGGCTATAACCTACGACCTATAGGCCATAAGTTATGGTCTAACACGATATTTGGAGAGTTATTTCAAATTTTAAATCCTATATAACCCTAATCATTAGTGTTTCAAAAAAAACTTTTCCCAGGTGAATTTAGGTGATTTCAAAGATATTTTGGGTGCTTCCAAGCTCCTCAATATCATCCATATCATCATTGATCATCATGAAATCAAGATTGAAGATTGAACGAAGATGATGTGTGGCTAGGTTCTCTTGATTGCTTTCGGGAGTACGATTCTTGTAAAATGAGATGATTGGTATGATTGATTAGGTTTTTGTATTAAACATTTATCTATTAAACACAACATTATGTTTTGATTGATTTAAACAATTTTCTTATAAATAAAGTTGTTTGCTTGATTATAAATTTTTTGGTTTCCTTGCATCTTGAACTCATTAAGAAAAGTAGGTAACATGATATAAGTGAATTGGTAACATTGTGAATGAACGAGTCTTAAAATATTGTTCCTTTGTTGTCACTTTAATCAAAAGCTACGATCTTGAAGTATTTTTCTTACAAACCCTAATTTAGAAGTACCAATTGTTGATCTTGCAAAATTGGAAACCTGAAAGTGATTTTTTTTCTTTATTTAATTAAGTTTATTATAAAGTTTGTTGCTTTATGCAATTGTGTTCATTAATCCACTCCAAGTTTCAATTTTTAGTTATAAACTTTGACTCTTTTAGCTAATCATCTTATTCGTTAAACACTTTCCACATATTCCCTGTGGAGACGACCTTACTTACCCTTACACAATAAAGGCAGCTAACACCGATAAATTAAATTGTTTTTGATCAAGCCTCAACAACTAGATAAACTATCTCCATATACTCCAAGTCATCTGGATGGATACAGTCCAGGTCTTTAAGATTGAAAAGATAGTTACCATGAATTTCATTTAAAGACACAAAAGCTTGAGATGAGCTTGTCTCTTGGAATGGACTTCCTTGGATGTAGCTCTCCGTTGATGTCTTTGGGAAGGTGATGAAATTGTTAGGACCTGGTATTTGACCGAAATACCTGGAGATTAACGTGTAAACCAGATCAAATAGTGCGGAATCCTATTTGATTGGCGATCCAATCAGTGAGAACACACGAAGAATCAATCAAGAATTGAAACTAACGTTAGAAATCGATTGGGAATCGATCTAATGTGTTCTATGAACTTGGAGAACGAATAGGAAGGTTTCTGGACGGCTAGGGTACGTCTGGAATCGTAATTGATCGAGAGCTCTTGTTTTTCACGAATTGAGTTGTATTTATAGGATGGCACTATCCAATCGTGCGACTGAACCATTAGTTTGGTTCAGTCGTGCGATTGAACCATGCGGTTGATTCATTCGTACGACTGAGTGTTCAGTCGTGCGACTGAGCCAATCTTATGTTACAATCATACGACTGATCCAGTCTCCTGGTTCAGTCGTGCGACTGAGTCAATCGTGTGAAGTTATTCATGCGTATGATTCATTCGCATGAGCCATTCACATGAGAACTTCATTAAGTTCAGTTTGAATGTTTTAATTAATATAACATAATGTGCAACCATTCAAATAATCATAAACCCAATCAATTCAGTCACGACTCATTTATGAACTATTAACATTATAACTAACAGACTATCAATATCATTCATTAATCATACAAACAAGATCTATTACATCACATATCATGATCTAGGGACACACATGTATGGTATTTGACCGAAATACCTGGAGATTAACGTGTAAACCAGATCAAATAGTGCGGAATCCTATTTGATTGGCGATCCAATCAGTGAGAACACACGAAGAATCAATCAAGAATTGAAACTAACGTTAGAAATCGATTAGGAATCGATCTAATGTGTTCTATGAACTTGGAGAACGAATAGGAAGGTTTCTGGACGGCTAGGGTACGTCTGGAATCGTAATTGATCGAGAGCTCTTGTTTTTCACGAATTGAGTTGTATTTATAGGTTGGCACTATCCAATCGTGCGACTGAACCATTAGTTTGGTTCAGTCGTGTGATTGAACCATGCGGTTGATTCATTCGTACGACTGAGTGTTCAGTCGTGTGACTGAGCCAATCTTATGTTACAATCGTACGACTGATCCAGTCTCCTGGTTCAGTCGTGCGACTGAGTCAATCGTGTGAAGTTATTCATGCGTATGATTCATTCGCATGAGCCATTCGCATGAGAACTTCATTAAGTTAAGTTTGAATGTTTTAATTAATATAACATAATGTGCAACCATTCAAATAATCATAAACCCAATCAATTCAGTCATGACTCATTTATGAACTATTAAACATTATAACTAACAGACTATCAATATCATTTCATTAATCATACCAAACAAGATCTATTACATCACATATCATGATCTAGGGACACACATGTATCAACAAACTCCCCCTTGGACCTAGATCTCTCTAATGTCTTGTTTTCTTCATTACCTCCTCATATTTCTTGTACTTGTCCTCTTGTGTGACTCCTGCGTGAATATCAAACGTGAAGCAAAGTCGTATAACGTTTTGGAACTGGAGGGCTTGTACAATGTCTTGTGTGTCATAGAACAGTGGCCACTTGTATAATGTATAGACATCATTAGCAGACAAGTTGGTTAGCCACATTGGGTCGAATACCCTGATGGTATCCATTTGGCCCTCTTTATCCAGGACTATGACCGCTTCTGCTGTTCTCCAATCGTAGTACCACCACTTAAGTGTGTGTTGAAAATCCTTTGTCATTTCCTGAAGTGGGATTCTTGACATTGTGCGCGGAGGATTCCACTTCAACACAATCTTTGGTTTTCCAGTAATGGCATCCATCTCAGACCTTCTAATATACCTTGTAGTTGTTGAGGTCTGAAGTTAATCCACCTGGTGTGGTACTCTTCTTTAGGGCAACCTCAAACCAGCCTGACATCTTTCTCGGGTCAGCATACAACAGCTTCAATTTGGCCAGCTGGTTGAGTTCAAACCTGGTAGAGTCTTTAGATCATGTGGAAATCTAAAGTACTCTATGCCCTTCCCCTCTTAACGGCATAAACGTTAAGATCATCAAAAATATGCCCATGCTATAATCCTGCCTGACACCGTAAGATGTTTCTTGACGCTGTAGAACTTGGTGTAGGCATCCCTCTTTGGTGCAACACGTTGGGCTCTAACTTCTTTAAAACATTCAGCCCACTCAGCATTTCGAATGTCTACGTCATCATTTGAGGCTTGGACTGTTCCTTCGGTCTTTCCTGTTTCCTGCTCCATCTTGTCTAGTACCTCAAACATATCACTGACTAGGGACTCACCCAGATTGGGGACCACATTACCCTCGTTTTCAACGTACTGAGGGGACTCTTCTGCAGTAATCTCTTCAACCTCAACTTCATCAACGTCATTTAGTTCTTCGTCACTGGTTGAATCAACTGTTGGAGCATCCTTGACAATTTCATCAGTATTGAGTCTAAACATCTCTGCCAGTTGCTCGTTAGATAGGTCGTGAATTATTTCACCTTCTTTAGGGGTATAACTCACTGACCTTCTGACAATCCCTTGCAGATCAAGAATCATTGTGAGTTGAGACTTGACCTGTTAAAGGGGAGCAATATCAAACTCATCTCTGTTGTACTTTGGATCTGTTTGATTTACACATTTCACACTCAAATCATTAGTAATTTATCAAACAAAATGCATTAACTTATATAAACATTTAGTACATGGTTTTTCAATACAGAATACAAAAGTAAATAAATACATAAACATCTACTATTTACTTTTATCCTGAATACTCGGCTCTTCACGTGAAGGTGCAGAAGCAGAAGCTGACTGATCTTGTCTGTTCTTTGATCTTTTCTCTTGCCCTGGAGCTGAGACAGATTCAGCTGCTCTCCTCTGTCAGTGTCTTCATCTTCACACCATTCTTCGGTTTTCTCTTCATCAGTTTCACTCTCATTATCATCATCGTCTTTATCATCTTCATTATTATCATCATTTCTGTCCCCATCCCTTATCTTTAACGGTTCCTCCTTTGATCCTTTCATTTTTAGCAAAATGGTCTTTTTAGCCTTTTCCAATTCCTCTATTTTCTTCCCTGAGGTGATGCTTTGAGCTTGGAGAATGGCTATCTCGGCTCTGGGCAGTCATCTGTCGGGCCTGCTCCTCAATACTCGATCCTGCTTTGCAATTTTATGCGATTGTGCAGCAGTCAGGTCAGTAAGCTGGCGGATCTGAGTTGTCTTTTCCTCATCAGCCGCCAGCAATCGCAACACCATTCTATTTAACGCCGACAACTGTTCCTCTACCCGATTGGAGGTAGAGGAGATCTATAGGTGTGTGAGGGATGGGCTGATGGCATTGATTGGGGTGACGTGGTGGTGGCGGTGGCGGTAGTGAAGATAGGTCTGTAGTGGTGGTGGTGATGAGGGAGTAAAGAATGTAGTGGTGGAGGGAAACGGTGCTGTGGTGGAAGGTATGGTGGGGGCTGTGATAGATGTGGTGGATGTGGTGGATGGTATGGTGGGGGCTGTGATAGATGTGGTGGTTGTGGTGGATGTTGTGGAAGGTATGGTGGGGGCTGTGTTAGATGTGGTATGTGGTGGGATGTGGTGTATGATAAAGGTCACCCTACGCTTCTTCTTTTTCTGGCCATGGGGTTTGGCCATTCTCTTCCTCCTTGATCCAGTTGAGGAGGAAGCTCCCCTACAATCTCGCCTGAGGACCCCGGAGCATAAGTTGGGTCAGTTTCTGTATCTCCGGAGCTCTCGGTTGTTCACCAACAACCCTTAACCCATGTTCTGTGGGAACAACTTTCCTTCCGCAGTTCGGGTAGTGGCTCCTCATCCGATTCAACCTCATCCTCCTCGTTAAAACAAAATCTTGATGAATCCCGCTGACTCAGTTACTTCAGCAGATGTGACACACACAGGAGGTACAGAATCAGACACAGTGCCTCTGAGTGGAATAGCATCATCCCCACTGTCATCCTCATCTGAGTCAAGAGTGGGTAGGGCTATCTGTTCCACATCAGAGTCACTGTCCTCGTGATGCCACTTTCTCTTTTCCGGCACTACATAGTCTTCTCTGGCAAGATGACCAAACAACCTCCTGACCGGAGGCTGGCTTACTGCTTTCCTGGTATACTTTCATCCTTCCCAGGGTGGTGTCATCCATTACCTCCAATACTACCGAATCCTCCTGTTCTTTTGGCAGGGAAGGAAGCTTCTGATCTATTATCATTTGCATAAACCGTGGGTACATACAGAAGGCTTCCTTTCCTTTCCCCTCGATGTTCTCCACCAGATAGGTGAAGATCATCTTAGAGAAGCTGAACGGATGGTTCAGCACCAACGCAACGTATGCGTTTTGCATCTGATCCGACAGCTCATCAAACCCACCTTTTCTTGAAGCCATGCACTTGAGCAGCACGTGTGCAAGGTATTAAACTGGGGACAGAGGTTACTCTTGTTGAGTACCCCTGAATTGATGTCCCCAGAGTATTTGGCTCTGAGAAAACATCCTCTGACAGTGAGGGGGTGTAGACGGGTGGGCAGTCACCGTCATCCCCCAATTGAAGTACAATCCTTAGATCCTCCTCAGAAACGGTAATATCCTCGCCAAATATGGTACTTCTTATGCAGTGAGGTTCAGATGATCTATCAACTGTAGCGCCTTCCCAGAAGGCTTGTTGAATGGATCGATATAGGGTGCAAGGGGTAGAGATGGCATGCGCAATCCGTGATCTCAATAGAAACGTGATAATGCCAGAGAATTCTGCAGCATTTCTGGATGTTAAGTCCAGATGGGCACATATATTATGCTTTGTGCTCATAGTCCATCTACTCGCCATCTGTTACACAAAGATATTAAACATTAGTACCATTTACTAAGAAAGTCATGAACTCATTAAGCTTGAAGAACATCTTTCTGTCATGCGATTGAAATTGTGCGACTGAGTTCAAAAGTGTGATTGAACCGTGCGAAAGGGGTTCAGTCGTATGATTGAATGGTACGAATGGGGTTCAGTCGTGCGATTGACCCCATACGTATCTCAGAGTGTGCGATTGGGCTCCTACGCATATACCTTCATGCGGTTACATCAGTCATGCGACTGAAACTCTTACGCATGGCAGGTTCAGCCATGCGTATGGGCAGTTTGAGCCCTTCAGTCGTGCGACTGAAGTTCATCATGCTGTCCATTCGCATGAAGACCAACTTTGCGATTCACATTTTCTGTTTCACCAATTTTTGTTTTAAACCTCTATATCTACTCATTGGACTCGCCATCTCATCACTAATGACCTATTAAACTTAATTTTAACATTTAGCTTAGTTTATGTAGGTTATTAAGGCATTTTTCAATCCGATCAATGTTTCATTCGAATAACCCAAATTGGACTCAAAATCTTCTGATTTCTATCAGGTTGAACTGCAATGTACCTGTATTCTTGTCAATCGAAAGTCAGAAGATGAATAGCAATGTGAACAACTATCTCTAGAGATTTGGCAGAGTAATGGGAAAGAAAGCGATTTGGGGTGCGATTGGGAGTGATGAGTGAGATGCGATCGACTGAGGCCCTTTAAATACTGACCCTAATTTCAATCGGCCGACTGGCCTCATTCGCTCAGTTCATTCGGGCGACTGAGGTTCAGTCGTGCGATTGGTCCCAGTCGGTCGCTTTCATCGGCCCACTGAGTCTCAGTCGGTCGACTGACTCATTCGGTCTCCTTTATTCGCATCTCAATTAACCGACTAAGTCTCAGTCGGTTGACTGACTCATTCGCACCCTGTCATTCGGTCGAAAGGATCATTCTTAAACGCCATTCGGTTGAATGACTCAATTTCATGTCCAGTCGTGCGAATGGGATCCATTCACATGGTTGGTCCATATTCATGGTCCAATCGTGCGAATGGGATCCATTGGCATGGTTGGTCCATATTCATGGTCCAATCGTGCGAACGGGTCACACTTGGTAGATTTTCTGCCATTTTGAACATTTTAACCTTTTGAATAGACATTATAAGCTCTTAACCAATTCAGTCACTTCAGAAGTGACCTTTTTAAAATTGAACAACATGTGGCCATCTCAGACATGACCCTTTTAGGTAAGTTAATTATTCCCTTCTGATTTCCCTGATGTAGTCCGACAGATACACAAGTTAAAAGATTAACATAAAACTTAAACTAACTACACAAATAAAGTTTATTTTTGGACTTTTTGTGAGAGATAAACCCTAAGATGGAAATCTAAGGGATTTGGTTAGGGAGTAGACAGCTTCAACTTAGTTGATCATATTGGACCAATTCAATTTGGAATCATACAGGAACATCAAATCATTTGGACTTGTTCTTAAACTTTTGATGCTTAAATTCTCGGTGTTCATCCGAGTCGTTAGCAACTTAAGAAATCATACTGAAACTCTTAGATTTTCACATTGATTTGAACTCTTGAGAATGTAGCCACTAAGATTGTCAGTATGTTCGTCCACTTAAATCCATACACAGACTTTTGACGCAGACTGGTGACTGTCTTGGATTTAATTTTTCAGCTAACATTTGTGGATCCCACACTTATATGGTATCAACATTCCTCAGAGGTTTTTGAGCGGTCTACGGGTATTATTACAAGAAGAGACTATCTTAGAGCTTTCAAAGAGAAGCCTGTCCTCAGGTCTGCCATCGCCACAGCAGAGAGGCGGCAAACAACATGAATTCTAGAATATCTAGGTTGCTTATCCTCAGGTCAGTGCCATCGCACAGCAGAGAGGCACACAACCTATCTCCTTGTTAGAGCAGCTTATTTTATTTTACACAATATGCACCAACAACATAAGTCATTAGCTTTATTGCATTTGTCTTTCATTTTTTTCTTGCTTTGCTCTAATTATGTCATCCGCACACGTTTGTGGCATTTAAAATGCTCATTACCCCTTATTGAATATATTTGATTGTGTTAACCAGTGATAAGATGGAAGCCCACAGTCAGTTGAACAACTTAGTTTGATCTTGAGATCACCAATCAGGTCTAATTGTCTATTGTGTTGAATCTACCAACATATCATTTGTGGTCTAGCAGCCTCTAAGTCTACTTTTTTTTGTGTCACCTTAGGAGTTGCCAGTTTTCTATCATCTTCCCTTTTTATATTGCTTAGACTACACAGACTTATACTTTGAACTTTTGCATCTTTTCAAAACTTAGATTTTTAAAATCCCTCTTGATTTGTTCCTGTGTACTCATGTTCCAAAGGTATTGACTCGGTATCACAGACACAATCTACCTTATTTAGCTAGTTACCCCGTCTCCCTCATTTTTTAATGTTACTTGCTGACATATTCTCCCCTAAAATACAAAATCATTGCGGATTTAATTATTTTTGGATTTTAATAAAACAAAATAACATGAGTTTAAATATAACAGACAAAAAGAAAAAACAGATAACATAAAATAAAATAAACTTTAACGAAACTACATCGGACTACACATTATTCTCATCAGGAATTACCTCACTTTTCTTTTTAACGCCTTTGACCCTCTAGAAAATATTGAAAACGTGGTTTATTAAAGGCTTTAGTATAGAGGTCAGCACGTTGAAAATCAGTATTATTTTAAACCACATCAATTAAGTTCTTTTCAAAACGTCTCTGATGAAGTGGTATTTAATACCGATGTGTTTGGTCTTAGGATGTTGAACCGGATTTTTAGTTACTACAATTGCAGCAGATTTATCAACAAAAAGGAGTAGATGAGAAGTTTAAACCGTAATCCCGCATTTGCTGTTGAATACAAATGATTTGTGAACAGGAACTTGCAGCAGCAACATATTCGGCTTCACAGGTTGACAATGCAACCGATGTCTGCTTCTTACACTGCCATGTAACCAATCTTCTCCCAAGGAATTGACACCCCGCTGATGTAGACTTTGTAGTTCATTTTGCAGCCTCCGTAGTCCGAGTCACTATACGCCGTGAGCTCAAAATCATCATCATGAGGATACCACAACCCAGTGTGGGTGTACCCTTTAGATAGCGAAAAAATCCTTTTGACCCCGATCAGATGATTGACCTTAGTTTTAGCCTGAATATTTGGAACATAAACATGTAGCATACATGATATCAGGTCTTGAGGCAGTGAGATACATGAGGGATCCAATCATTCCTCGGTACATAGTGGCATCTACAAGATCTCCATTCTCATCAGGTGCTATATCATGATTCGTGGCAAGTGGAGTCCCAGCAGCAGAAGCATTCTTCATGTCAAAGCGACTGCGAATGTCTCCTACATACTTGGTCTGATGTAGAAAGATCCCATTAGGTGTTTGATCCACCTGTAACCCGAGAAAGAACTTCATCTCCCCCATAGCACTCATCTCAAACTCTTTCTTCATCACTGCTTCAAACTCTTTGCATAACTCTTCGTTCTTTGACCCGAAGATTATGTCATCAACATATATCTGTACAAGCAGTAGGTCGCCATCATTTTCTTAATAAACAGTGTACAGTCAATGACTCCCCTGCGAAAGCCGTGTTTCACAAGATGAGTCGAGAGTTTCTCATACCAAGCTCGAGGAGCTTGATGAAGCCCATATAAAGCTTTGTCGAGCTTGTAAACTCTATCCCGATGATAAGGTCTTCAAATCCCTCGGGTTGACTTACATAGACTGTTTCCCTGATTTCCCCATAAGGAATGCACTCTTCACATCTAATTGGTAGACTTTAATCTTCATGTACGAGGCATAGGCAAGGAAGATACGAATAGCTTCCATCCTTGCCACGGTGCAAACACCTCATTATAGTCAATTCCCTCGACTTGGCGAAAACCTTGAACCACCAGTCGAGCTTTGTTTCCGATAATGACTCCTTGGTCATCCTTCTTGCATTTTAGTACCCATTTGGTGCCAATGATTTTGCACCTTTAGGTCTATCAACCAGAGTCCATACACCTAACTTCTTAAACTGCAGAAGTTCTTCTTGCATGGCACTCACCCACGCCTCATCATTTAGTGCTTCACTGACATATTTTGGCTCAACTGCGAAACAAAACATCGATAAGCACCATCATGAATGTAACCCTTCTCCATAACTGAGGCGTAATCAGCTGAGTATAGCTGATTTCGGGTTGTACTCCTGATCGGACATCTCCAATAACATTGTCAAGGGGATGATAGACGTTTAGTCGTGATCCTGGAGTAGTCGGCACAGTCACCTCCGAACCAAGATTGTGAACATTTTGTTCTGCATCTGAGGAAGGTGGAGTTTGAGGTTCCGAAGTCGAAGGTGCATCACTTATGGATGCTTGTGGACTCTCAAGAACTGGAACCTATTCCTCCTGACTGTTCTGGTCATCTGCTTCAGTTTCATCATCAGAGGAGGAGTCACTGTCATCGACTACCCCCTCTGATTCAGTAGATGATTCTCCCTGTGTGCTAGATGGTGTATTTAGAATATCATACATCATCCTAGTAGCTAAATCATCATCCGAGGGAGAGAGGGATGTTGAAAGACTTGAAGAATCCATCATAATCGAAGAAGTATGCGGTCCTTTGCCTGTAGGTGGTGTGGTATATCTCTGAACGTCGACATTACACCACACTTCTACAAGGCCCGTTGAGTTATTGTAAACTCGCTTGTTCGGTATGTTGTATCCTAGAAAAATTCCTTCAACTGCCTTCTCGCTGAATTTTCCTTCTTGTGTCTTCTTCAGAAGTGTACACGGTGCGCCAAAAGGTTCAAGATACTCCAAATTCGGTTTGCGTCTTTGTAGTAGCTCATAACATGTCTTTCCGTGGCGCTTGACTATTAGGACTCGATTCAGTGTATAACACGCATTTGCCACTGCCTCATTCCAGAATTGGATAGGCAGTTTCGAGTCTGCCAGCATAGTCCGTGCTGTTTCTATCAAACTCCTGTTCTTTCTCTCAGCAACGCCATTCATCTGAGGTGTGTAAGCAGAAGTGAATTGATGCACAATTCCCTTTCCTTGCAGTATGCCTCCATCCCTTGATTCTTGAATTCTGTCCCGTTGTCTGAGCGTATTTGTCTAACTTTTAGCTTGTAGAGGGATTCCAGTGTGGTTACTAATTCCTTGAATGTCTCCAAGTTTCTGATTTTGATTTCAGAAACATTACCCAAGTGAACCTTGAGTAGTCATCAGTGACCACAAAGCAGTACACGTCGCCTGCAATGCTCCTTGTACTAACTGGACCAAACAGATCCATGTGAAGAAGCTCAAGAGGAAGTTCTATTGAATGAACTTTCTTTTCCTTATGAGACTTCTTTGTCTGTTTGCCTTTCTTGCAAGCTACACAAAAGTCAGGAAGTTGGAAGTTCTTGACATTTACTCCTCTCACTAAATCCTTCTGAATCAAATGATTCATCTTCCTTTGACTAATGTGTCCCATTCTCCGATGCCAGGAGATTGAATCCTTCTCAGTAGCTTTAGATAAAAAAACTGAACCTCATGATCCGTTGTAGCAGCTGTTGACAGATCCAAGACATAAAGGTCTTTATATCTTGAAGCAGTCATCAGAACTTGCTCCTCTGGGATCATATATTCTTTCTTCAGCACGTAACACTTCTGGTTATCGAAGATGACTTTAAATCCTTTATCACAGATTTGGGAAACAGACAGTAAGTTGTTCTGAAGTTGTTGAACTTAGTTCACCTTATCAAACTTAACTTTCTGATTTCCCACTTCTCCCTGAGCTGTGATATAGCCTCCTTTTTTTCTGCAAAGGAAACATGCCCTCCTTTTATTTGTTTGACGTTAGATAAAAGGGCTCTATTTCCTGTCATGTGCCTGGATGCTCCGCTGTCTATAATCCATGTGTTAGTCTCAGCACTGTATCGAACACCCTGCACATACAAAGTAAATGAATTAGTTTAGGTTAGAAACCCAAGCTTTGACTGTCTTGGGTTTCCCAAAGGCATCACACATCATAAACTCCACCCATTGACCCTTAGAGGGTGAGGGTAGCTCAGGTTCCTTCTTGTTATTAGTATCACATGTAGGTTGACTTTTCTTTCTTTCATAAGCCAGATTTGTGCAATGCCTGTTTATGATAAACAGTCTTTGGCTTGCAAGTTGGACTTTAGGTTCACTAGCTCTTCTAGTGGAGTTAAAGAGCTCCTCTTAGAAGACTTAGGTTTTAGTCCTGAAGTTCAATCTTCTTCCTAGGTGTCTGATAAAAATTACAGTAGGAAGCAATGTGTCCATATTCTCTACAGTTGTAGCACGCTCTGCTATCAACTTTATGATTAAACTTTCTTTGTGGAGAGTTGCGTGACACTCTAGTAACATCAATCACTTTAGGTTTTGACTCTAGTATGTTTGATGTTTTCTCTGGTTTAACACAATTTACTATTTAAACTGTTTAACATGTTCCAATTTTTGGTTAACAGGTTTTTGACTTGAAGCATGTGAGAAAGTAACATTGAAGTCTTTTTAGGTTCTGATTTGACTTTGTTAGAACTTGACTTTAGTTAACCTTTTCAAACTTCTTTTCCAGATTAACACAAGGCAATTTTCCCTTTGCCTTTGACGTTGTCTCCTTTTGTTTGTTTCCAGTGTCGATAGATGACATAGGGAATCTGGATCACTTACCAGAGGAGTAGTCACTACATGATCCTTGATGGTATTACTACTTAAAGGTCTCGACTTAGTGTTCATCAAGGTCTCAGGTGGTGGTGGAACCACTTTGTAGCCAGTCCCTCCCCGTTGTTCCTTTCTTTTACTAAGTGTTGGACTATGTGCGACAAACTAGTCCAACTATGCAGTTCTGTTTTAGTGAATTGACTTCTACTTCTAGAACTGCCTTTGTTTCTTAGTGTCTTCTAGGGAGTTTAGATAGTACCTAAGTCGTTTGCTTGGTTAAAAGCCACTACTTCGGTTTCCCTAAGTTGTTTAGTCAATAGGTCTATTTTTTCTTTGTAACTATGCTCATTTTGTTTAGTACTCTATTAGCCTCAGTGCACAGACGTAAATCTTTTACTAAGTTATCATTATGATCTAATAACTTAGCAAATTTATCATCTATGCTATTCCTAAAAGTATCACAATCAGAACAAGCATGATTATTAAAAATTGGTCAGTGGTACTTACCTAGTTGGTTCAGAAGAGTTAGCCATCAGTGCAGCATCAGATGTTTCTGGTTCTGGTGATTCTGAATTTTCTGTCTCTGACGTGGAAACTTCCTCATTTGGCTTGTAACTGACCTCGGCTGCAGTTGTTTCTTCACTATGTGACATTGCTATCTCAACTGCTAGATCACCTTCACTCGCAGAATCACCATCAATATCCTCACACTGGCCATGTTAGATTCTCCTGGTGAGACAAACCTAAAACTCCAATCCTGTCCTTCATCATCATGAGCAGTTAAGGCTTTTGGATCCTTGTTTGATGAAGTAGAACTAGAGGCTTGCTTGTCTTGGCGAGTAAGGATATGAGAACGGGTTCCCATTACCCGTCTTCTTTGCTTGACACATTCTCTTTTGAAGTGCCCCTTCTCACCACAGTTAAAGCAGGTCACTTTACTCTTGTCGAAGCCAAAGGTGGTATCCTTAGTAGCAACCAAGTTCTGTCCAGTCTTTTTCACAAACTTCTTCGCCCTCCGGACAGCACTTGCTAAGGCCCACATTATATCCATTCTCTCTCAATCTCATCTCATCCACCTGCTCGTAGTCCTCATCTGCCAGATGGCAGTTTCCAATCTTCCCGGCAACAAGTCCATCATATGAATGAACCACTGCTGCTAAAAGATCCATATGCTCTCGAGCTACTTCCACGGTCACATTACTGAGGTTCTCGATCTTCAGTTTGGTAGCGTTTGCTTCTGATCCAATATAATGGGTACATGATGACCCAGACGTGTCTGATCCAGAAGGAGAAGCATGTGAAGGACCTGACAAGCTAGACACAAAAGCAGTCTGGAGTGGTGCTCCAGATGTCTTAGCTTGAGGCGTGGCGTGTATAAAGCTGGATTTTGTGTGTACGAAGACTTCTGAGCTCTATACTTCATCCTTAGTGCTTCTTCTCGCAACTTAAGAATGAAGTCATTTATATCCAGCTTTACAAGTATTCCATTCTGTCTCAGGTTAGACACGAATGTAGCCCACTTATCAGGCAATCCGTCTGCGAAGTTGCTTACTTTCTCTTCCATGGTAGTAGCCACTCCATGTGTATGCAATTCGCTCATCAAGTGGTAGAATCTGTCTATGACTTCGTCCAAACTTTCATTACCAATTGATGAGAAGTTATCGAATTCCTTCTTTAACTCCTTTGCCTTGATTGCCTTCAATGATGCATTCCCATCATATCTCTTCTCTAGCTCATCCCACAGTTTCTTGGACTGCTTGTTCTCTGAATACTGGTGGAATATGTCTTTGGGGATAGACGAAGTGATCAATGCATAAACTCTTTTCTCTGCCTTGTACTTAACTTTCTGTGCGTCTGTCATCCCTCTTAATGTTAGCTTAACTCCATCAGCTCCCACCGGTGTACTATAACCAATCTCAATGGCTTCCCACAGATTAGGATCTACTCCATTAAGGTAGATCTCAAAACGTTGTTTCCAGTGGGGAAACTCATCTAAAGTCAAAAGCTTTGGTGGTTTATTGTGATTCCCCACCTCACTCTCAAGCAACAACAGGTTCTGTATCCTTGAGTCCTTCCCAGCAGTAAAGGCTGACATCTGATCTTCCATGACTAATAAACTTATAATCTAATCAAACAAACTTTCACTGATGCGACTGAAGGATGCGAATGAGCTAATCGTGCGTATAAACTCTGCGATTGGTTCAATCGTGCGGCTGAACTGGGCGATTGGTTCAGTCGTGCGAATGAATCTGGTGCGTATGAGCTATGCGAACGAACGGTTCAGTCGGCCGAATGAGGGTGCGACTATGTCCAATCGTGCGTATGAGCAATGCGATTGGAGTCCAGTCGTGCGAATGAGTCACTCGTGCGACTGAAGCTGCTGTTTTGCGAAAATTTCTAGGTTTGACGGGTTTCAGCCGTAAAGATTCGAAATTTCACAAGTTCTAATCGCCTAAGTCCGTAGAAACCAAACTTCGATGAGCAGGGAACTTCCAAGATCACTTTTGATGCCAAAGATTGCGTTTTTAGTGCAAAACACAAACTTTTATGCAATATTGATTGAATCAACACGTAATCAAGAGCCAATAGCTCTGATACCACTTGTTAGGACCTGGTATTTGACCGAAATACCTGGAGATTAACGTGTAAACCAGATCAAATAGTGCAGAATCCTATTTGATTGGCGATCCAATCAGTGAGAACACACGAAGAATCAATCAAGAATTGAAACTAACGTTAGAAATCGATTGGGAATCGATCTAATGTGTTCTATGAACTTGGAGAACGAATAGGAAGGTTTCTGGACGGCTAGGGTACGTCTGGAATCGTAATTGATCGAGAGCTCTTGTTTTTCACGAATTGAGTTGTATTTATAGGTTGGCACTATCCAATCGTGCGACTGAACCATTAGTTTGGTTCAGTCGTGCGATTGAACCATGCGGTTGATTCATTCGTACGACTGAGTGTTCAGTCGTGCGACTGAGCCAATCTTATGTTACAATTGTACGACTGATCCAGTCTCCTGGTTCAGTCGTGCGACTGAGTCAATCGTGTGAAGTTATTCATGTGTATGATTCATTCGCATGAGCCATTCGCATGAGAACTTCATTAAGTTAAGTTTGAATGTTTTAATTAATATAACATAATGTGCAACCATTCAAATAATCATAAACCCAATCAATTCAGTCACGACTCATTTATGAACTATTAAACATTATAACTAACAGACTATCAATATCATTTCATTAATCATACCAAACAAGATCTATTACATCACATATCATGATCTAGGGACACACATGTATCAATAGAAATGACCCTTTTATGAGTTGTCAGAGTAGCAGATAAGATGATACTATGGTTCTCTGCTATCCCTTTCAACCATATGAATGACTGAACTCTTCTAGGTACTGGATGAGCCATGAGATAGATTTTACAAGTTCATCTCCATCTGGTAACCACTCAGGATACCATATAGCTTAGTGAGAGTTAGGGTGGAGAGGTTTTTAATTCTCTTAATGGTCAATAGTAGTGTGTCTATTCTCTAGGAAGAGAGAACATGAAATTTCTCATAATGTCCCTATTCTCAGGTTTTACTCCACATGTATCAGAGTATCCACAATCTTAACAATACTTCATAATCTCAACAAACCTAAAGTATTGTTGAGTCATGGGTTTACCGGTTCTGAAGGTGAAGTTCTCAAACTGCTGCTTCATGATGTCATTCTTGTTTTCCTTAGCTTCGTCTAACCCTTCATACATCAACTTCAGTGCATCCTAAAGCTCTTTAGCAGTCTTGCACTTCTTAAAGCCTCTATAGATAAAGTTAGAAACAACAATTTGAAGAGTGGTCACGACCTTCTAATCTATATCAATCTTCTTCCAATCTTCCACAGAATAGTCAACCATTTCTTTTGGTATCATCCCACCACAAATAGTTATTGAAGTAGTGCTTGGGATATGAGGTCTAGTGATAACAAATCTACACATCTGGTTGGTTATCTTGAGACTTGATGAAGCCTTCCATATTCATACACTAAGGGCCTGTTTGGTATGGGATAATGGAATAAAAGAAGGAATGTAATACATGAGTGAATGAAATTGATGAGATAATGAAATAAATCATTACATTTTATTGTCATGTTTGCTTACCATCTAGGAATAAATGAATCAATACTATAAAAAACGAAACATTGAAATGTAAAAGTAGTTACGTTGGTGATGGCAGGTGGTGGTGGTGGTGGTTTCCTACGGCGGTGGTTTCCAACGATGATGGTGGTCGGTGGCTGCAGCCACAGGGTTTGGCAGTGGTGGCCGGCGGTGGGTTCCAGCGGCGGGGGTGGCCACGGTGATTTCCGGTGGCGGCAGCGATTGCCAACGGTTGGTTTTGGCGTTAGCATTGGCTGACGGTGGTTTCCAGTGGCACCGCTGGTGGCTGGTGGTTGGCGGCGCCGCTAATGGCCGGTAGTGGGTCGCGCCATGGGTGGTCGGTGATGGCGGCCATGACGGTGGTGGCTTGTGCTTGGCGGAGACGACGGGGGCTGTAGTTGGTGTTGACGGCGGTGGCCGGTGAGTGGCAACGACGACGGTGGCCGGTGGTGGTGGTTGCCAGTGACAAACGATCTTGGTGGCCAACGGTGGTTGTTGTGTTGGGTGAGTGGGTGGTGTTGGTGACAAATGATGAAAGAAGGTATGGAATGAAAAAGAAGGGCGGGTCGATGGAATGAACTTGATGGAATGAAATCAACTATATAATGATTCATTACATTGCCTTCACCAACCAAACAAGTGGTTGTTCATTCTATTCCGCCCCTCATTCGTGCATACCAAATGCTACCCAAGTGTCAAAGTCATGAGGAATGATTAGTGGATATATGGTCATGGTGACGGTTTCCATGTCAGCCTTAGTGAGAGCTACCATTTGAGCAATTAAGTCTTCTGTGAAACTGAAAAAATTAAAGATGGTGAAATCTTACAATCAAGAGCCTAAAAAGCTCTAATACCAATTGTAGGATCGGTTATGGTTATGCAACAGATTCACAAGTTGGAGAGTAAACACTTACTAGATCAAATGGGAATCCACACAAATAAAAAAAGAACAAAAGTAAGAATACAAGTTCAACACAAGTATTGGTTTTCAAAAATGACGTATATTGCTCTTTAGTGTTTTACAATTGTTACAAGGTTTAGTCCTAAGTACCGATTACATGAGATACTTTATACTATATCCTACAGTCGGCCATACTATGAAGGCCAGTTGGAACACTAATATAGACAATAAGATCAATGTAAAGTCAAAAGACAAATTGTTTTGATTATGACATGTCATAGCTCATATCCTAATCTATTACAAAAATGATAAAAGTACAAAAGTGGAAAGTTATAGACTTAAAGACCATAATGTACAGTTGACAAAAGTATGGAGATAATTAACAACTTATATAAGTTGGTGAGTTTAGAGAGATGGCAACGGAAAATGGTTAGGTTTTTGTTAAAAGTTAGTCAGAGAAAGCATGTCTTCTCTGTCTTCGGAAGATTTTAGTGTTAGGCTTCGGAAGACTTTGCCTTGAAGCTTCGGAAGACTTTACTTTTTGCTTCGGGAGAATTGTTTTTTTGGCTTCAGAAGATTTGACAATTAGTGAATATTTTTGTGCATTGTCAAATCATTCGAAATAACTTCCTTGTAAAAAGAATGTATGCTAAGAGATCTTTGATTAGCATCAACATCTAAGATAACTCTTACAAATAGTTAAATTAACCAGCATTTATTTAGTTTTTTACAGTCTTTATTTAACTAATATATAATCTGTGTATACACTTGAATTACCTAATTCATTTATTTTTAACTAGTAACCGGTGAATTCTCCCCCTTCGCGGCAGGTTTAACGTCTATAATGTGCACAATTTCAAATCAGTTTGCAAATAACGTTGACATGCCTATTCACAAAACAATTCATAAATGACACTAACACACACATCAGTTGATCCAATTAATAGTAACCAATTTGAAAAACAAAGGATCAGAGATTGACACAAATAAATTTAAAATACTTTGTAAGCTATTGAAAGTAAGCAATCACCAACCCATTCAAAGGAGTGAATATCAATATACTTAACCCAATGTAATTGTTAATCCATATAATACACAAACAAAAAAATAGTTCATGTGGTGGAGACAGAAACTACAAGATGTATTTTAAAAAGCATCCCAAACGTAAAAAGTCGGGCATGCTCTTACCCTTCATGAAGTAGTTGCAGTCATGGGTAGTAACCTATAAATGAACATATATTGAAAACTAGCACATTTGATATTGAAAATAAAAACACGTTCATCATGCCTACCCTGAATATTTGTCACACAAGACATACAATCTAGTACTTCTTAAAATACATAACTTTGGCAAATAAATTAGGAGGATTAATAGTTTAATACAGAATGTAGGATGCCCTTTAATCACGCTTTTATTATATTCATTGTTTAGAATAAAACGATAGAACAAATCTTATTGAAAGCAATAGAATGTTTTCAAATCTTCGATGTTACTATTAAGAGTGTATTACATGGATGGTCCCTATGGTTATGTTGAAATTTTGGATTTGATCCTTAAAGTTTAAAATCTTTGAATATAGCTCCTAACATTTCTTTCTCTTTCATCTATGGTTCTTAGGTCTATTAGTTGACCATTAGTGATGTTAAATATTGTAAAAATTAGCATTTTACTCGCATTAGCCATCTACTTTTAAACTATAGTATTATTTTTAATTAAGAAAATTTTATATTTTTCAAACTTTTATATTTTTACATTATTTTTATAATTTCATATTAAGAAGATAATTATTAGATAAATAAGCACACAAAAAAAACTACCTAAAAACATGTTTTGTATACTGTTTGGTTCTTTAACTGTTCACTTTTATACGTCATTCTAAAACATTTTCATTTTTTAAACTTTTTTAAATTGGTTGGTTTTCTAAAGTTATTTTTTTAAAACCATTCATTTTCTAAAACATCTTTTCTAAACAAATTCGTAGTTTTTAAATATTTTTAAAAAACAATTCAGTTTTAAAAGTCTTTATAAAAGAAGACATTTTTATAAGGGTTTAAAAAACCCGCATATTGGTTTAAAAAAATTATAAACCACATTTAAAAGAAGACATTTTATAAATATTTATTATTTGTGTATTAAATAATAAAAATATTTATAATAATAAGATTATAATATAATGAAATTATATTGATGATCCTTACAAGTACAATTGTTATTTTGATAAATTTAACATCACTAACTGAACTAACAGAGTATGGACCATTAATAAAAAACTAACTATAACATTAGGGACTATATTCGTAATTTTAAATCTTTAATGATCAAATCCAAAATTTTAACTAAATCACAGGACCATCCGTGTAATTTACTCTACTATAAAAACAAAAGCAATGTTAAGAAATTGCTTGTTGAATTTACATGGTTCACATTTTATAAGGTTCTGTATAAGGCTGATGCATCCAAAACATCCAATCACATCCAAAAGTCTATCCTGTATGCATGCATAAAAGTGTTGAGTAGAATGTTTCGGAAGTTTAACACTCCGTATTAAAAAAATATTTTAATTGTGAAATCTTCCGAAGCCAAAACCAACATCTTTCGAAGCTTAAAGTGAAGTCTTTCGAAGCTTCAAGGATAAAGTCTTCCAAAGACAAGAAGTGAAGACAAATTATCTTCCGAAGACTTTTAAAGGCATGCTTTTATCTCATGTACTTTACAATAAAGCTGGATTATTTTTCGTTGCAACTCTATTGACTCACCAACTTTCACAAGTTGGTGAAAAGGTCCATACTTTTGGTAACTGTACATTGAGGTCTTGAGTATTTTACTTCCTACTTTATGTACTATTGATACATATATGTACCTAGATTCTGATCTCAATGTAATATGTCTTGAATATCTTGCCCTTATGTAATATTGGGTACTTAATGAAATGAGAATATTTGTTTGTGATTTGTCTTGTTCAATATTTCATTAATGACTTGTTTAACACATATTGACTTGATTATATAGGTTTATGATTGTTTGAATTGATTTACATAATGTTATAATAATGAATACATTCAAACTTGGTTAAGTGAAGTTCTCATGCGTCCGACTGGACCATGCGCCCCAACAGTAGTCATGCGTCCGAATGGCCATGCGACTGAGTGTCCATGCACCTAAATAGTCCATACGCTTGAACAACTTCATGCGACTGACTTAGTCGCACGACTGAACACTCAGTCGTGCGAATGGATCAATCGCATGGCTCAATCGCACGAATGAACCATGCCAATGGTTCAGTCACCCGAATGAGCAACCCTAACCTATAAATACCACCTAATTCGTGGAAAAATAAAAGCATTCAATCCACTTTGACTCCAGACGTACCCTAGCCGTCCAGAAGCCTCTAAGTTCGTACTCCAAGTTCATAGAATACTGTAGATCGATTCCTAATCGATTCTTTATGTTAGATTTAATACATTATTGTGTCTACATGCGTTCTCACTGATTGGATCGCCAATCAAATAGGATTCTGCACTATTTGGTTTGGTTTAACACGTTAATCAGTTGGTGTTTTCGTTCAAATACCAGATCCTAACAAGTGGTATCAGAGCCTTGGCTCTTGATTACGTGTTGATTCAATAGTTTTGATACAAAAATTGTGTTTTTCATCAAAAACGCAATCTTTTTGTGTCTAACGGAGTCTTAGACGTTTCCTGACCTAAAAGTTTAGTTTTTCTGGCATACGGCGATTAGGGTTTGTGAAAATTCGAGTTTTTACGGCCAAACACGTTTAACCTTCAAATTATTAAACTTCAGCAGGTTCAGTCGCACGATTGGCTTAATCGCACGACTGAGTTCATTCACATTCTCCAACCGCACGATTGGACTCATTCGTACCCTCATTCGTACGACTGAGAACCTCATTCGGACTGTTCAACTGCATTAGTTCATTCGGACGACTGCCTCATCCGCATTTGTTCAGTCGCACGATTGAACCATCCGCATCGGTTCAATCGCCCGAATAAGCCCAATCACATACCTTCATTTTCATACATCAGCAGTTTGTTAAAGAGTAAAGTTAAGTGAAAGGGAGGACCAATTTTCAGCATACACAGCAAGTAGAGGTACACGTATTCAAAATCTACTGCTGTTGGAGAATAAAGTGGGAATTCACAATAAACCCCCGAAGCTTATAACGTTAGACGACTACCCATAATGGAAGCAACGTTTCGAAATCTACTTAAATAGAGTAGATACAAATCTGTGGGAGGCAATAGAGTCGGGGTACAGCATGCACGTAGGAGCAGATGGAGTTAAACTTACTCTAAGTGGGATGTCGGATGCTCAGAAGGTAAAACACAACGCTGAGAAGAAAGTATACGCTTTGCTCACTCAGTCTATTCTGAAGGATATCTTCCATCAGTATTTGGAGTACAGTCAAGCAAAGAAACTGTGGGATGCGTTGGAGAAGATGTATGACGGAAATGCCTCACTCAAGGCCATTAAGGCCAAAGCTTTGAAGAAGGAGTTTGAAAACTTCTCTTCAATGGGAAAGGAAGGCCTTGATGATGTAATCAACAGATTCTACCACTTGATGAGTGAGATGCACACTCATGGAGTAACTACGTCGATGGAGGATAAGGTATCCAACTTTACTAATGGACTACCAGAGAAATGGGCTTCATTCGTTTCTAATCTCAGACAGAATAGGATGCTCTCGAAGTTAGACATAAATGACTTCATTCTGAAACTGAGAGAAGAGGAGCTTAGGATGAAGTACAAAGCCCAAAAGGCCAACTACGATCAGAATCCTGCACTCTACAATGCAACTCCTCAGGCCAAGACATCTGGAGCACCACTACAGACTGCCTTCATCTCAAGCACAGCAATTCCAGCACAACCGTCAACTTCAGGGTCCGAAACGTCAGGGTCATCTGGCACCCAGTATACGATACCTGAAGCTAATGCAGCAAAACTGAAAACCGATAGCTTCGGTATGTGACTGTTGAGGTGGCCAAAG
Organism: Flaveria trinervia; assembly: GCA_025506515.1. NCBI lineage: Eukaryota > Viridiplantae > Streptophyta > Magnoliopsida > Asterales > Asteraceae > Flaveria > Flaveria trinervia. The sequence continues at coordinate 1,090,961 of CM046449.1, forward strand.
AACACATGGACCTCTTAGCTACTGTAGTCCACTCCTATCATGGATTAGTTGCTGGAAAGATAGGAAATTGTCACCTGGCAGATGAGGATCATGAACAGGTGGATGAAATGGAGTTGGAACGAATGGACATAATGTGGGATTTGGCAAGTGCTGTCCGACGAGCTAAAAAGTTTGTCAAAAAGACCGGAGAGAACCTAGTTGCTACCAAAGGTACAACCTTTGGCTTCAACATGTCAAAGGTAACTTGTTTCAACTGTGGTGAGAAGGGACACTTCAAGCGGGAGTGTGTAAAGCCAAAGAAGACAGTGAATGGCAATCCCTTCTCGTCCTTTAATCGTCAGGACAAGGTCACATCTAGCAGTTCTACTTCATCAAGCAAGGAACCCAAAGCCTTGACTGCTAATGAGGATGAAGGACAGGACTGGAGCTTCCTGTTCGTCTCACCGGGAGAGTCCAACATAGCTAGTGTGGAGGACATTGATGACGATTCTGCTAGTGAGGGAGATATAGCAGTAGAGCTCGCGATGTCAAATTCTGAAGACACTGCACATGTGGTCAACCACCTACCTGAAGAAGGAAAATCTGCATCAACATCAGAATCACCAGAACCAGAGACAACAGATTCTGCGCTCATGGCTGATTCCGATTCAACATCTCAGGTAAGTACTACTGACCAGTTCTTTAATAATCATGCTTGTTTAGATTGCAATAAATTTAGAGAAAGTATAGATTTGAAATTTGCTAGGTTATTAGATCATAATGATAACTTAGTAAAGGATCTGGAACTGTGCATTGAGGCTAATAGAGTGTTAAAACAAAACGAGCACAGTTATAAGGAAAAAATAGACCTACTGAATAAACAGCTTAGGGAAACAGAGGTATTTTCCTTTAACCAAGCAAATGACATTAGGTACTATCTGAACTCCCTAGAGGACACTAAGAAGCAGAAAGCAATTTTAGAAGTTGAAGTCAACTCCTTAAAACAAAAACTGTATAGTTGGATAAGCTCATCTCACATTGTCTAACACTTAGTGAGAGAGAGAAACAATGGGGAGGGATTGGGATACAAAGTGGTTCCACCACCACCTGAGACCTTTATGAACACCAAAGTAAACCGATTAATAATAACCCTATCAAGGATCACGTGGTGACCACTCCTCTTGTTAGTGATCCAGATTCCGTAAGTAAATCCAATGAATCTGACGCTAAACAAAAAGAGGCCACTTCAAAGGAAAAAGGAAAGATGCCTTGTATTAACCTAGAAATTGAGTTTGAAAGGTTTAAATTAAAGTCAGGGTCAAACAAAGTCAAATCAGAACCCAAAAGGACTATAAAACCTAATCAATCACGCGCGTCATGTCAAAGTCTAGGTAAACAAGAGACACAAGATGTATAACCAGGTAACGCAATTAAGTTTGTAAAACCAACTCATACATCTAACAAAGAAGTGTCTCAATCTAAACATAATAAGGTCGACCGTGTGACATCTACCTCTCCACCAAAACACATAAACCGTAAAATTGAAAGCAGATCCTGTTATAATTGTGGAGAGTACGGTCACATTGCATCTCATTGTCCTTATTACCAGACACCGAGGAGGAAATTTGAAATTTCTGCATCTACACCTAGCTCGTTTAAGAGGAACTCAATGACGCCTCCTAAAAGGGCTAGTGAACCCAAAGTTCAATCCATCAGCCAGTCATCTGTTTATCATAAATAGGCTCTACACAAAGCTGGACTATGGAAAGAAAAGTCTGCCTCAGTGTCTGAAAATGAGAACAAACAGAAATTAGAGGTTCACTCAACCTTGAATGGTCAATGGGTTGAGTTTATGATGTGTGATGCCTCGGGGAAACCCAAGCTAGTGAAGGCTTGGGTTCCTAACATAAAATAATGTTTTCATTAATGTGCAGGGTGTTCGCTATAGTGCTAAGACTAACACGTGGGTTATAGATAACGGAGCGTCTAGGCACATGACAAGGAACATAGCTCTCTTATAAAATGTCAGACAAATCAAAGGAGGGCATGTTTCATTTGCTAGAAACAAAGGCAGATACATCGTAGCCCAAGGGGAAGTGGGAAATGAGAAAGTTAAGTTTGATAAAGTAAACTACGTCCAACAATTACAAAATAACTTGCTCTCAGTTTCTCAAATATGTGATAAAGGATTCAAAGTAGTCTTTGACAACAAGAAGTGCTATGTTCTGAAGAAGGACTACGTGATCCCAGAGGACCAAATCCTAATGTCAGCTGCAAGATATACTGATCTTTATGTCTTAGATCTCTCAAAGGCCTCCACAACGAATCATGAAGTCCAATGCTTCTTGTCCAAAGCTACTGAGAAGGAATCTATCTCATGGAATAGGAGAATTGGACACAGAAATCCGAGGAAAATGAATCACTTGATCCAGAATGATCTTGTGAAAGGAATAAATGTAAAAAACTTCCAACTCCCGGATTTCTTTGTTGCATGCAAAAAGGGGAACAGACGAAGAAGTCTCATAAGGAAAAGAAAGTTCATTCGATAGAAATTCCTCTTGAGCTCCTTCACATGGATCTTTTTGGTCCAGTCAGTACAAGAAGCATCGCAGGCGACTTGTATTGCTATGTAGTTACTGATGACTACTTAAGATTATCTTGGTAATGTTTCTGAAATCCATATCAGAAACATTTGAATACTTTAAGGAATTGGTAACTACACTGGAATCCCTATACAAGCTGAAGGTACGATAGGTGCGCTCAGACAACGGAACCGAGTTCAAGAATCAGTGGATGGAGGCCTATTGCAAGGAAAAGGGAATTGTGCATCAATTCACCTCTGCCTACACTCCTTAGATGAACGGGGTTGCTGAACGGAAGAATCGCAACTTGATAGAGACGGCACAGACTATGCTGGCCGACGTGAAACTGCCTATTCAATTCTGGAATAAAGCAGTGGCAAATGCATGTTATATGCTTAATCGAGTCCTGGTAGTTAAACGCCATGGAAAAACATGCTACGAGTTATTACAATGACGTAAACCTAACTTAAAGTATCTTGAGCCGTTTGGTGCTCCGTGCACCCTGCTGAAGAAGATTTAGAAGGGAAAATTCAGTGAGAAGGTTGATGAAGGGATTTTTCTAGGGTACAACATACCGAACAAGAGAGTTGACAACAACTCAACGGGCCAAGTAGAGGTGTGGTGTAATGTTGATGTTCAGAGATACACCACACCACCTACTGGAAAAGGGCCTGCTTACTTCTTCGACTATGATGGATTCTTCAATTCCTTCAACATACCTCTTTCTACTTCAGAAGATGAGTTGGCAAATAAGATGATGTACGATGTCTTGAACACCCCGTCTCAAGATTCAACACCATCCAGTTCTCAAAGTCAATCATCTACCAACTTAGGGGGAGCACTTGATATGAGTGACTCTTCTCTGATGAAGAGAATGTGGAAAATGATCAGAACAACCAGGACGTATAGGTTCCGACTACCACAAGTCCACAAGCATCTGCTAGTGATGCTTCTGAGCCTTCGGAACCTCAGACTCCTATTGCCTCTGATCAAGAACCAAATGTTCACAATCTTGATTATGAGGTAGTTGTTCTAGTAACTCCCGGCTCACGTCTACATGTCTATCATCCTTGGATACTCTTATAGGAGATGTGAGATCAGGGGTTCAGACAAGAAATCAGCTATACTCAGCTGATTATGCCTCTGTGATGGAAAATTGATACCTTCATGATGGTGCTTACCGCTGCTTTGTGTCTCAATTTGAGCCAAAGTATGTGAGTGAAGCACTGAATGATGAAGCTTGGATGAGTGCCATGCAAGAAGAACTTCTTCAGTTTAAGAAGGTGGGGGTGTGGACTCTAGTGGATAGACCTAAAGGTGCTAAAGTCATCGGCACCAAATGGGTCTTGAAATGCAAGAAAGATGATCAGGGAGTGATCATCAGAAACAAAACTCGGCTTGTTGTTCAGGGTTTTTGACAAGTTGAGGGTATCGACTACAATGAAGTGTTTGCACTAGTGGCAAGGATGGAAGCAATGCGCATCTTCCTTGCCTATGCATCTTATATGAAAATCAAAGTTTATCAACTAGATATTCCTTCATGGTGAGATTCAAGAGACAGTGTATGTCAGTCAACCCAAGGGATTTGAGGATCCATATCATCGGGACAGAGTTTACAAACTCGATAAGGCGCTATACGGGCTTCATCAAGCTCTGAGGGCCTGGTATGAGAAACTCTCGACTCATCTTGTGAATCATGGTTTTCGCAGGGGAGTCATTGACTGTACACTATTTATAAAAGAAAAAGATGGAGATTTACTGCTGGTGCAAATCTATGTCAATGACATAATCATCGGTTCCAAGAACGAAGAATTATGCAAAGAGTTTGAAGTAGTAATGAAGACGGAGTTTGAGATGAGTGCAATGGGAGAGATGAAGTTCTTTCTCGGGTTACAGGTGAATCAGACACCAAATGAGATCTTCCTACATCAGACCAAGTATGTAGGTAATATTCTCAGTTGGTTTAACATGGAGAATGCTTCTACAGCTGGAACTCCACTTGCTACAAACCATGATGTAGCACCCGACGAGAATGGGGATCTGGTAGATGCTACTATGTACCGAGGGATGATTGGATCTCTCATGTATCTCACTGCCTCTCGACCTGATATCATGTATGCTACATGTCTATGTTCACGATATCAGGCAAAACCTAAAGTGAACCATCTGATTGGGGTCAAACGGATTTTTCGTTATCTGAAGGGTACACCCACACTTGGATTGTGGTATCCTCATGATGATGACTTTGAACTTACAGCGTATAGCGACTCGAATTACGGTGGCTGCAAGATGAACTACAAGTCTACATCAGCAGGGTGTCAGTTCTTTGGGAGAAGATTAGTAACCTGGCAGTGTAAGAAGCAGACCTCGGTTGCATTGTCAACCTGTGAAGCCGAATACGTTGCTGCTGCAAGCTGCTGTTCTCAAATCATATGGATTCAACAGCAAATGCGGGATTATGGTTTGAATCTCTCATCTACTCCTATCTTTGTTGATAACTCTACTACAATTGCAGTCACTAAAAACCCGGTCCAACATCCTAAGACCAAACACATCGGTATTAAATATCACTTTATACGTGATTGTTTTGAAAATAACTTAATCGATATGGTAAAAATAAATACAGATTTTCAATGCGCTGACCTCTATACAAAGGCATTTGACAAACCATGTTTTTTATTATTTGTTAGAGGTCAACGGAGTTAAAAAGAAAAGTGAGGTCATTCCGAAAGATGACCATGTATAGTCCGATGCGTCGTGTCTAGTTCCTTTTATTTTTTTTAATTTTTAGTTTTATTTTCTTTTATTTTATTTTATTTGCTTAACTTTAAGTAGTTTATTTACTATTAGTTAATTTCCTTGCCTATTAAAATCCTAAAATGCTAATCCGTGACGGTTTTACAGTTTTAGGGGGAGAATAGGTTTAGGCGGTAATATTCAACAAAAAAAAAACGAGGGAGAAGGAGAGGCAAGCTGATAAAAATAAGATCGTATGTGTGATACTGATTCAATCTTTGGAATATGATAGTACACAGGAACAAACCATTTGGGACTTTAAAAATCAAAATTGAAAAAGATGCAAAGCTCAAGTATAAGTCTGTGTAGTATGAGCAATATAAAAGGAAATAGGATAGATAAGCTAGCTACTACTAAGGTAACACAAAAAAAGTAGACCTAGAGGTTGCTAGACCACATATGATATGTTGGTAGATTTAACACAATAGATAACTAGACCATTTTGGTGATCTCAAGATTAAACTAAAATGTTTGACTAGCTGTGGGTAACACCTTATCCCTGGTTAACACAATCAACAAGATTCCAGTAAGGGGTGACGAGCAAAATAAACGCCATGAATGTGTGCGTAAGACCAAAGCATGAGCAAAAGCACATATAAATGAAAATACAATCAAACTAATAACTTATATTGTTGGTGAGATCTGTGCAAAAAGATTGAAATTGCTCAAACAAGAAGATAGGTTATGTGCCTCTCTGCTGTGCGGCGGCACTGACCTGAGGATAAGCATAATCTATATATTCTAGAATTCATCGTTGTTTGCCGCCTCTCTACTGTGCGGTGGCACTGACCTGAGGTTTGGCTTCTCTTTGAAAGTTCTATGAATAGTTTCTTCTTGAAATACTACCTTGAGACCGCTCAAAAATCTCCTAAGGAATGTTGATTACCATATAAGTGTGGGATCCACAAATGCTTGTTGAAATAAACAAACCTTAAACTATCACCAATCTGTGTTGAAAGTCTGTGTATGGATTTAAGAGGACCATCATTGTGGCTACAATTCTTGAAAGTTCAAATCAGTGTGGGGACCTAAGAGTACTAGTATGATACCTAAATTTGCCAAATGACTCCAGATTAAAAACAAGAATTAGCATCAAAGTTTTTAAATTACGTGTCCTGAATGATTTGAGTATCCTGTATGATTCCAAATTGAATTGGTCTATATATAGTTTAAATGATTAAAGCTGCTCTCTCAGAAAAATTATTCCTTAGAACTACATCTTAGGAGTCAACCCTCACAAAAACACAAAAACATGTCTTAGTTTTTAAGTTTTCAGTTTTAATTCTTTTATTTCTGTAGAAAGTTTGTCAAATTCAGTATGTTAGTATCGGACTATGTCATGGAAGTTGATAAGGGACCTTATCATCTAATAGGTCACGTCTGAGGTGACTAAATGTTTTAAAAGGATCACGTCAGAGGTGATCAGAGATTTTTCAAGGTAAAATGATCATGTCTGAGATGATCAAATGTACATAACGTTTAATCAAAAGTTAAAAGAGGTGTAAAATGTAAAATGGTCTTAAAGTCAAAAACCATGAGTATGATTCGCACGACTAGACCATGAGCATGGACCAGTCGTATGATTAAAGGATACGAATGCGCCCAATCGCATGGTTAACCCACACGTATGGGCCATACGTGCGATTGGACCATCTGTACGACTAAAATCACACGATTAGACACCTAAAATGGGCGAACCACATGAATGAAGGTGACCGAATGACACAGTTGCACGACTGACCCCTAGTCGCACGACTGAAGGTGACAGACTGTGCCAGTCGCACGACTGATCCTCAGTCACACGACTAAAGGGAACCCTAGTATAAATTTCGGTTGCAGTCACTCATCACCCCCAGAATCGCCCTAAGTCGCACGACATGTCGTTACCCTGCCAAAATTTCGTTTGAGCCTACAATATCAATGATTCTTGTGTACTGACGTTTTCCACCGACTTTACTGGTATAATGCGTCTCAATACAATCATATTTCATTCAAATTGACTCCAAAATCGACAATTTCGGCCCAAACCAAGAACCAAGACTTGTTTGACTAAATAACCTAATTAATCTAAGCCAACAACTGAAATAAATGTTATTAGGTGTTAAGTATAATGATTGCGAGTCCAATGAACCAAAACACGACGTCTAATCATAAGAATTGATCAAAACTGAATTTGAATTGAACAACAGTCTGTCATGCGAATGGACAGGTAGATAAACTTCAGTCGCAAGAATGAGTAGTGCGAATGGCTAAACCGCACGACTGGACCATGCGTATGAGTTCAGTCGCACGACTGATATACACGAATGAGTTTACATACGTATGAGCTCAGTCGCATGACAAGTCGTACGTAAGAGTTAATTCGGACGACTAGATCTCAGTCGCACTACTCATTAGCACGACTAGATCTCAGTCGCACAGTCTCATTCGCACGATAGAACAGAAAGAAATTCAAGTGCAAGTGATTCAAGATATTATTCATCCACGGATACTAATGTTTATATTCATTGTGTAACAGATGGCGAGTTGGTGGACTATGAGCACTAAGCACAACATTTGTGCTCATCTGGATCTGACATCCAGAAATGCTCCAGACTTCTTTGGCATTATCTCATTCCTGAGGATATCGAGGATCTCTCATGCCATATCTACTCCATGTACTCCGTATCGCTCTATTCAGCAGGCCTTCTGGGAAGGCGCTGTTGTTGATAGATCCTCAGAGCCTCATCGCATAAAGAGTTCAATTTTTGGAGAGGCCATTGAGATCACTGAGGATGATCTCATGACGGTGCTGCAGTTTGGGGACGATGCTGACTGTCCCACTAGACTACACCCCCTTACTATCCGAGGATGTTTCCTGCGAGCTAAGTACTCTGGGGACATCAATGCAAGGGTGCTCAACAAGAGCAACCTGTGTCCCCAGTTCAAGTACCTAGCACATGTGCTGCTGAAATGCATAGTGTCTCGGAAGGGAGGATTTGATGAGCTGTCAGATCAGATCAGAACGCGTATGCAGCGTTGGTGCTGAACTATACGTTCAGTTTCTCCAAGATGATCTTCACCTACTTGGTGGAGAACATTTAGGGGAAAGGAAAGGAGGGCTTCTACATGTATCCTCGATTCATGCAGCTGATTATTGACCAGAAGCTCCCTTCCTTGCCAAAGGAGAAGGAGGATGCGGTGATCCTCGAGGAGACGGACGACACTACTTTGGGTCGTATGAAGGTCTACAGGGGAAAGCAGGTTAAGCCCCCTGTGAGGAGATTGTTCGGGCATCTGGCCCGGGAGGATTACGTGGCGCCGGCTAGGCGTAAATGGCGTCACGTTGACAGTGACTCTGAGGTAGAGCAGCTACAGCTTCCGGAGGATGACTCTGATGATGATGATAGCGGGGATGCTGGAGATGCAGGGCCAACTCAACCAAGGGGTCCCACTGCTGATATAGCATCTCCAGCATCTGCCCCCACTAGAGATGGAGCTGAGACTGCTGGATTCCACCAGGATTTCATACCTGGTGAGGAGGAGTCAGATGAGGAGTCGTTGACTCGGACTGTGGGCAGTAAAGTCGTTGCAATAGAATGAGGGCTCTGGGCGGTTGGTGAACGCCCCGACGAGTCGGGAGAGGCTTACACTAATCCAACATATGCTCCTGATCAACCAAGCCGTGTTCTAGGGGGAGCATCCTCCTCGACAGGATAGAGGAAGAAGAGGATGGCTCAGCCCCACGACATGAAGAAGAAGAAGAGACAACTCACCTTCATCACTACCACTACTTCTACCACCACTACTCCACCCACTACCACCATCACAGCTACCACCACTACCATACCACCCACTATCACCACCACACCTCCACCCTCCACTACTATAGCCACACCTCCACCAATTATTCCACGCCCAATCTACACCACAACCACAGCCACCACCAACACCACAGCCACCACCACCACCACTAGCCACCATGCTGTACCACCATCATACCCCTCCTTCACATCAGGATTACCTCTGCCTCCCAGTGGGGTAGAGGAACAGCTCTCAGCACTTAACCGTATGGTGCTGAGGCTGTTGGCTGCAGACGAAGAGAAGACTGCTCAGCTACGACAGCTAGTAGACCTTACTGCTGCCCAAGCTCTGCAGATATCTCAGCAGGCACATCAGATGGATGCTCAACGTGCAGAGATGTCCCAACTCCGGGAGCAGCATGTCCTATCAACAAAAAGGATTGAGGAGTTGGAGACCACTAACAAGACCATCATTCTACGTCTAAAGGGATCCAAGGAAGAGCTCCTTAATATCAAGGAAGGGGTTGGTGATGATAATGACGATGACGACTCATCTGCTGCGGGTGCTGTCACACCCCAACCTTGACGGCTGAATCGTCGAGGAGTGAGAGTTAAGATCATTCACAACCACATAACGCTATTATTAAATCCAAAAATATTATTCATAAGTTTCAAAGGTAATATTACAAACATAAGTCTCAAATAAAGAAAACATAACAAGCTTATTCATTTATTTAACTAGGTCCATTCCTAGGTGTGAACAACTTGAAAAGTGGCGATCAAGCTTGAGTATTTCCTGAAACATGTTAAAAATAAAAGGTCAACAATAATGTTGGTGAGATTTCCATAGTTTGCAATACATAAGTATATAAAAGATGGCAATTCATGTTGTGAGTTAGAGAACAAAGTAAACTAGGGATGTAAGATAGAATGCACAATCAAACCTCGACAAAGTTTTACAAGTCTCAAACGTTTAAAAGTATATACGATTAGCTAAGTGTACTTGGATCAACCAAGCAGGCTTGTCTGACCCATAGATCTATGACTTCGCTAGGCTAGCAATAGTTAATGATTGTACATATATTCGACATTACATGGTAGCCACAAAGTCCAACTAACCATAACATACAGGTGAAATGCCATAAGTTTACAAGAATCAAACGTGTTTACAAGTGCAAAGTTTATAATGTAACATGTTTCACCCCAAAGTGTGAAAGTATAAAAATGGGGTATAGAAATACTCACTTGATCAATATGTATATAAGATGATAATAAGAAATTAAATGGTGCTCCAACGATTCCTTTTACAAGATACCTAACGTATATATTTCAAGGTTAAGTTTAAAGGTAATATTAATGATTAAACGTGAACTAGGATTTCAATAGAGATTTGGAGGTTTTTGATATATAAATACAATTTAATAATAGAATCACTTATATTTTAATTCTATGAAAAGTATTATACCATTTAGGTAATTTAACGAAATTAAATCATTCGTAATAATTAGTAAAATTAAATATAAAGTGTAAGAAAATTTCTATGATTATTTAAAATAAATATGACTAAACAATAATTATAAATAACGTATTGCCCAATAATAATTTATTAATTTAAACTATTATTCAAAATCCGTTCTATAAGAAATAAACTAAAATGACTTTTGTTATATTGTTCTATTAAAAGAGTATATAAATATCTAAATTTAAAAATATTGCAGAAAATACTTTGGTTTCTTTAAAAATAATATTAGTTATCAAAATGATTTTTCTAAAATATTTATAAATTTTCTGTAATTTATTTATTTAAGGAAAAACCTAAAAAAAATGGTTGAGGGTGCCCGGTTCGAACCCGGGACCTCAAGGATGTGAGCATGCGTTGCTAACCAGTAGGCAAGGGCGCCTAAGCCTGCCAAGAAGTGGATTTTAATTTTTAAAAACACAAGTTTCATATGATCCCCAATTTCCCTATGAACCCTAGTTCGATCCACACCAAAATTGAGAATGAAATAGATAATGTTAATCAAATTAATGTTAGGGCTTGTAATCCCTATGCGAAATCGATGGTGTGAGTGTGTTCATCTTACTTGATTATGAACGAATTGAAGCTATCACACTTGGTTTAGCCTCGGTCCACTTCGCGAAGAACAAAAGCTTAGAATTACTGATCAAATGAAGTTTTCCAGAAATTGTGATTACAGAGGGTTGAAAAGAGATCGAATGAACAATACCCCTCTGATGTAGCCAAACCCAAACGTTTGCGATTTGAATACGGTTGTAAATGGGTTAAATTTAAAGTTAATTCATCGTTTCAACTGAAATTGGAATCATTGGTGAATTAAGAACATTGAACCGAATGTTTGAGCTAGTTTAATTGAATTATTAATAAGTTTTAATGGTCGAACGGTTCAGCTTAATAGCGGTTAACGGTTTCGGTTGATTCCCTAATGAAACGGACGTTTTGGTTGGCTTAGTGATGATTACAGGTTCGAATCCATGACTACACTCGAGAGGAAAACGATTTAATTTGATTAAAACGCTTTCATTTTGGTTGTTTAGCCCTCGCCGAAGTTGGCCGGAGATTGGCCGGCGAGGTGGCCGGAAAATCGTGATTAAAAGTTGGGGGGAGGGGTAGGGTTTGTAAATCAAAAATTTACACTTTGGCCCCTCGAACTTTGAGTTGTTATTATTTTATGTAAATAGTTTACTTTTAAAGTTTATAAAATGACAAAACAACCCCTGAACTTAATTAACTTTAAGTTTTAACATTTTTCAAAGATTAATAATTTTATAAGTTTATAAAATGACAAAACAACCCCACACGACTTGAAGACTCTTCCAGGTTTTGAGCTTAACTAGTTAGCAAAATTAAAATTGTTATATGCAGACCCTCGTAAGATGTCAGGCTAGTTTGAAGCAGCACTAAAGAGGGAGTACCACACCAGATGGGTCAACTTCAAACCCCAACAACCAATGAGGTACATCAGAAGATCTGAGGTTGACGCCATAACTGGCAAACCAAAAGTAGTGTTGAAGTGGAGTCCACCACGTACAATGTCAAAGATCCCACTACGTGAGATGCCACAGGACTTCACTCCACACTTCAAATGGTGGTACTACGATTGGAGAACGGGAGAGGCGGTGATAGTCTTGAACAGGAATGGTACAATGGAAACCATTAGGGTGTTTGACCCGATATGGCTTACCAACTTGTCTACAAATGATGTTTATACATTATACAAGTGGCCACTGTTCTACGATTCACAAGATATTGTACAAGCTTTGCAGTTCCAAAAAGTGATACGATTCTGTTTTGCCTTCGAGATAAATACAGGAGTCACCAAAGAAGCTAAGTACAAGAAGTTTGAGTTATGAAAGATATTAGACAATAGATAGATCTAGGTCAAAGGGGGAGTTTGTTGATACATATATGTACCTAGATTCTGATCTCAATGTAATATGTCTTGAATATCTTGCACTTATGTAATACTGGGTACTTAATGAAATGAGAATATTTGTTTGTGATTTGTCTTGTTTAATGTTTTATTAATGAGTTGTTTAACACATATTGACTTGATTATATAGGTTTATGATTGTTTGAATTGATATACATAATGCTATAATAATGAATACATTCAAACTTGGTTAAGTGAAGTTCTCATGCATCCGACTGGACCATGCGCCCCAACAGTGGTCATGCGTCCGAATGGCCATGTGATTGAGTGTCCATGCGCCTAAATAGTCCATACGCTTGAACAACTTCATGTGACTGACTTAGTCGCACGACTAAACACCCTGTCGTGCGAATGGATCAACCGCATGGCTTAATCGCACGAATGAACCATGCCAATGGTTCAGTCGCCCGAATAAGCAACCCTAACCTATAAATACCACCTAATTTGTGGAAAAATAAAAGCATTCAATCCACTTCAACTCCAGACGTACCCTAGCCGTCCAGAAGCCTCTAAGTTCGTACTCCAAGTTCATAGAACGCTGTAGATCGATTCCTAGTCGATTCTTTACATTACATTCAGTACATTATTGTGTCTATGTGCGTTCTCACTGATTGGATCGCCAATCATATAGGATTCCGCACTATTTGGTTTGGTGTAACATGTTAATGAGTTGGTGTTTTCGTTCAAATACTAGATCCTAACATGTACTTTATCGTTTTTGTAATATATTAGGATGTGAGCTATGACATGTCATAGTCGCTAGTCAAAAGGCAATATAGCTTTTGACTCTACATTGATTTTGTTGTTGTATAGATCATGTATCCAGCTGGCCTTAAAGTATGGCCAGCTGTAGGATGTAGTATAAGTATCTCAGGTCTTTGTAACTTATCTTATGCTTGTACATTTGTAATGAACTTGAGAGCGATATACAACATCCTTGAAAACAATTACTTGTGTTGTTTTGTTCTTGTTTGGTCTCATATTTACTTGTGTTCTAAGTGTTAATCTAGTATTACTAGTTCCCTATTTGATCTATTAAGTGTTCTAAACTAGTCTCTTCTTATTGTGTGTTATGTTGCAACTCCCTTAAACAGTCCTTCAATTGGTATCAAAGCATTCCAGGCTCTTGATTGTAAGATCTCACCATATTCATATCCCTCACACACACAAAATACTTAGCATTTCAAATGGCAGTTATCACTAAAGTTGATATGGAAATTGGAACCATGACAAAGTCCTCACTTATCACTCCTAAAGACTTTGACACTTGGTGCCAAAGAATGGAAGGTTTCATCAAGTCACAAGACTCCAGGATGTGGGAATCTGTTGTCTTTGGACCTTACATACCAAGCACCTCTTCAGTTGCTGCTAGAGGTGGTATGATTCCAAAAGCTGTGGCTGATTACTCTAATGAAGATAGGAAGAAAGTAGAGATTGATTAGAAGGCCATGACAGCCCTTCAAACTGCTCTTCCAAACACCATATACAGAGGTTTCAAGAAGTGCAAAACAACCAAGCAGCTGTGGGATGCACTAAAGCTAATGTATGAGGGGTCAAAGAAAATAGTGATGAGTCTTTCCTTTGGCATAAAAAAATGTTCCATGTAAACTTTAAGAACATGAATAAACTAATTAAGTATGATTTGGTAACTAGAATGCCTAATAAAGAGTTTACAATTGATGACCATTGTGTTGCATGCCTAAAAGGGAAGCAACACAAGGTATCTCACAAGACAAAGGAAAGAAACTCCATCACTACTCCCCTACACTTGTTACATATAGATCTCTTTAACCCCACCAGTGTAATGTGTCTAGGAAGGACCTCTTATTGTTTGGTGATCACATATGACTTTACAAGATTCACTTGGGTCTTTTTTTAGAAATAAGGATGAGACCCCTGAGGTTCTGAAGAATTTCATCTTATTGAGAATCAATGTGATCACAAGGTCAAAACCATAAGATTTGATCAAGGAACTGAATTCAAGAACCAAATCCTTGAAACATTTTATGATGAAAAGGGTATTACAAGACAACTCAGTGCTCCCAAGACTCCTCAGCAAAATTGTGTTGCTGAGAGGAGAAACAAGACATTGATTGAAGCTGCAAGAACTATGTTGTCTAACTCTAAACTACCTATCACCTTCTGGGTAGAGGCAATAAACACTACCTGCCATATGCAAAACATAGTTTTAGTAGTTAAGACACATGGTAAGACTCCTTATGAACTATAGCATAAGAGGAAACCTTTCATTGGTTTTCTCAGGTCATTTGGATGTCCTTGTACCATTTTGAATACCAAAGATCAAATTGTCAAGTTTGTTGAGAAATCAGATGATGGACACTTTATTGGATACTCTTATTAAGCCAAGGCTTATAAAGTGTACAATCTCAGAACTAGAATAGTTGAGGAGTCAACCAATGGGACCTTCAATGAACACACACCCAGTGTAACTAGTTCTAGTACTGATTGGCTATTTGATCTTGATTTAGTTACCAATTGTTTTAACAAGTCTTGTGAGAATGTTACAGGGTCTACAGATATTCTACCAGTAGGTGATCCTAATCCAAGATTTGAGTTGAGAAGACCTTCAAGCTATACAACTTCAGCTCCAGTTGTAACTAACATTAAAAATGAAGTTTTTATCAGCACAACAATGACAAATTCAGCTGATACATCTGAGATGCCTTCAAATTCCAGCTAAGAGGCTCAACAGCCAGACAAAGAAGCTTTAAATGTAAAAGAGAATGGTGGTGATGACAGTGGTCAAGAATTTCTAGATGCTGATAACCATCCCATTGAAGACAAGATCAATGATGTCACACACTCATTGGATCAAGTTTCACTTGATAAGTGTGCTGATGTGGTGGGAGAAACCTCAATGCCAGATCTAAAATTCTCTATTTGGATCTGTCTCAGCAACTTGCTGTGATCCCTCAGCTAAGGATCCTTAAGTCTCATTCCAACTCAAACTTCATTGGAGATGTTGATTTAGAGGTAAAAACAAGAGGAAAAACCCATGATGCAAATGTTTGTCTTCACTCTTGTTTCTTATCTCAGATAGAGCCTAAGAAGATTGATGAGGCTCTGAAGGATGGAAGTTGGGTTAAAGATATAGGAGGAGCTGTTTCAATTCAAAAGGCAGAAGGTTTGGAACCTATGTCCTCTTTCTCATAGGAAGACTACTATAGGAACCAAATGGGATTTTAGGAACAAGAAGGATGATAGAGGACTTGTCATAAAAAAACAAAGCCAGACTAGTTGTTCAAGGGTACACACAAAAAGAATGAACTGACTACACATATGGTTTTGCTCCTGTGGCAAGACTGGAAGCGGTTAGGATAATTCTTGCCTTTGCTGCATCCAAGAACTTCAAGGTCTACCAACTTGATGTCAAGTGTGATTTTCTTTATGGAGTGATTGATGAGGAGGTGTATGTCGAACAACCACCCGGGTTTGCAGATCTTGATCATCCTGATTATGTTTGCAAGCTTGATAAAGTTCTCTATGGGCTGCATCAAGCACCAAGAAAATGGTATGAGACATTATCTAAGTATCTCTGTAAGTATGGATACAGAAGAGGTACCATAAATGGAACTCTCTTCATCAAAGGACAAGGAAATGACTTAATGCTAGTTCAAGTATATATAGATGACGTCATCTTTGGGTCACTAATCCAAAGCTCTGCAAAGACTTTGAGAAGCTGGTGAAAGACAGGTTTGAAATGAGTGCCATGGGGGAACTAAATTTCTTTTTGGGAATTCAAGTGAAGAAAGTTGAAGATGGCATCTTCATAAGTCAATAAAATTATGTTCAAAGCATACTTAAAAGATTCAACATCACTGATTTCAAGGTTGCTAAGACACCCATAGCCATAAACCACTCCCTTGGGCCTGATCTTGAGGGGGAGTGTGTTGATGAACACCTTTCCCGGGCTATGATTGGGTCTTTTATGTACCTTACTGCTAACAGGCCTGATATCATGTTTCCCACATGTATTTGTGCAAGATATCAAGCCAACCCCAAGATGTCATAGCTTATCACTGTCAAGAGAATTTTAAGATATCTCAAAGGTGCCTCAACACTTGGCCTTTGGTATCCAAAGAATTCTGACTTCAATCTGTATGCATATACAGATAGTGACTATGATGGATACAATATGACTGCAAAGTTTACATCAGGGGGATGTTAGTTTATTTGTGGAAGGGTAGTCTCTTGGCTATGCAAGAAAAAATCTTGTATCTCTGCATCAACTGCTGAAGCTGAATACATTGTTGCTGCAAGCTGCTATACTCAAATGCTTTGGATTCAAAATCAGATGCTAGACTATGGATTCAATTTTAAGAAGACTCCCATTCACATAGACAACAACAGTGTTATCTTTATTACAGAGAATCTTGTGTAATACTCAAGGACAAAACACATCAATATCAGGTATCATTTGATTAAATATAATTTTGAGAAAGGATTAATTAAACTAGTCAAAGTTAACACAAATGAACAATATGCTGATCTGTTCACCAAAGCCTTTGATGAGCAGAGATTTTAATATCTTGTTTAAGCTATTGGGATGATTAACCTTGACAAGTCTTTTTCTTAAAACTTAATCATATTATTTCTAAAAAAATTGTGTGTCCTAAGTTGTCTATTCTATCACCTTCATAAACCTTGGTTTACTTTGGAAGAACAATAATCTTTCTAGAAGACATTCCTTAGAATTTTTGAAATTTTTTTATCCTTCGGAAGATATCCATTTACCTTCAAAAGAAATTTAAGTCTTCAGAACAAACAAGTACTTGAGAGAATTTACCTTCAGAAGAAATTTTCACAATATCTTCCGAAGCTTATCTTCTTCTCAAAATACCGGTGCGTTTTAAAAAACAATTTTCTTCCGAAAGCAATTAACTCTCAAAAGTTTTCATTAAAAACTTTCAAGTGTTTATTTCTTCCCATGCAAAATTTTCAAAACTCTTTGGAATATCTTTCGAAGCCAACTTTAATTCGGAAGCTTTTTCATTAAAACTTCCGAAGAAGAATTACCTTCTCAAGATTTTCGATTTCCAAGAAAACTAACTTTTGGGTAAAAGAAAACACTTTTTCAGATGTGGGACTGATATCCGGATTTCAAAGTTTATCCTCTTCATTAACTTTGTCTGAGATTCATTTAATATATATACCCAACAATTACCCCTCTTTTCACTCTCTTCTACCTTTATACCTTTGTTAAACTTAAATTAATCAAGAAACGTCCTTTGTTCTTCATTTCCTTCACCTATAAGCTTTATAAAATGGCCAACCTCAACCACAAAATTGATCCGAATTTCTCCTTGCAACTCCACCGGCAACACAATCAGGTTACTCTAATGCACTCTGAGAAAGATCCTACTTTCTCAGAGGTTTTCCATTTTCTGGCTTTATCCAAGTATCTCACCTACCTTACCATCGATCATGTTCTCTATGAGGATCATTTGCTTGAATTCTATAAGACTTACCAAAAGGTCATTATGGATGGGGAGAAGGCCTTATCTGCCAAAGTGTAGGGGAGGACAATCTTCATCACTTCAGCCATCATCAACACTCATCTTCAGCTGGATGATGAGGAAGGTGAATTGCCTTTCCTAAAAAATTTGTTAACCACTCCTTTGAGAAGATTGACTATGAAGGAGATTTCTTTGTCAAGACCTTTAGGAAAGGGAGGGTCTTCTCCTAGTGGAAGTACTTACTACATGTGGTCATCCATAACTTGTCTAACAACCATAGAGGTTAGGACCAAATTCTTGAAGATCTCTTCTTTATAGTGCATGAGATGGTTCAGGGGTCATGTTCAGGTACTCTCAGTTTGTTTACACAAATTTACTTGCTAACTTGGACTCCTTAGAGTATTATATGTTTCCTAGATATGTTCAACGCATTTTTAACTATGAACTGGGCTCACATTTAAGGGAAACAGATAATATTCTTAAATTGGCATAGATTATTGATCCATTTGATCGATTTGCAGTACAAATGAGTTGTTGATTCATTCAATATCAGATACAATGACGAGATAACAAAGATGAATAACAATAAGAACAATCTCAATGTCAACAACTAAGAACAATAATGATCAAAAATAACAAAGCACAAGTATATTTTATCGAATAACTGCTTACAATTAGGCTCTTGCAATAATGATATACGAATAAGGTTTTTGCAAGGAGCGAAACTGTGCTGCTAAAACTATAGTTTCGCCGGGTGAACTAAATAACCGACTATGAGCAGAACTATAGTTTCGCTCATAGTTTCGCTGGACTACAAAACTAAACAAAATAAACAACATTGAAGAGTAAACTAACATTAGACCTATTACAAAGAAATATAAACATAATCTAATCTAAAGTGAGTCCAACCTATACTTGATCTTCAATACTCCCCCTAGGTTGGACCTCACTGCCTTCACTTGTCTTGATTTGACTAGTTAGCTCCAGTCTCCCGCGCTGCCTCTGATATGTCTTCATCAGCTCCTGCAACACTTTCATTAGGAGATTCAACAATTGATTCACTCTTGTCACCTCCTGCCTCATTAGCTCCCTCGGGACGACCACTAGCTTGCTCAAACTATCTCGTTAAGTCCCTCACATCCATTTCTAGCTCATCTTGAGCTCTCACCTTCTTAGCCAGCTCCTTCACCTCTCTCCTCATACCTCTAACCTTATTAGACACAGTCATAAACCGACTGGCTTCTTTTCTTGTCTCCTCCCATGCCCCTGCTTTGATTTGGTTTTCATAAAGAACTAGCAGGTCTTCATCATAGAATCCAAACACCTCCATGGGATCAAATAGTCTGAACTCCATCCCGTCTTTTACCCTGATCACAACCTCCCACATGTTATTATCATGGAACCACTTCTCAAAGTTTTGTAATTGTTGGGGGAGGGGATCTGACAATCTAACCCTGTTTACTGTCTTTGGGGGTTTCAACCTCAGCACAATCTTTCCCTTCCCTATCTCCTAATCCTTATCCTTTTTGGATCTTCTCCTCTCAGCCTTCATAAACCCGAATGATTCAAAATTGTCATTCATTCCATTCCTGATCTCCTTTTCTAACGACATGGCTCTCTCACTCGGATGAGCATTAAGCAATGGCAGCACAGTCAGCTCCTCAAGTCGCTCATTAGGCAAGTGTCTTGAATGCCTTCCTCTTATGGAGATAAGAAATTCTCTCCCCCTCTTCTTTATCATAAAAATTTTAAGGTCAGGGTTATACTTCCAGCTGATGATTCTCTTATCAGCCTCAGATTTACTCAACCCTACCAAGTTTTGGAATAAGGGAGTTAGCTCTTCAGACCCTTTCTCCTTCACAAACCACTCTTCCTTCTCCATCTCAACACATCTCCATCATCATCACCCTTCTTAGCAACATAGATTAGAGGTCTCTCATCAACCTCATAATATTCAGGTTCAGAATCATAGTCAACCAACTGCTCATCATCTTTATCTTCATCAATCAATCTTTTCTCTGCAGTTTTCTCAACATTCTCAGCAGGATTCTCTCTCACCACCTCTTCACCAACCAAATCTTTCTCTAAATCAAACTGCATGTTCACAAAAATAGCCTCCAATATCTCATCAACATTCTACTTATTCTCAGTCTCATGTCTCACTACAGAACCTCCTCCTTTTTCAGCCGCTGCACCAAATGTGCCCTCTCCTGCCCGGGGGGAAGTACCCACATTTAAAAAAGAGTACTTGGAAGTGTCAGTCAAATCATCTACGTCAGTTTGAGTTAGCTGATTGGGCAGGCTGGCTGCAGCCTTTAGCTCATTGACCTCCTCAAGCAATCTCTTAATCAACTTATTCTGATCCATCAACATTTTGGTCATTCCTTCAATCACCTCATCCGTCTGCTTTTCCTTATCTCCTGATTGGTAATTTTGTTTTGATCATGCTCACTCGTTAGCTAGATATGTATTGAGGTTTCTTATCACATCCTCATCCAAACTGACTCTCTCCTCCCTCCTCGAGGGCTTAGTGAAAGATTGATGCTTATGTTTAGTCCTCTCTCAACTTCACCCTCATCAGCTTTCTTCTTTGACCTCTTTTCTTTCTCAAACCTAGACTCCTCAGTCATCTCATTCACTTCCTCCTCAAAATCATAATCCTTTTATTTTGCATATCGTTTCCTCTTCTTAATAGTGTATGTTTCACCCTTTCTCCTCAGCTCTTTTCTCCACAGACTCATTAACCCTCCTGATATATCTCCATCTCTCCTCAGGGTACATGTTTTCCCAGAGATGAGTAATATTTCCACTAAATCATGACGAATAGCACAACAGTCTGCAAAGATGCGGGTAACCATCTCTACTAGTCTTTTAACCTCTCATGTCTAGGAATGTTAGGAATGAGGTCATCAATAATCATCTGAAGGAATTGAGGGTAAAGCAGCCACTTATCCTTCTTCAAGGCCATTAGATTCTTCGCCATACAATCAAAAATCAAACGTGTAATGTTGGCCTTCTACCCTCTACAACATATCACCATCTCTTTAGCCCATCTAAATTCACCCATTTGATCCACCTTTACGGTGATCTAAGCACATAATAAAAAACATGAGCTATATATCTCCATTCTTTAGAGAGAGGATTTCTTGCTCTCCTTCCTTGTCCTAAAGGGAGCTCCCTCATAACTCATCGACAGAAAAGCCTCAGATACTTCCTGATCTAACAATATCACCTCCTCCCATGTGTCCTCATCTAATCTCAACACTCTTGATATAGTCTCTACAGTAATAATCAGCTTATTCTCCAACACCCTCGCTATAATCCTCTGTGAATTGGCTCTAGTGTCATACTCAGTTGTTTGCCAAAAACATCAGATGTGTGAATCATATATAGTAGACGAGTGTGAAATCGCGTATGCTGTCTCTGTCAACGTATACAGTCTTTGAAGCCAACAGTTTTTGAGTGAGCATCATCTAAAATAGCAGTAATGTTGTTCCTCACATCGAACTTGGGGTTCATCTTTAATCTGAAAAACAGATGAAACGCATTAGAATGATATATTAACAAATATTATTAAAGATAATAATGAGAAAAAGAATAAGATAAAACTAAAAACAAATTAATTTCGCTAGCCGAATTATAGTTTCTCTGGCCGAAATTATAGTTTCGTAGGATGAATTTTTAGTTTCGTCAAGCAAAAGTGTAATTTCTGCAACATTAGTTATTAGTTTCGGAAAGAATTAGTTATTAGATTCGGCAAGACATTGTAGTAAATTCGACTGGCCGAAATTATTGTTTCTCTGGCCAACGAACTGAAATCTGCTCAGCGAAACTACTAAGTTCGCAGCATACTACACAGTTTCACTAAAAACTCATGAACTTTCGTTCAGTTTCGCTGGACTATCGTACTTTCGTAGTAAGAATTTCAAAGGTACCAAAGAGTATCAATCAAATAAACTCACAATATTGTCATAAAACCTAGATTAATCTATGGTCTCGAGTTTGAAACTCACTTGCGAACAAGAATCACCGGTTAAACAAGAATCAAAATCAAAGGAAATCAATATCGCATGAACGAGGCAACGGATAAACCCTGAACCGACATAACTCCCAAATGTGCGAAAATGAGAAAACAATTTCGCAAATTGAGTTATATAGCATATAGTTTCTCAGGCAGCGAAACTATAGTTTCGCCCAGCGAAAATGCAATTTCGCCTTGCGAAACACTACTCAAAACTGACCATGCAACGCACGAAAGTACCGCGAAGCTACAATTTCGCCATGCGAAACTACCAGCAAAATTATAATTTCACTAGAAACCTAAAAATTTAGATATTTAATTTTGTTTCCCTTTCTTAAAAAATAGAGTAAAATTATTTTGAAAATAAAATAAAATAAGTAAATAAAATAAAATAAAAGAATTATAAAAGTCCACAAAAATTCACTATTTTTCATGTATAATAACGTGAACAAAATCAAAACCAGTTAGTAAAAAGGATATGAACGTGAAGCTGAAAAGATATTTTGGAAAATCAAAGTTTGGTGGGACTGCTGATATACTCATCCTTTTAAGTCCATGCCTTTTTTGTTTCAACGAGTGCACCGTAGCTACTGTTATGAAGTTTTGATTCGTTTTATAGAAAACATAGAATGATCCAGTTCCCACAAACATTTGCAAAGAAACTTATCCTGTCCTCATGATGTATTGAACAAAAGACACGCTCTTTATGACTCTTCCTCTCAAAAGCAACATAGGTCATATTTCTAAAGAAGCAATGCCCTTATAGCCATCAAATGATGAGAGCTCTAGGTCTATACTCACGTATAACAAAGGAGTTTATCAATTGAGTCTTACAGATGAGAACTTCAGGTCTATACTTACGTATAACAGAGAAGATCATCATATTGTGCCGATGAGAGCTCCAGGTCAGTACTATCGTACAACAGAGGAGATCATCACTCCAGGTCAATGTTCACACATAGCAGAGGAGATAAGCACCAGATAAAGTATAACAGGGAGCATCTTAGATACAAAGATGAGAAAGTATATAGCTTTTGAGGTGAGATGGAATAATTTCACGCAAAGATACTTTAGATAGGAATAACTCAATACAGAGATATCACGTTCTCAACCTTTTTCGAACAAGGACATGAGACTTTATGAAGGCCAAAAATGTCAAGGGGATTATCTGAGTCATCAAGTTTCTTGCTCTTTTAATTAAGCTACAGGATTACTATTTACTTTGCTTTCTGGCTGAACCTATCAAGCATATCCCACACAATTCCGTTAACCTCCTTTACATCGTCCAAGTTTCTTATTTTATTCTGCAAAGGAAAACAAGAAGAGCATATAATATATAATCTCCCCCAAAATTTCTACGAATAAGAAGAAGTAGAAATTTCTTACTTGACTATATTTCACTATCACCAGCATATAGTTTTTTTATTAAATATATTTATTATAATGGTTTAGGAAAAAAATAAAGAATGATGGAGCCGAGAAAGAAAAAAGAAAGAAAGAAAATAAAGAGAGAAGAATAAAGAATATGTACAAAACATGATTTGAAAGAAAAAAAGATTTTAAAATGATATTAAACCTAACATAGAGATCAATTCATAAAAACGAGGTTTATCAAAGGTTTTAGTGAAAATATCTGCTTTTTGATTGTTGGTGTCTATAGGAATAATATCAAGAAAACCTTTACCTAAGCATGACGGATCGCATGAATCCATGTCTCGATGTGCTTGGTTCGGGAACAATGAATAGGATTCTTGGCGATGCCAATGGCTGTTTTGTTGTCACAGAATAACGGTGTATAGAGAAAATTGATCCCATAGTCAATCATCTGGTGCTGTATCCAGAGCACTTGTGAACAACAACTAGAGGCAACAATGAATTCAGCTTCTCCAGTAGTGAGAGAAATGATGATATGTTTCTTGCTTTGCCATAAAACCAGACAATTTCCCAAGTATTGACAACCTCCAGTAACTAACTTTCTGTTTAACCAGCAACCATTAGAATCACTATCAGAATAGGCATGTAAGTCAAAATTCCTACCATAAGAATACCAAAGACCTACACGGGAAGAGCCTTTAAGATAACGAAAGATTCGTTTTACAGCCTTTTCATGAGACTCTTTTGGAGCAGATTGGTATCGAGCAAATATCCTACAACAAAGGTGATGTCAGGATGACTTGCTGTAAGATACATAAGGGAACCGATCATGGATCTGTAGAGATGAGGATCAACAGGTTTCCCGTTCTTGTCAGGAGTGAGGCATGTTTGAGCAGTAAATTGAGTCATTTTAGAAGAAGCGTCATCCATCTTGAATTTCTTCAAAATTTCTTTAATATACTTCTCCCGATGAATGAGAATTTCCTCTAGCGTTTGTTCAACCTGCAATCCAAGGAAAAAGCACATCTATCCCATCATGCTCATTTCGAAGCGATTACGCATTACCTCCTCGAACTCCCGACACAACTTTGGATTGGTGGAGCCGAAGATAATATTATCGACATAGACTTGTACAATCAGCATCTCACCATCCATTTTCTTCTTGAATAATGTCATATCAATGGTGCCATAAGAAAAAACCATTGCTTAAGAGATATTGTGTTAAAGTCTCATACCAGATCCGAGGTAACTGATAAAGACCATAAAGGGACTTAT
The DNA here is from genome assembly GCA_025506515.1 of Flaveria trinervia. NCBI lineage: Eukaryota > Viridiplantae > Streptophyta > Magnoliopsida > Asterales > Asteraceae > Flaveria > Flaveria trinervia. The sequence goes on from CM046449.1 coordinate 1,115,699, forward strand.
CAAGTTTATAAACTTTGTCAATCCTCAAAACCTGGTGGTTGACACACATATATCTTCTCGTCAATGTCTCCATAAAGGAAACCACATTTGACATTTATCTGCTAGACATTGAACTATTTATAGGCTGGCATGAGCTAGAAAGATTCTGATGGCCTCAAGACGGGTGACAGGAGCAAAGACTTTAGTGTAGTCAATCCCTTATTCTTGAGCAAGGCCTTGGACCACCAATCTGGATTTGTTTCTAACCACAATGCCACGGTCATTGGTTTGTTCTTGAACACCCATTTCGTGCCAATTGGTCATTTGTTTGGTGGAAGATCGACTAGGGTCCACACTTTGAGTTTCCTGAACTGTTGCAGCTCTAATTGCATCGATTCAACCTAGGAAGGGTCCTGAAGAGCTACATGATCATTTTTCGGGACTATATGGGATATAAAACAAGAGAATAGACAAACACTAATCAAACCGGATTGACTCCACGTCCGAACTCCATCGGTGATAGATTCTATGATATTATCATATGGATGATCTTTAAGGTTTTGAAATCAGTGGGCATGGATAAGGTAATTAAAGACGGCTGGCTAATGGGTTGTTGATGGGTAGATGTTGGTAAGGTTGAAGGTAAGGTAGAGTCTAGTGAAAAGATGGGTGATACTGGTTGAGATGAGATAGATGTAGGTGAGAGGGAATGGATGTAGAAACAGGTGGAGTGGAAGATCAAATGATGATGAAGAATATGCAATATCAACTGATGTAGCTTCAGTTGGAGATATGGTAGGAAGAGCTTGAGGAATGACCAGTAATGGAGATGTAGGAATGATATTTGTTTGAATATTGGAGACGGACAGCATCATCGTCGAAAACTGGAAGGTTGAAGAGCTAAACACCATATTCGAGTCAAAGAACCATGCTGGTTCAGATCGAACATCCAAGGAATTAGATTCCTACCAATCATATAGAAAGACTCTTGAACAATACGTGTTCTTTTTTATAACCCGATAAGCTTTTGAGAAGAAGAATAGCTGACGAAGCAATATTCATCAGACACGACACCAAATTTCGTCTTCTACACCTAAGTATTCAATACAGTGCACGAGCAGCTAATGGACGAAAGAAGTAATTAAAGGCTTTCTCTTATGGAATAGTTCATAAAAAGTCTTCATTTTGTCTTTGAGTATCAACACCCTGTTCAGAACGTATGAAGCATAATTCACCGCCTCAGCCCAAAAGATGATGGGTAAGGAAGATTCAATCAACATTGTACAAGCGGCTTCAATAAGGGTGCGATTCTTTCATTCAACCACGCCATTCTGTTGAGGAGTCCTTGCAGCACTGAATTGTCTTAAAATTCCCTTGGCAGCACAGAACGAATCAAAGATCTTATTCCTGAATTCAGCATCGTTGTCACTTCTGATCGCCAAAACCTTACTCTTGCTTATCGTCTCGATTGAAAGAATTAAGTTCTGCAACTCCTAAGCAGCCTCTCCCTTATGGGCAAGAATCTTACCCAAGAATACCTGGAAAAATCATTTATTATCACAAGACAGAAAGATTTTTAGGCAATTGATTTAATACTGATTGGGCCAAACAAATCGATGTGTAACAACTAGAGGGGATTAGATATGCTATTTTCGAGTTTTGGCTTATGTGATTTCTTATGTTTGTTTGCCCTTGGCACATGCCATACATTTTTCAGCCACAGAAAAATCTTTTAAAGGAAGTCCCCTAACGAGATTGTTTTTAACTAATTTTTTTTATATTTTTGAAATTAACGTGGCCTAATCTACGATGCCATAAGAAAGACTTAGAAGTGGAAGCTTTGGACAGAAGACAAGTGATTATAGACGTTGACTCCCTCGAAGCTATGTTTAGAAGATATGTGTCATTCTTTCTTGGCATTCGCATGAGTACCATCTCATCTGGAATATCAATCTTAGATTTTAAAAATAGACATTCATTGGACTTGAACAAGACCGAAATGTCTTTATCACAATCTGAGAGACACTCAATAGATTAAACGCATGCTCAGGTACATAGTTGACTTTTTCTAGAGTAAGAGAACCGTTGGAAACTTCTCCTTGACCAACCATTTTCCCTCCTTTCTTGTCACCGGCAAATGTGACGTAACCTCCATTGATTATTCGATAATTGGTCAAGAGATCTTTTAGGCTCGTCATATGTCAGGAGCATCCATTATCACTATCAACATGAGAGATACTGTTTTCAACTTTAATGGATGACTCCTGCATGAACATCAAAGAACAAATTAACCAGGTGAAACATGAACCCAAGTTTGAACAACTTTTGGCTTAGGAGAGATTGGTTTCTTGCAAAAGAAACTATTAACCAAATTAGTCAACCTATTCCTAAATGAATTCCTATTAACATGTACATGATGAAGTTCAGAACAATGCTAACAACATGATCATCTTCACCACACCTAAAACAATGAGGTTTTAATAATCTCGGTCTGTTATGTAACGGGGTAGGGATTTTATCTATGTGTATTTCCTAATCAGATTCAGATAATTTAGAATCTAAATCACTGTAAGTCTCATACATGTCACTAGGTCTGTTTTTATTTGAAAAAATAATTATTTACAAAAGAAGAGTTAAACAATTTAGAAGCCCGATATCTTTAAGATTTTGAAGAAGGGGTAGAAACAACACTTGTCTCCAAAATGTTAGAGCTTATTGCTCAAAGTGACAATCTAGCAACACAAGCTAGTGTTGAACCCACCTTCTACCTCTCAACCACTAAAATAGCCACAAATCACCCTTACCTACCAAAGAAGACCCAAACGACCCCTGCACAAGTACTAAGTCTGTGCAGGCCCCCATATTACTACCCACACAGGAAGAGTGGAAATCAGAGCTCTCACTTCTCCTAAGGAGCAAACCACTCCCATCACTTCAAGAATCAGTGCTGAGGTTCCTCATGCTCAGCCGATGAGTTTATTAGCCAAACACATCAAGCCTTCACTTTGAGTCTCACACTCAAGTGAACAACCTTCAGGGGAAAGTACCATCCCCAGCCTTTAGACCTCAACCAACCAATCCACATCCTTGACTTCTATGATGATAAGGACTTAGGAATCAGTGAGTACCATAAGTCTCTTTACTCTTCCTACTCAAAGAGAGATGAGTGCTCCTGCCTCTCCCTTGTCTAGCCCACATCATCCACCTACCATTGAGGTGGATCTCCTGGCCCTGTTCAAGAGGTCCATATGGAAGATGCTCTCACTTCTGCAAATGATTAAATTATTAAGATCTCAACCATGGAAACTCAACCCACTAACACTCCATCTGAAGTTGTTAGTGAGCAGAAGGAAACCAGCAGCCAAGAACATGATGCTGGTGGTGAGATTGAGGACGTTGGTCCAATTATCTCATCCTCCAATGAATCTTCTAATGAAGAAGAGGAGAATATGAGACTAAAAGTGAAAAAACTGTCAAAAACATGCACCTATTTAGTCTCTAAGGTCAGTCACTTGGAATCTCAGGTGACTACTTTACAAAATAGGGTCAATAATCAGCAACTTGAGATATCTTATCTAAACTAGCTGGGAGACCTTTAAGAATAGCTCATCCAGGAACACAAGAACCTATGGATGTGATTGACCTAACTCTTAGCTTACCTATGCAAGAGGGTGATGCTACCAAAAAAGGGAAGAAAGTCATTACAAGTACAAAACATGGGAGTTCCTCACAAAGCATGGATTTTAAGGACTCACCATCCTCACTTGCAATTGGCCATGCTCAGCAACTCCCTCAAGTTCACATTAATGTGGACTCTCTAGACTCTCTCATTTATAGTCTCTTTGAGGAAGGCATTCCAAAGGTTATGTCACACCCACCTCAAAGAATCCAACTACATAATTGGGTGGAGGTATGATACTGAAAGAAGAGTCGTCATCTTCAAAGATTTTAAGGGCAACAAGAGGTATTCAATTTTCAAACCTTGAACTACTATGAAGGTCTTGACCTTATAAACATACCACTTGTCAATCCAAGCTAATCTAGACAAGCTGACAAGTTGGCTCAAAGGATTCAGGACATGATTACTAAAGAGTTTAGCCTTAGAAGGAGACAAAGGCAATCATGTAATGTCCTTGATAGAACCTGAGAGCTCTTTCACATCACCAACTGCTTCAGAAATTCATTCCCTTGATGAGACACCTGCTGGTAAAGGTGTATCTCAACCTCTATCTGGCCAGAGCATGGATGCTACTCCATGCTATGAAGGCCAAAGCTCTCTCCATCCTGAGTCATAAAGGTCTGTGGTGACAAAATGAAAAGGATTCTAACTCCTAAGGAGATTGAGGAGAGAGAGAGAGAAAGGAAGCTAAGGGGAGAAAGTTCCTCTGCTGAATCTGCTGGCTTCATGGAAGCTATAATTAGGGCTACCCCCAGACCAAACACTCAAGATGATGAGTTAAGGGCACTCCTGATCACTTATTTACAGACCAGGAACTATGATGTTGATAACATCATTTCCCTCCCCTTAGAAGAATTGAATGATCTGGCTAACATGAAAATGTCAAGAGAGAGGAAGGAAGCAAAGGATGCAAGGTTGCTCCTTCAAATTAAAGAAGAAAAGAGACTGAAAAGACTTTACAAACATGTTTCTACTCTCTCTCCAGTTTAGGAAAGTCCTGAATAGGAGACTGTGGCTCCATAAGAACCTCAGGTAGATAAATAAACAAATAAAAAAAATATCATCAACTACCTGAGTGCCACAGGTCTCTACCAGGCATCTGCACTTCTTTCCTTGTCCTTTGAGTACATTGAGTTTGAGTATCTCATGAAACTTGAACTTCAAGTGCTCAAAGAACAAAAGGCAACTAAACGAAAGATGAGGGAAGAAGCTGCAAAGTCAAGAGCCATCATCCAAAGAAGTATGAAGAAGTCTGCTAATAGACAAAAGATGATGAGCTTCTTGAAGATGTGTGGATTCTTCGGAAGGAGACTTGCTCCTATGTCTATATCTACAATGGATGAGCATATAAGGATGATCAAGCAGAAGATCAACAGAGGAAAGCTTGTTGACTTACACTCCTCACCAAGTCAAGCTCCTTCTAAAGTTGAGGTTAAGGTTGAACAATTTGAGATAACACAACCTACACCTCAAGTTGAATCTCAGCAAGCTTCAGCTTCTGATCCACAAGAACAGGGTAAACCTTCCCCTCCTTTTGAATCTGTTAGGGAGGTAGACCTAACTGAGAAATACAAAGAAGATCAACAAGGTGCTACAAGCCAATCTTTTTAGTTAAAAGGCTCAAAGAGGAAGAAAAAAATGGCTTCTAGACCAAAGTCCAAGAAAAAGAAGAAGTCAGAGTCATCCACTCTCAGTCCTCAGAATGAATCAGATCATCCTGAGAAGGTGCATGAAGAGGAAGCTCCACCAACTCCAATTCAAGTAGCTCCTCTAGTATCAGGAAGACCCATCTTATCATGGACTTACACTACTAATCCGGATAGATGACATGTGATCAAAAATCAAGGTATTGAAGATGTCTACATATGGCAAGACATGTTCAATTTACCTCTTCATGATCTTTTAGAGATGAGAAGATACTATGAGAGTCTGAGTGATCTTGACCATCTTATAAAGAAAGGCTTGGTCATCATCATGATGAGGACTGTTGATATCTAAAGTCTTCAAATGTTTTGATAGCATCAGCCTAGGGGGAGTTTGTAAGGTTCTGTATAAGACGGATGCATCCAAAACATCCAATCACATCCAAAAGTCAGTCCTGCATGCATGCACAGAAGTGCTGAGTAGAATGCTTGGAAGTTTCACACTCTACATTGAAAAAATATTCTAAGTGTGAAATCTTCTGAAGCCAAGACCAACATCTTTTGAAGCTTAAAGTGAAGTCTTCAAAAGCTTTAAGGACAAAGTTTTCCGAAGCCAAGAAGTGAAAACAAATTATCTTTCGAAGACTTTTGAAGACATGCTTTTATCTGATGTACTTTACCATAAAGCTAGACCACTTTCCGCTACAACTCTGTTGACTCACCAACTTTCACAAGTTGGTGAAAAGGTTCATGTTTTTGGTAACTGTAAATTAAGGTCTTGAGCCTTTTACTTTTTACTTTATGTATTTTTATCCTTTTTGTAATATATTAGGATGTGAGCTATGACATGTCATAGTCACTAGTCAAAAGTTCTGCCTTTTGACTCTACATTAATTTTGTTGTTGTCTAGATCATGTATCCAACTGGCCTTTATATGTATGGCTGAATATAGGATGTAGTATAAGTATCTAAGGTCTTTGTAACTTATCTTATGCTTGTACACTTATAAAGAACTTGAGAGCAGTATACAACATCCTTGAAAATCAATTACTTGTGTTGTTTTGTTCTTGTTCTGTCTTATATTTATCTGTGTTCTAAGTGTCAATATAGTGTTACCAATTCCCTATTTTATCTGTTAAGTGTTTTAAACTGTCCATGTTGTGTGCAACTTTCTTAAATGATCCTGCACGTTTTATAAGTAATATACCAATATGTGTTATGATTTTTTCTAGTACTAAGTAGATTGCATCCTCACACTATTGTCAATCTTCATGCAAGAATGTGATTGATTAATGCATATGTTTTAGGTAAGTGAGTTATATATTGTTCTATACACACAAAATTAATGTTGGTTTGAAAGCTAAATATGAAGTGATGAAAAAAGAACCGTTCCGCCTGATGTAATAACCAATATACTAAACACAATCTTTATGGTTGACATACTTGAAAAGTGTACACTGCTCTGCTACGTGAGCATCAATATGAACTGCACATTATTCACAACTGTAAACCACTCAAATTCCAACATGTGTAAGCATCATATATCGGTGATATGTAAAAGTTGAATAACTAATAAGACATTCTTTAATATCTATATAATTCTTTTAACCTAAATTATTTACAAAATAATGTTTGGATGCATAATAAGAGGCAGATGATTATCTTGTTTTTGTTCATGTATGTATGTGTGTGGAGGATGAGCCTAGAAGTCATGTATACTAACTACTTTTCTGCAATATCACCTCTCTCGACACCTTGAAACAAAACCCTTATCGCCACCACCACACATCCTAAAACCTTCCGTCAATTATCCGCTCTTGCGTTCCTCTGCTTTAACGACCTTCTCTCCCACCTCTGCCACCGGCTGCCACAAGCTCCCATCATGCGCTTGCTCTGACCTCGAAAGCTCTGATGTCTTTTCTATCCCCCAACCTTAAAGTTAAATTCCAAAATTACCTTGAATTAGTATTCATCACGTTTCTTTATTCAAGTATAGGCTATAGGCTATTATAAGTAAAAGTTAATTTCAATTTTCCGACTAAAATAATCATTTTACTTCAAAAATTTAAAAACATTGATTTTCCTTCAAAAGTTTTATATGTTGTTTCAAATCACTCCAAAAGTTTTATTATTTTGGATAAAATGGAGACAACTAATGAAACTTTTAGACTGAAAGTGAAATAACTTATGAAACTTTTTAATGTAAATTGACGTTTATAAAGTTTTGAAAGAATACACTTATTTTTAACAAAACTCAACGAGTAAAATCGAACTTAACTCTATAAGTAATTGCAAATGGTGATACGCAGAATCTATAGAACTTTAAAATAATTACTATGTAGTATGAATCCAGTCTATTCATGTGTGATTATGTTTAATTTGGAATTCTTTTTAGTTTTTTTTAACATAGATTGAAAATTATCATTATTTTTAGTTTTTTTTAACAAAGCCTCACATTGCGATGGGTTGGCTTAACCGTTTAAATCTAAATTTGAAAGTTATAAAACCCTCATATCATGATAGTATTAGTGCGTGTCACTCGTGCTATGCAGTGGGAGTTATAAAAGATGAAAGATTCAATTATGATGATTTATACTTTGAAACTAACAACCTGAAAAAATATTACGTGTGGAACTTTAATAAAAAGTGTAAAAGAAAAAAAATTAGTATAAAAAATAAATATATCAAAACATAGAAGAAAAATAGCAAATGAAAAAATAGTGATTTTACTATAACTAGAAAAACTCTATTGTAGATTGATTAATAATATTTGACATAAATCGAATGTTTAAGTATAAAATTTAAAAAAATTTAGATGATTAAATATAAATTTAACATAACTCAAAGGTTTAAATTAAAGGTTTTAAAAATAACAAAATATGTAGATATTAATTTAGAAAAGAAAACAAAGAGAGTGAAATTATTATGGTTAGTTTCAAAAAATCATTACATGTTTAAATATAAAGTTATATAAAAAAACAAAATATGTTTATATTAGTTTGGAGAAAAAGAAATATTTTATGGTAAATTGAGAAACTTTAAACCTTCACTGCTTATGATTTGTTTCTATTTGTTACATATAATGATGTCACGGATGTTATAAAATATATTTGTTAAACTATCTTAATATGTTTATATATCTTGGTATAATTATTATTAATATAACTATGTAAATAGTTAGTGATTATATACTTAAATATTAAATAAAATAATACTTAAATCAATTTGTATTAAGTTATAAAAAATATAAATAATGAATGTAAATTTTATTATTAATTTAAAATATTATAAATAAGATAAAGCTTAAAATAAATCTATATTAAATAACTTATCAATTGGGAGAAATTTCTTAAATATGAGCAAATTAAAAACTATTATATATAACACTTGTATATTATGTTTAAAAAGTAATTTTTTAGGTGTTTTTAATTTTCAGTAAAATTACAAGTGTGTTCATCAAATGTTTTATACAATCATATAGATAATATAGATATAGATTATTATCATCATCATTATTATGAAAGTATTTAGTAATTATATAGTTAAGTATTGAAATAAGATAATACTTATTTACAATAATAATAATAATAATAATAATAATTATTATTATTATATTATTATTATTATAAAAGTATTAGTGATTATATAGTCAAGTATTCGAACAAGATAATAATTATTAATAAATTAAAATATTAATTTAAAGTATTATAAATAATATAATATATAATGTAGTGATTAAATAATCTCAAATTATTAGATAATATTAAAAATATGTATTAGTTAATGTATTATTTAAAGAAGTTTATTAAATGAGAGGCAAATTAGGAATGATTGCATAGAGCACTTCTATCCAATGCTTAAGAAGTTTATTAAGGGTCTTAATTTTTTTTATAAAATTACATTTGTGTCCTAAAGTTTTGTATTATATAGTAGTATATATAATATAAAAACCATTAAGTGATACTCTTCATTTTACAAAAAAAAACTATACCAGTAATATATAAAATAGAAATTTTGTCAAAGACTAACATAAAGCTACAAAAGTAACATATAAAAAAATTAAAATATATTAAGGAAACAGATTAAAAGTAAATTCAAGTCCATCATAATTGTATATGTACAATTGGAATCCCAAACAATCTTCTTCTCCGATGAAGATCCAAGAACGGACATCTCCACTGCCATAACCTTATCCAAGATCAAACGATGAACATCACATCAATCGTGCAAAACAATTAGTCGTATGACTAAAGGAATAAAAACTCAAAACAGGAGATTGAGGAGAAATATGTGGTGAGTATTTTGTATTCCAATAGATTATACCTAATAATAACAACAACCACAATACTACCTGCAACATCCAACTGTGCTCAACAAACCCAAAAACTAACCAAATCAAAATAGCGGAGAGGTGGAGTTAGCCTTGTGATATTTAGGTTTTTATTCTATTTTTAAAATTTTGTAATGTTATTGTGTTATATTTTTTTCTATCCAGATCTCATTTTATGTATTAATTCCTAGTAGTATATTTCCAAACATTTTAATGTAACTATATGCACCATACAAAGACGACTCAATGGCAAAATATAACCTGAGTCTTATTTGTTATAGATAATGATACATTTGGGATTTCTTTTTGAGTGAGGTAAAAACCGGGCTCGTTAAAATATGATTAGACTATATGTATAAAATTACTTTTTTTGTCTAGTTTCTTTTTCTTTTTATTTTTGGTGTGTGTTAAGTATGATTGGACTAAATGAATATTTTTAGTCCAAAAAAATGAATTATGAATATAAGTTTAATTTTTTTATGTAAGGACTCAATAATTAGAGCGCCTACGTCCAAGCCTAAGAAATATGTAGAGTCGACCTTGTCCTGTTAACTTAAAAATCATGTTACTTAATCTACCACCACCTACAAATCTATATAACAGATTTAAGCATACACCTAGAGTCATTAATGTTATGTAAAATTGTATTTTAACTTACCATAAAAGTAATATTTATAGGAGTGAAAATGAGCCAAGTCGAGCTTGATCTCGACTCATTTGTTTGGAACTATACCAAAGATTAAACTTGGATGATGACGGATTGTTAAAGTTTGAGCAAAGGTCAAGCTTAACTCATTTAGAACTACACCAAATCTCAAACTTGAATCATGAGATATTTTTAAAGTCCGAGCTTGGTTCTAATTGTCATATAACTCTTATAGCCTTGTATATAGTATTGGGTCTAACCTTAATGTTTTGTCACAATCTTGAACGAACCTATATCCTAACAAAGTAAGGGTGTATGGAGTAACTTTTGTAAACTTGAGTATTATTTAACCGGTTTATGCTCTAGTTGCTTTTTCTAAGAGTATATATATATACTCTTGAGTGTTTGAACGCATGGTGTACACGGTACTTGGCTTAGCTCACGCTTTGCATAGGGTATGCAGAGGGGCGGATCGTTGTGTGATCTGATGTATGTGTGCTTATTTTAGTCAAGTTCTAAACGAGTTGAAAGGTTGTAACTTGTAAACACGTTATATGGGATGTAAATAGACCAACAAGTTTAACTCACAATTATATATTTTTTAATTCTAACTTGAAAAATTAGATTTTAATACTCCATACTATTACTTATTGTAGGATAATAGTTCATACTTGTAATTTGACTAATAACACTCCTATATTTCATATTATAGAGGCAATTCTAGTAACATAATCATCAAATATTTGTATTTGATTTTCATTGCACATCGCTTAAGTGAAATTAAGTTATTGGGTGTCACGCCCCAACTGATGTTGAAATCGTCGTGGTAGACAATGGTGAAGCGATTGTTCACAACATATGATATTAAATAAATTGAAAGAATATTAAATGAAATCTTTATTGATAAATACTAGTTAAACAATTTATTACAATCAAACACTAAGGGGCTGTTTGCAATGATCAAGTGTTGAACCAATAAGATGTCTGAACCATTACGTGCTGAACCATTGAGGGGTTTGAACCATTAAGAGCTAGTATATCGTTTAACTATTCAAATGCAAATGTCTGACCAATTCAGATAATATGTCTTAACCATTCAGCATTAGACCTCTTAATCATTCAACATCAGTATAATGCTTAACCATTCAGCATCAGTATAATGCTTAACCATTCAAAGGTAAATGTCTTAACCACTCAAACATGTGCTCGCGAAACAAACAGTCTGAACCATTAATTGCTGAATCATTCAAACATCTGAACCATTAAAAGGCTGATTAAAAGGTTTCCAAACAACCTCTAACTCAACTAAACATAATAAATTGTCTTTTAATTTTATAAGTAAAAGTTCTACATCAGCAAGTAGAAGTTCATTAGTTGTATATACTGAAATCATGTGTAAACTAACAAGTCAGCTAAAGAATTAGTCAATGAGTAATCACAAGTTCGCATACATAGATATATTGAATAAATATTATTGAAATAATTTATATCATATGACTTATAATGTAATAGTATAATATAAAAGACAAACCAAACACAATCAAACCTAATGACATAATCGGCTCTGTCCACAAATAAAACCTTATGAATAAACATGAATCTAGTATTAATCACCCAAGAATAGTCAATTGGGATGAGTGTGTCAACCAATAGATCTATCATTATTGTTGTGGTTTGTATAAATTAATGATTGTGCTAACATCTACTTTATCTAACGATGAACACATATTTACAATTAATAACAAAACATGATTTGAATTGAATTTTAAAATAAAATAACAATAATATACAATTATTGTATAAGTATCACATTATTTCCTTAAATAATAACTCTAACACCCGGATAATTTTTTTGAAGCCGACGAAAGAAGAAAAAGAAATAAAATCCAAAGTCAGAGGAACAAACTCGCCAACACGGGAGAAAGATTGGATGAGTAGAGGAATAAGAGGGGAGGGCAGCCCACACCCTCCCCACACTTGCAAAAACTCAACCAAAGAGAGAAAGGGGAGAAAAGCTTGGTTCGTGTGGATTCGAACGTGAAAGTTGAAGTGTAGCAGGTTGAATTGAAGCTCTACTCGACGGTGTCGTTTGTGTGAGTTCTAGGACCCCTATTTTACACGTTTTCAACTGATTTGGGGCTAGAACACATAGTTAAACACATTTTTGAAACGTGTGTGTTGAACCCGTATGTATGTGTTTGTGTGTGATGCGAGTGGGGTTTGTTTTCGGGCTTGTGTGTGCTTGAATGGTGTTGTGGTAGGTGTTCCTAAGGTTTAGGATGGTTGATTTGGGCTTAGAACAAGTTTGGAAGGGGTTGGAGCCTGAAAAGTGCAGATTGGGTTCGGGATGAACTGCATTCTGTGTCAGCTAGGGCTAGGCGACCGAATGGAGGCCATACGGCCGAAAGGGGGTGCGATTGAGGTTCAATTGCATATGAGTCGTGCGACTGAAGTCCATTCTCTTGTGAGTTGCACGATTGAGGGCCAGTCGCATGGGGGAGTCATGCAACTGAGGTTCCATTTGCATAGGTGCTCATCCGCATTAATGCCCATCTGCATTTGTGTTCATCCGCATTAGTCCCATTCGCATGGGACTCATCCGCATTGAGTTTATCCGTATTAGGTCAAATCACATGGGTGTTTATTTGCATAGTATCCATTCACATGATGTTCAGTCGCCTGGGAGGCCATGCGACTGAAGGGTGCCCATACGCCTAAGTAGGGCTGGTGTACCCGAGGAAAACATAGTTTATGTACTGACTTTCGGGAGAAAGTGCAGATGTAAGTTTTGATGTGAAAGGTCCCTGAGAGTTCATATAAGATGACTTTTGAGGCCATAGAGGCTATGTTAGGCATAGATGATGATGATGATGATGTGTGATGTTGCATGACTCGGGATGATGTATGTTTTGTATGTATGATGATACCCTGTATGATAATGCTGACTGTGTATGTTATGTTCCTTATTTTGCATTATTATTTTCCTTGGCTTTGCATTAAATGTTAATGAATGAAATAAAAAGTATTATGTAACGTAAAGTGAAAGATAATGAAAGAGGAACGAAATAAAGAATGCCTGCATTAATGAAAGAACGAACGTAAGAAAGTCTTGCAAGCAAATGTATGGAGGTTCATACTCAATGAGGAGTGTTAGCTCAACCGTGTGCGGTTAGCTACCCCATGGGAATGCACACTGTGGCTTGATCCGTGTGATCAATCATATGTGTGGAGGTTCACACCCAATGAGGGGTTGTCAGCTCAACTGTGTGCGGGTTAAATACCCCATGAGGATGCACATAGGGGTTCAATTTTTGTGATTGATCAGATGTATGGGGTCCTTGTCATTTAACCCTAGATGAATTGCTTGGTGCTCTAGAGGGGGGTTAAGCACATGACAGGACCTAGATGAAAATGAAAGATAATAAAAGTACGAAATGAACGATGATGAAGATAATAACTATTATCTATGTGTACATACAATGTGTGATCACGTTTTAAGACTTTTATGATTTGAAAGAAAGAAATGGACGGTTTTCAAACGAAAGATAAAACATGTTTTATTATAAACTAGAACTCACTCAGTAACGCTGACTTTTATATGTTTTCAGTTGGTAGGTAATGGTTGCTGAGGATGGCACCCGGCGGTTGCTCAGCTCTTTTGGGATGACATTCTTTTGTTTAATGTTTTTGCATTGTAATACGAATGGACGATGTTTTGAAATGAACGCTTGTATTAACTTGCAAAAGCGTTTGTAATGATATGAAAAGTTATTTTTATGTTTCCGTTGTGATGTTTTATGAATGTTAAATATAAAGTTATATGTTTTATGTTCAATGATTTACCAGCTGTAAGAGTCCCAGGAACGGGGCCTTACAAGTTGGTATCAGAGCCAAAATTTAAGTTAAACGGGTAAAAATTTTAAAATAAACCTAAACTTAAACTGAAAATGGGATGGAAAGGGAAGGGATGGCAGTCTGAGTAGCTGCGTGCCACAAGTATTTTCATAATATTAACCGGTATTACGTGCGCATGTTATGTGGTTTATGTGTTGTTTGTAGATTTAAATATTGAGGTAGTCAGGATAGGTAATGCTTGGGGTATGAAGAGTAAAGTAAGTGGCTAATCACAACTGGCCACTGTAATTAGGGACTTACTATACTTGACATAAACTAAGCTGTTCCCTTGGTGTTTGAATCTTTCAGTGTGCGTGTGTATGGCCGGTGGTAGATCTTAGAAAGCTTCATGTGTTGGAGGTCGTAGTGCTGAACCGTGACCCAAGAGGGGAAGACCCAGAGTTGAAAAGGTGGTTCCTGAAGAACCAGAGACCCCTCATCCAGAATGTGGTGATGAGAGCGCCAACTTAAGAGCCTCAGTAGAGGAGGCTGTTGTTGAGGAAGTCCATCAGGTCATGTAGACGATCTTACCATCTATGGTGACTGAAGTAATCGAGGCGGTACGAGAAGGGGCAAGAAGGAGAGGAATAGGTCCTCGAGAGTACAGGAGCAACCGGAGCCTGAAACAGTTCTCTCTGATGATGAAGAAGAGGAAGAAGAAGAGCCTGCGCTAGAGGCGGAACGAGTCTGTAATTATGGGGCGTTTCAACAATGCAGCCCCTTACTTTTGATGGTAACCACACTGCTGCTGCTGCTCACCGGTGGGTGAAGGAAATGAAAGCTGTTTTAAATATCAGCGAGTGCCGGGAGGACCAGAATGTGAAGTTTGCCACCCACTCTTTTGTGGACTCGGCTCTGTGTTGGTGGGACAATATAGTCCAAGCCGAGGGTAGTCGGGCAATTGGGAGGATGAAATGGTCGGAGCTGAAAAAGTTGGTGATTGAGGAGTTATGTCCTCATAGAGAGATGGATAAGGTAGAAAGAGAGTTCCTGTAGTTGGAGGTGGGAACGATGACACATCAATAGTACACCACCAAATTCAATGAGATGGAACGTCTCGTGCCGGACCAAGTGACACCCATGTCACGAAAAATCAAGCGGTATGCTCAGGGCTTGCCGGCAGATATTGGTAGGCACATGATCGCTGCCCAACCAAGCATGTTTAGGTCGGCAGTTGATTTGGCAGGAAGGTTGTATGATGAGCGAGAGGTGGTGGTGGCCGAGGCAAGTAAGAAGGGCGGTGGTGATCAGAGTTGGAATGGGAAGAGGTTGGTCGAGGTGGTGCCTCGACGAGTAACAAGAAAGCACGGGTGGATGATCGCCATGAGGTCACATCAGGGGCAGGATCGAGGAAGTGGGGATCAAACATCTATTTTAAGTGAGGGAAGCCGGGTCATATGGCTAGAGACTGTGGGGGCATGAGGTGTTTTAGTTGTGGAGAAAATGGTCATATGAGTAGGGATTGTAAGAGCCGAGGGCTGCGGGTTCCAGGGTGAAGAAGACAGGAAGTGAAGGACCGAGGGCGAGCGCCAGGGCATTCACTATGACACAGGAGGAAGCTAGGACGGACCCTGATGTTGTGTCCGGTATGTTTCTAGTGAACCAAACTTTAGCTTCTGTGTTATTTGATTCTGGTGCCGGTAAGAGTTTTATCTCTACTGCTTTCTGTGCTAAGCTTCCCCTTAGTAGTAGATGTTTGATGCGCTATTTGATGTAGAAACTGCCATAGGTAAGTCTACCAGGATTTCGGAGGTGATAGAGGGTTGTGATATGGAATTGGAAGGTCATAAATTTCATGTTAGACCGTTCGTGAGGACCTTAGGTGGTTTTGATATGGTTCTTGGGATGGATGGGTTAGCGGATTACAAGGCGAACATTGTGTGTCGCAAGAAGATGATTTGTCTAACAGCACCTGACAGGAGTAAGGTGACGGTTTATGGGGATCGGGTCACGACGATTCCAAAAGTAATCTCAATGGCGGTAGCGGGAAAGTGCAAGAGGCGTGGATGTAGTGCCTACTTAGCCTATGTAAAGGACGTGGATACACCAAGACCACAATTGTCTGAAGTACCGGTTGTGTGTGACTTTCCAGACGTGTTCCCAAAAGACTTACGAGGAGTGCCACTTGACCATGAGATCGAGTTCCAGATTGACTTGATACCGGGAGCCCAACCGGTTGCCAAGGCACCGTACCATTTGGCTCTAACTGAGATGAAAGAGTTGATGGAGCAGTTGCAAGAGTTGTTTGATAAGGGGTTTATTAGACTGAGTATCTCTTCTTGGGGTGCTTCGGTCTTATTCGTGAAGAAGAAAGACGGTAGTATGAGGATGTGTATTGACTACCATGAGCTGAATAAGTAGACGATAAAGAATCGATACCCCTTACCAAGAATTGATGACTTGTTTGATCAACTACAAGGTGTCAGTTGGTTTTCAAGGATAGACCTTCGATCTGGTTACCATTAGTTGAAGGTGAAGGAGCTGGATATCCCTAAAACAACTTTTCGCACGTGTTATGGTCATTACGAGTTTCTTGTCATGTCTTTTGGTTTGACCAATGCGCCAGCTACTTTTATGGATCTCATGAATCGGGTGTGTTGGCCGATGTTGGATAAATCAGTGATTGTGTTTATTGATGATATCTTGATTTATTCAAAGAACGAGATTAAGCATGCCGATCATATTTGGGGAGGTTTTGGAGATGTTGAGAAAGGAGAAGTTGTACGCTAAGTTCTCCAAGTGCGCATTCTAGTTGCGTGAGGTCCAATTCTTGGGTCATGTGGTGAATCCCGAGGGGATTATGGTGGACCCGGCAAAGGTGGAGGCGGTGATGAAATGGAAGTCTCCAAAGACGCCATCCGAGATTCGAAGTTTCTTGGGTTTGGCGGGCTACTACAGAAGTTTCATCCAAGACTTTTCCAAGATCGCTTCTCCACTAACTAAGTTGACCCAGAAGGATGTGAAGTTTGTATGGGGTCAAGCTCAAGAGAATGCGTTCAAAGAATTGAAGGCGAGATTGACTCAAGCTCCTGTTCTGTCATTACCCGATGGAAGTGAAGATCTGGTGGTTTATTCTGATGCTTCGTACTCGGGGTTGGGATGTGTGTTCCTGCAGAGAGGGAAGGCTATAGCCTATGCATCCCGACAGTTGAAGGTTCATGAGGTAAATTATCCTACTCATGACTTGGAGCTGGCAGCCGTGGTCTTTGTGTTAAAGATTTGGAGGCACTATCACTACGGGACGAAGTGCACCATATTCACTAACCACAAGATTGAAGTACTTCTTTGAGCAGAAATATTTAAACATGAGGCAGAGGAAATGGTTGGAGCTTATAAAAGATTATGATTGAGAAATCCATTACCATCTGGGCAAATCCAACGTGGTGGCAGACGCCCTTAGCAGAAAGGAGAGGCCCGAGCCGATTTGGGTGAAAGCATATCAATTGATCATGACCTCGGATGTGATGAAGCAAGTCAAGGAGTTCCAAGATGAGGCATTGAAAGAAGATCATCTTAACTCTGAAAGAATGAGAGGTCTGGTCGTAGATTTAGGTGAAAACACGCTTGGTGTTAGAACTCGATTCGGGAGGATGTGTATGACTCAGCATGATGTATGTTTTGTATGTATGATGATGCCCTGTATGATGATGCTGACTGTGTATGTTATGTTCCTTATTTGCATTATTATTTTCCTTGGCTTTGCGTTAAATGTTAATGAATGAAATGAAAAGTATTATGTAATGTAAAGTGGAAGATAATGAAAGAGGAACGAAATGAAGAATGCATGCATTAATGAAAGAACGAATGTAAGAAAGTCTTGCAAGCAAATGTATGGAGGTTCACACTTAATGAGGAGTGTTAGCTCAACCGTGTGCGGGTTAGCTACCCCATGAGGATGCACACTGGGGCTTGATTCGTGTGATCAAGCATATGTATGGAGGTCCGCACCCAATGATGATGAAGATACAACTATTATCTATGTGTACGTACAATGTGTGATCATGTTTTAAGAGTTTTATGAATTGAAAGAAAGAAATGGACGGTTTTCAAACGAAAGATAAAACATGTTTTATTAGAAACTAGAACTCACTCAACAACGCTGACTTTTATGTGTTTCCAGTTGGCAGGTAATGGTTGCTGAGGATGGCACGTGGCGGCTACTCAGCTCTTTTGAGATGGCATTCTTTTGTTTAATGTTTTTGCATTGTAATGCGAACGAACGATGTTTTGAAATGAACGCTTGTATTAACTTGCAAAAGCATTTGTAATGATATGAAAAGTTATTTTTATGTTTTCGCTGCGATGTTTTATGAATGTTAAATATAAAGTTATATGTTTTATGTACAATGATTTACCAGCTGTAAGCGTACCAGGAACGGGACCTTACAATAACCATAAGAAAATAGAATTATTATTGTGTGAAAATATTTAATTTATCATTAAGAACTTTTTAAAAGTAATTGATTGAATAATTAGTTATTCAAAAAGATTTCATAATATAGATCTAAAATGATTTGAAATAATCTAAATTTGATTTAAATTAATTTTTTATAAAATAGAAAACTTATAATGAATTAATAATGTTTAATAACATTTATAATCTTTTTAAAAAATAACAAGAAATGTGAAATTTTAAAAATTAAATAATAATTTCTGAGTATATCAATTAACAATATACTTTTTATATTAATATAATAATAGATTGCTAATTTCTGAATTAAAGTTTAATTGTGAAAAAATGATTTAAAAGGGTTTGGGGTGCCCGGGGTCAAACCGAGTCTCTATTAAATAAGCTTAGGTTTTTAACTGGTCAGCCAGATTCCCACATCTATTATCATTGAATACTAATTAATAAAAATAGAAATAAGATAAATCCATATTCCTTATGAACCCTAGTTTTGAATTGATTCAAACTAAACACCCAAACATTGATAATAATTAAATTAAACATGGGGTTTTGCTTCCCCATGTGTAAACGAGTGTATATATGTGGTTAATTACCTTGATTGAAGTTGAATTGATGATATTATGAAAGAAGAGAAGTCACAACTAAAAATAGAATTGATCAAAGAAGATGGTGTTTGAAATAACCTACATGATGTGTTTCAAGGCTTAAAATGATTATGAGGAATGTAAGCCCTCAATCAATCATGGTTAAGGTTGTCCAAAAGGATGAGTTCACTGAGTTGTAGATTCAAGAAGTTGGTGGTTACAAAATCGATGATTGTGTGTGTGGTAAGTATAATTGATGCTTCAAAGAGCTTAAAAGGTTTGTCAAGAGTGTTAACCATTATTTAAATAGTTCTAATGAATTTGTTTCGTATCAAACAAATGATGGCTTTTGATTCGGTTGTTTCACCTTGATTCGATTATCAATTGACCGTTTCAATTGAAATTAATGTATGATTAATTTTGAATTGATTAAAAGTACATTTAGGGTTGAATTATTAAATTAATTTGGTTTGTTTCGAGTAGGATTGATTTGAACTTGAGTAAATATATCGGTTTTGATCAAATATAGTTAAACAACTAGGATTTCCGAATTAATTAGAGGTTTGGGTTCCAAACTAGCAATTAAGCGGGCAATAACAGTTACCAAGTTAAAACAAAGTGTTTGCATGCTTTAGTGGTTACTGGAGACCTGCCAGAGGTCGATTGGAGAAGGTGGGTATCGACGGTGTGTAGGATCTCAGCCCTTGGTTTAATCGATTGAACAGATATAGCAGCGGAATAGCTCAGAATTAGACAATTCAAGCAAGAACATTCGATATAAAGCGATAAAAGAATTTTGTTATAGAGAGAAATATCAGACAAAAGGAATATTGCATTAGATTGTCGGCCTCAATGCACGATTACAGGTGAGTCATCTTCCTTATAAAGGAAAGAGTGACGTAGGCTGATGTCACTTGAAAGTGACATGTAACCGTTTTATAACTACTGATGTTTAACAACTACTGAAGATGTCAACAACTGACATCTTCTTACAAATGTTCCTAAGTGTAAAACATCTTATTTACAACTACTGAAAAACATAAAACTACTGATACTACAACAACTGAAGAACAACCTCTTCAGTTGTTTACAAGTACTGAAAAGTAAACAAACTACTGAAAGAAAAGAAAACTACTGATGAAGAAAAACCATCACAACAACTGAAGAAGCCCTCTTCAGCTGTTGTCATCAGCTGTTAACATCAGCTGATGTCTTCAGTACTTGAACATCAGACTTTGTCTTTCAGCTGTTGATCTTCAGTCTTTGTCTTCAGTACTTGTTGAAGTCTTCAGACTTTAGATCTTCAGCTGTTGTCTCAGTCTTTGTCTTCAGTACTTCAGAAATACTTCAGCAGTTGTATTCTTCAGACTTTGTAGAACAGCTGATCAGGTCTTCTTCAGCTGTTGTGATGTCCTGTGGGCTTAGAGGTTTCTCTGATCAGGCTCATTGGTTCTTTTGGTCCAACAAACTCCCCCTGAACCAATGCAGCCAAAACCTCTAAGTTATTGACGAGTCCCACTTATTTTGGCAGATAGATTGGTCTTTTATCCTCTTGATCAGATGAGAAGTGACCCTTTTTTAGCACCGGCCTGGGAAGAAGTCTCTGATGATCTGTTTTGCATGATATGGTTGGGAGCTCTGTATTGGGGACTTGGACACTGAGCTGTTACCCCAACCATGAGATCTACTTCCCGTGTATCAGCCTATATGATTCCCTGGTGTAAGCCCTTAGAAACATGATCTGCTCATCCATTGTCAGCACCTCGGGCACACCATCAAATAATCCTTCTCGGCCATACACTTCAGAGATGTACTTGGCCTGTTTTCCATTCTTGAGCTCAACCGTGGTTATTTGTCTGTAAGCAAATCATCTGGATGAGTCCCTTCTAAGAGCAGTTGTTGAGCTCATCTTGTTTGAAGTTTTCAAGTCTTTTGTAAACCAATCCCTTCTTTATGATTTTATTCTCCAACATCTTTTGGGGTGGTTGTTGGCTTCATAATCTTTCTTGAATTCTTCTACAATTTCCCAAGGGGACACTACAAGAACCACAGTGATGTCTTCATCGACAACCCTCTTCACTTGGCCCTTGTATTTTGAAGGAATTTCTTTCTTGACAATCCGGTGTGCCACCCTAGGATCAGGCCATATCCTTACTTTTTCCCTTTGGTATTGAAAGGTATTAGCAAGGGTGTACAATCTTAAGACTTCTTTCTTCATGCTAACATTGAAGAGGATGTGGCATATGCTTTGTCAATGCTTTTCAGCATTTCCTCATCATGTCTTTGCATCTGTTCCTCTTCAATCTTTATCATCACATCATGCATTGAGAAGCAGGAGTGATGGACGTTGGATTAGCCTTAGGCAAAGTGATAACTGCAGAGAGTGGCAGTCTGTCTTCATCCTCCTCTTCTTCTTCATCAGCCCTCAGTACCTTTCTTTTTCTTTGTCTAGGTACATCACTGGCAGTGGGTTGGGGGTAAAGGATTTGGTTTTGTGGGTTGGATGGTTGGTTTAGAGGGTAAAGGGATTGTTTTAGTGGGTTGTGGAGGTAGGGATTTTGAGGATAGAGGTTTTCAGACTGTTTTAGCATTTTGGCTGTAAGGGAGGCTTTAGTAAATTTTGTCAGTTCTTTTCGGTTCCCAACCCCAGCTTCATTTAATACCTCAATCACTAAACCTTTGGAGTATGCTTCAGACGAACAAATCTTGGTGGTATAGCCAAGATGTTGTCCCTGGTCCAGGCCCTTATTTCTATCAGAGATCTTCCAAGTATTTGGCTATAAATCTAATCATTATCTCCAGCCTTTCTCTTTCTAAGGCATCATAACTAGCCCATCTTGAGTTGATCTCCTCTGTCTCCAACCTTCTGATCTCGGAGTCTAGTTGTTGGATGTCAAAACCCTGCCTATATAACTGTTCAATGATTTTATCCATGAACGGTTATGGTTGGCATCAGCTTCTTTCACATATCATTCAGCTCCTTCTCCTTCTCAGACTCTCCTTTCCTCTTTTGATATGTGACATGAAAGTCTTTTTGACTTTCATTCACTTCAGCTCTCTTCTCACTCTCCTTCTCCTTCTCATGAGCAAACTCAGTCTCCTCCACACTTATACAGCCAACTCCTTCTCATTTCCTTCTCTGATTCTTTCCCTTCTCCCCATCTGTCCTCTTCCTTTTTCCTTTAACTGATTGACTCTCCCCCTTTTTGGTTGCATTGGGTGCAAGGGTTGAGCAGTAGAA
This sequence comes from Flaveria trinervia, assembly GCA_025506515.1. Lineage (NCBI taxonomy): Eukaryota > Viridiplantae > Streptophyta > Magnoliopsida > Asterales > Asteraceae > Flaveria > Flaveria trinervia. The sequence continues at coordinate 1,138,103 of CM046449.1, forward strand.
GTGATTTGGTCACCAACTCCTCCACCAGGGGTTGTATTATTGTAGGAAGCCTCTCATCAATTGCTTTGATCACTATATCTGTGATCATGGGAGTGATGAGAGGTAGGGATTTTTGAAGGTGAGCAACTGATTGATCAGGAGGTTCTGTTCCTGAGAATCAGTGCCAAAAGCAGAGGCTGGTGGCTTGAAGTATGTATTGGCTCAGTGTGTAGGGGACCTTCAGAAGAAGGTGTCATCTGTGGGTGTTGTGGTGGCAGATGGACTTTCATCCTGAGACATCTTGGCCAGCAGCTCTTTGAGTCTGCTAACCTCATCCTCTAGGATGGTGTTTTGAGCAACTACATCATAGAAGAAGCTCAGGTCATCATCAGTTGATACTGAATCACCTGACCTCCTGACAGAGTCAGGATTAACATGCCTTGAGTGTAGATCAATTATAGCATGTGCCCCTTGTTCTTGGTTCTGGGGACTTCCAGCCTCAGGACTATGTCCTTCATCAGCTGTTGCCGCTGGTGAGGTCCTAGAGATGTTACCAACTGCATCCTGGTCATTTGCTGAGTCAGGGGCAGTGGCAGCCTCACCAGAAGATCGCACCTCCTGTCTACACGAGGAGATGAAACATGATAACCCCTGTGCTGTGGGTTGACAGAAGCATTGTGATCCTCCCCCTCAGGTGTTGAGGTTATCCAGTAGTGATTGGTGTCTGGGTGGGGGGTGAGGAATACAACTGCGTCAGCACTTTTGCAACAATTATTGTAGGGCTTTGAGGGGCGGTTGCATCAGGAGAGGGTGTGGAAGCAGTGTGCACCCGGGACGAGTGGTGCTCTTCAATGGTAATCCCCTCAAGTGAGGAGGATCCCAGCAGCGTGGCTTCCCTTTGAGTGGTTGCATCAGGTTCCTTTTGAGAGGAAACCTGAGCGGCTTCGTTGGTGGAGTCATAGTCTCTACTGGGGGTTATTTCCAGTAGAGATAACCTGCTTTGTGCAGCAGGAGCATCCTCAGGGGACTCAACTCCCTGAGTAGCCTTCTTAGGCTTCTTCTTTGTGGGTTTGGAGGGGACTCTGGATGTGGAAGTGGAGGCTGTGGGTTCCAGCTGCGTGGGTTTGCGCAGCTTGGCAGCCTGTTTAAGAGTTTGGTCAGTGTTGTGTCGGGAGTATACCTCTCGCAATACAGCCAAAGCAGGGACTCCCAGACCAACTAGTCCCTCAGCAGAAAGCTGATTCTCTATTATGACCATTATAAACCGAGGATATAGTATCCAATGGTTAGAAAGTGGTTTTGTGGCCATATCCTTGATTTCAAGAAAAATTATTTCAGAAAAGTTTAGTGGTTCTTGTTCAAGGATAGAGAACAGTACCTGTTGCCATCTGGAAGACAGTTGATCCCAAGAAGAAGTCTTCGGGGCCAGGCAAACATTTACCATATGAAATATCAAGCGTTCAGCATCTGGAAAATGTTTCTTCAGGATGGTCGAAGCACTAAGATCGCCTTGATATCCATGTTGTCCAAATGAAAGATCAAGTTGGCGCTTAGGATATCCAACAGGGTAGGCAGCATCATCTAATAGTAATATCTGGCGGATGGTAGCAGTAGAGATGACCACCTTATGAGAGTTGATGGACGAATGGATAGATTCTCCATTAACAGTTGCATTCGTCCAAAACTGATGTAGCGAATCGGCATAAATGATTGGATTTGGAGGAAGGCCGTTTTTTGGTGATTGGACCATAAGATCTATAGCATTATCGAATTTGGTCCAGAAGGGCGATTTAGTGAGGTACGCGACACAGTTGTGTCGAGGCTTGAGTTGCATGGTCGCCATTAATGAAGGTGAAAGGTTTTCAGAGCTTTTGAAATTTTAGGTCGTGAAAGAATGAAAAACTCTGAAAGAGGGATCAGATATATATAGGGTACGGGTTATGAAACGACTGAAGGTTTTGGTGTTAGTCATCAGTATTTGAAACAACTGATGACGTGGTATTAACTTTCAGAGGTTTGAAACGACTGATGGTATTTGTGTGGTCAGCATTATAAAACAACTGAAGACATGGTGTTTACAATCAGACGTTGAAACAACTGAAGTCTCTGATTTAGGCATCAGTAGTTTTAAAAACTACTGAAGAAAAGTTGGACTTCAGATGTTGAAACAACTGAGGACTTGGTATTAGTCATCAGTAGTTGTGAAACTACTGAAGACCCTGGTTGTGTCATCAGTTGTTGTAAACAACTGAAGACTTGGTGTTAGTCATCAGTAGTTGTGAAACTACCGAAGACATGGTATTGCTTCAGTTGTTTATGAAGAACAGCAGTTTGTGAACTACTGAAGAGAGAGTACTCATCAGTAGTTGTCGTCAATTCATAGCCTTTCAGCCGTTTCATACTGTCCTCAACACGTACTCATCAGCCTTTTTGCTATTTTCAGTTGTTTCATAGGACATCAGTACTTATCTGTTTCTACTGATTTCAGTAGTTGTAACTACATCAGTAGTTTAGAAAGATAAAGTACAGTACTTAAAGCATTTAGCCTTCAGTAGTTATAAAAACTACTGAGGGTAAAATAACTCATCAGTACTTATATGTGACATGGTTACCAATGATCATCAGTTATTACTGAGATCATCAGTAGTTGTCACTTATTCTAGCTGCAGCATACCAAGCCTTAACACCAGGTTGTGGAAAGTTGAACTATCCAAAGCTTAGTAAAAATGTCTGGAAGCTCATCAGCACTAGACACAAACATAGGATTAATTAGACCCTTTTCAAAACAATCTCTTATAAAATGATGTCTAATTTCTATATGTTTGGTCCTAGAGTGCTGGACTGGATTTTTGACAATGCAAAGAGCTGAAGCACTATCCATTAATAATGGAGTCTTAGTCTCTGTAATGCCATAATCCAAAAGTTGATTCTGAAGCCAGAGTACTTGGGATGTACAACTTGCAGCAGCATGTACTCGGCTTCAGCAGTGGATGTAGCAACAGATGTTTGTTTCTTACTCTGCCAAGAAATCAAACAGTTGCCTAGGAATTGACATCCACCAGAAGTTGATTTCCTGGTCAACTTACACCCTGCATAGTCACTATCAGAGAAAGCAACTAATTTGCAAGAATGTCCAGTGGAATACCATAAGCCTAGAGATTGTGTACCTTGCAGATATCGAAAGATCCTCTTGACTGCAATCAGATGAGACTCCTTAGGTGCAGCCTGAAATCTAGCACAAACACATGTAGTAAACATAATATCTGGTCTAGAAGCTGTTAATACATCAAGGAACCAATCATACATCTGTAAAGAGTTTCATCAACCTCTTTACCTTTCTGATCAACATCCAATTGTGTGGTGTTGCACATGGGAGTAGAACAGGATTTACAGTTTTGTAAATCAAACTTATTCAAAAGATCTTTTGTGTATTTAGACTGATGAATGAAAATTCCATCAGCTTTTTGTTTGATTTGCAAACCTAGAAAGAACTGTAATTCTCCCATTGCACTCATTTCAAACTTCTGTTGCATTAAGTTTTGGAATTCCTCACACAATTGGGATCAGAGGATGCAAATATAATATCATCAACATAAATTTGAACAAGTAGCTTATGCTGATCCACCTTCTTAATAAATAAAGTTTTATCTATGGAGCCTCTAGTGAAATTATTCTGTAGAAGAAAGTTTGATAAGGTCTCATACCAGGCTCTAGGTGCTTGTTTCAACCCATAAAGAGCTTTATCAAGCTTATATACCCATTCTGGGTGCTTATTATCCTCAAAGCCTGGTGGTTGACACACATAAACTTCTTCTTTTATGTTACCATATAGAAAAGCACTTTTGACATCCATTTGAAAAACTTTAAGATTGTGGAGTGCAGCATAGGCTAAAAACAATCTAATTGCCTCCAGTCTGGCTACAGGGGCAAAGGTTTCATCATAATCAATACCTTCTTCTTGTGCAAACCCCTGCACAACCAGTCTGGCCTTGTTCTTAACAATTAGCCCATTTTCATCAGTTTTATTCCTAAACACCCATTTAGTGCCTATTGCACACTTACCTGGGGTAGAGGAACAAGCTCCCACACTTGCTGTTTCTTGAACTGAAGAAGCTCAAGCTGCATGGCTTCAACCCATCCATTGTCTCTCAAAGCTACATGATAGTTCTTTGGCTCTAGCTGACTGATGAAGAGAGCATAGAAGCAGAAATTGGACAACTGGCTTCTGGTAGAAACACCAGCATTGATATCACCAAGGATTTGAGACATTGGGTGATTTTTCAGCTCTTGGTAAACAATCAAATCTGTGCAAGTGTTTGTAGGACCTTCAGCAGCAGCAGATGTTGATGCAGATTCTTGAAACCATGAAGATGGTGGCAACTCAAATGAAGTTGAGGATGCAGAAATCTCATCAGCATTTGTTGTGGATGGTGCTGCTGGAGCTACAGGAGCATCAGGTTTAGAGGACTCAGGCAGTTGGTCACTAAACCTGAAGAGGTGATTACTACTATCATCATCATCTTCAGTAGTAACACCAGGTGGTGAACTGTTGACAGGAGCACAGCAGGAGATTGATAAGGAACATATTGCAGTATGTCCAAATCAAAGAGCTCCACAGGGCTTTGTGGAATCTTGTCCTTTGGAGATTCATTGAACTTGACATGTAGAGTCTCTTCAACCATCTTTGTTCTGCAGTTGAAGACTCTGTATGCCTTGCAAGTTGATGAATAACCAACAAAGTACCCTGCATCCACCTTAGGATCAAATTTCTGGAGCTGATCCTTTGTGTTGAGAATGAAACAGGGACACCCAAATGCTCTAAAGAATGAAATGAGAGGGGCCAAATGATGTAGAACTTCATATGGAGTCTTCATCAACCTCTGATTTATTAGCACTCTATTCTGCACATAGCATGCTGTGTTGACAGCTTCAGCCCAAAAGGTCAATGGCAGTCCAGAATCAGCCAACATAGACCTTGCAGCTTCAATGAGGGTCCTGTTCTTTCTCTCCACAACTCCATTCTGTTCAGGAGTTCTTGGAATACTAAACTGCCTCTTTATTCCCTTGGAAAGGTAAAACTCATCAAGTGTATTGTTCCTGAATTATGTTCCATTGTCACTTTTATACACTTGACTGAGAGGAAATACTGCTTCTCAGCATACAACACAAAGTTTATGATCTTCTGTGCAGCTTCATCCTTTGATGTAGAAAGAAAGTCCATACAAATCTGGAGTAATCATCTACAATTACCAGACAGTATTTCTTCTTTGCCATGCTCATCACTCTCACAGGACCAAAGAGATCCATGTGAAGAAGTTGTAAGCAGGCAGTGGACTTTGGTTCTTCAATACGTGGGAATGAAACCTTGTGCTGTTTGCCTTTCAAACAAGCAGTGCAGTTGTTTTCACACTTGAACTCCTTCATAGGCATTCCCTTACTAAACTATGGTGTATCAGCTGATTCATGTTCTTGAAGTTAACATGTCCCAGCCTTCTATGCCATAGATTAGATTCTTGAGGAGAGGCCTTGGAAAATAGGCAAGGATGGCCTTTGAGATCTATTTTCTTGGAAAGATCTAAGGCATACACTCTTCCTGTCCTGTTGGCCTTCAGGAGAGTGTGAGCATCCAATACCTTGTCAATCAAACTCAGAACTTTGGATCACAGAATCCTGCAGTTCTGGCTTGTGAAAAGAGCAACATGGCCTTTGTCACACATTTGATTGACACTCAAGAGGTTATACTGAGATTTTCCACATGGTTGACATCATCAAACCTTATTTCCCCATTGGAAACAAAGCCCTTCCCGATGATGTAACCTCTTGCATCATTGCCAAAGGAAAAAAAACCCTTCCTTCCTGGAGAGTAGTCATTAAGAAGTGAGTTGTTCCCAGTCATATGCATAGATCCCCCACTGTCTACATACCAGATGCTACTTTGGCATGTTGAAGAGACCTGCATTAATAAACAATCAGTTAGTTTTGGAGACCCAAACCTTTTTGGTTTTGGGCCTGGTCTCATCAATAGATGGTAAACTAACAGGTTTATTGGCACAATAGCTTGAGGTGAAGAGATGGTGTAGAAGAGGAATCCTTTGGCTTGGATCCTTTTCTGGGGTTTCAACACAGGGCCATCAAGTTGGTTAACTCTTCCCAACAGATGTTGAACCATCATTACCAGCTGTGTCTGATTCTGGGAAAGAGCTTTTAGCTCTTCAGACACATTGGTATTGGTGTTTGATGATGAGTTCTTGTGTTGCACCATCTTCTTTTGAGCAACCTCAGCTATTGCCTGTTGCACTCCTTCCCTTTTAGATTTCTTTTTGGACATAGGAGTAACAGGATTGATGCTGCTGGTACAAACTTGGACTCAAACTCAGTTTTCATTTTAGCCAAGTTTTCTTTAATTTTCTCCTTTTGTTTGAGTTTGGATCCCTTTTTGTACCAACAATCATCTGTGAGATGATTTAGTAGACCACATATTTCACATGGTTTCTTCTTCATCTTCTGTTGATCATCAACTGAGGAAGATGAAACTACTGAAGACTTGCTCTTCAGCAGTTTAGAAGCACTTTTTGCCTTCTTGTCAACTCCCTTAGTAGGCTTCAAATCCTTCCTACTGACAGTTTTCTTCTCTTTAGTGCTGTCAGTTATTGGGATTTGAACTCCAGATGTTATCCCCTGCTCTCCAGTACCCTCAGTACTTCTAGGGATAACACTTGGGTTGATCAACTCATTGATCATGTGAGTGTCAGCAGTTGAACCATCAATATCAGCTGATAGGTTCACAGAGGGATTACTACTGACTTCAACTACTGATGGTGCTTTATCAAGTAGTGAATCACATGATGAGGTGGATTGGTCATTACTTTCTCCATCAGATTCTACTCCTGCTCTTGAAGCAAAATCTGTAGGAGGAGCAGTGTGATTATAACCAATTCCAAACTTCACATTGGAAGCTGTTTGCTTACTAAGAAGCATTTCAAAGCCCTTGCAAGATTGTACCCATCGATCACACTCTACTTGGGTGACAGCAAGAGTATCTTTGAGGTCTTTGTACTTCTCTAAGAGTACATCCTCCCTAGCCTTATCATCAGAAATTTGGCATTTTAATTTATAAATCTCATCAGTTTTCTCTTTCAGCACAGACTCAAACTCAGCTTTATTTTTGGAAATTATTGTTCTAGCTCTACATTTTTATTGATTAAAGCCACATTTGCTTCTCTAATAGAGGCAAATGCTGCTATGCAAGTTTCAGAACATAATTGGCCTTAGCCTCAGAGGATACCTGTGATACCTGTGTTGAAGAGGTACTTGAGGATGATCCATCAGAGGATTCCAAAGTCATGAGAGCTAGATTTCCAAAAGGATGCTCACCACCATGTTGACCAGCACCTGAGAACAGTTGTTCATTACCAGACACATCATCTGGTAAGCTGCTCCAGTCAACAACTCCTGGTGTGAAGAAGCTGTGTTGTTGAAGTTGATTAGGTTGATGAGATTGGGATGGTTGAGGCTCAGGGAGTGCATGTGGTTGCTGAGCAGTGGGTGCTTGAACCTGGCCTGGTTGTGGCATATAATAGCAGGGTATGGATATGGCATTGGCCCCTGTGGAACAAAATATGCAGGAGATTGTGGTTGATGATGATAACCAGAATTGACAGGTTGTTGCCCTCTGTTTTGTTGACTATTGCCAGGGAAAGTCACAAAAGGTGTAGGAGAGTTAGATCCAAATGATCTACATCTCTTGCAAAGTGTCCAAGCCTGTGGCATTTATGGCACTTCAACTTACTCTTGTCAAAACCAACTTTGGTTTTGCCAGAGAGTCCTGGGAATTTCCTTCCAGTCTTTTGTAGAACTTCTGAGATCTGATATTTATCAAGGCCATTTGGCTCAAAATATCCATCTCTTCTAAGTCATCATCAGCAATCCCCTTGAGATCATCCATGATGAAACATAGATTGTCACTATTACTACCAGCAGAATAACTATCAACACTCACAAAGGCAGGCACAGAAGTGTCTGTAGAGAAATCAATATGCTCATCATACTGGCTTTCAGATGACCCATATTCTGACTCTTGATGTCCAATCAGGGCAGTGTTCCCTTGGACAAAATCCTCAGTAAGCTTGCCAGATGAAACCAATTTCCTTTTCTGCTCTATCTCTCTCTCGAATGTAAGCAGTTTCCCATGAAGTTGGGTGAGAGATAGGCGATCAACATCAGCATTTGAGCGTAGAACAATGGTATATGTGTTCCATCTCTCAGGCAGTGATCTTAAGAATCTATGGTTCATCTGACTCCTGGTATATTCATGTTTAACCATTTTCAATTCAGAGATTAAACATGAAAACACTCAAATTGTTGAGTCAGAGTCTCACCCTTTCTATGAGAGAAAGTCTCATATTGTTGGGCGAGGATTTCCCTGTTGTTTGCTAAAACCTCATCAGTACCACCAAATTGTTCTTTGATGGCTTTCCAGAGGTCATGAGCAGACTCACAATGCAGAAGCCCAGAGTAAATCTCATTAGGAATAGCCATAGCCAAAATTCCATGGGCTTTTGCATCGATTTCAAACAACTTCTTCTCCTCATCGGAGTATTGCTCCTTCTTCTTTGGAACCAACTGGTTTGTTTCCGGATCATTCACCATTGGCTTATGTGGTCCATGTACCACAGATGTCCAACAACCTGAGCTATTGACAGACAGGTGATGGAGCAATCTTCTCTGCCAAATGTTATACTCATTCCTCACCAAGATCGGAGGCTTGGTAGAGGATCCAGTATTGAAAGGATCATTCGAAGAAGTAGTCATTGTGGAAATTCAGACAGATTCAAGTAAAATCACAATAAATTTAGCTCAGAACCACACAGAACCTCAAATAAAATGGCCAGAAGCGATACACTCTCAATCTCTATAACAGATCCTTGCGAATTTGCTAATTCGATCAAACTTAGAGCGATTGAACAGTTTCAATGATCAATTGTTAGATCGATCAATGATTAACCTGCTCTGATACCATTTGTTAGGATCTCAGCCCTTGGTTTAATCGATTGAACAGATATAGCAGCGGAATAGCTCAGAATTAGACAAATTCAAGCAAGAACATTCGATATAAAGCGATAAAAGAATTTTGTTATAGAGAGAGAAATATCAGACAAAAGGAATATTGCATTAAGATTGTCGGCCTCAATGGCACGATTACAGGTGAGTCATCCTTCCTTATAAAGGAAAGAGTGACGTAGGCTGATGTCACTTGAAAGTGACATGTAACCGTTTTATAACTACTGATGTTTAACAACTACTGAAGATGTCAACAACTAACATCTTCTTACAAATGTTCCTAAGTGTAAAACATCTTATTTACAACTACTGAAAAACATAAAACTACTGATACTACAACAACTGAAGAACAACCTCTTCAGTTGTTTACAAGTACTAAAAAGTAAACAAACTACTGAAAAGAAAAGAAAACTACTGATGAAGAAAAACCATCACAACAACTGAAGAAGCCCTCTTCAGCTGTTGTCATTAGCTGTTAACATCAGCTGATGTCTTCAGTACTTGAACATCAGACTTTGTCTTTCAGCTGTTGATCTTCAGTCTTTGTCTTCAGTACTTGTTGAAGTCTTCAGACTTTAGATCTTCAGCTGTTGTCTCAGTCTTTGTCTTCAGTACTTCAGAAATACTTCAGCAGTTGTATTCTTCAGACTTTGTAGAATAGCTGATCCGGTCTTCTTCAGCTGTTGTGATGTCCTGTGGGACTTAGAGGTTTCTCTGATCAGGCTCATTGGTTCTTTTGGTCCAACAGACGGGGACGGGTTTGGGTTATTTATATAATTTACAATTTTGGTCCTTGTGGTTCTAATTACATGAAAGGTCTCTCTAGTTAGTTCTGTTTTCACTTTCGGTCACCAGGTTTAAAAACTATAAGGTTGGTCCAAAAGTTTGCCAAAACATGACACAAAAAGGTCCTTATCATGATTTGTCGTTATTTTTTCGTTAAGTTTTTCAAAAATGATAATTATAGCCTCACAATATTATGAAAATAAAATATTTTGTATGTGTTTTATACCCCATTCCCTACTACCACCCCTATCCCCACCCCCGTATTTCCATCTCACGCTCATCCATTAATTGATCAAATTACATCCTACTCTTCTTCAACCTTCACTCAAACTCTCATTAGAATCTTTCTCTTGGCTATCCAACAACTCTTCTTCAACCTTCACTCAAACTCTCATTAGAATCTTTCTCTTGGCTATCCAACAATCCTAATTCCTCTATTGCAAACGACTTATCATCAAGATGTTTGCCCAATAAGTTTTCCACGTCGGCGGCGAATGCTCTATCAGCTCCACATCGATTGAGGTGTAGCTGGACGAAGGAGAAAGAACAACCATGGCGACACTAACGTCAAACGCTAGGGCCCACAACTCTTCCCCGATATGCTTGTAATCGCCTAAAATTAAAAAAAACAAAGAATAATATAGGTTGAATTGATCAAAGTTTGTGATGGTAGTGGGCTTTACAACATGTCAAAGTTAGAGCCCCGGCTACCCTCTTGTGGTGCTTGTCAACACGAAACACAAATAGAGAGTTTTCTGACATGGTGGTGGTACAAACACATAGATAATATCATTATTATCTTCTTTCACTGTTCATCACTTTTTTTCTTTACTTCTTTCTGGATCAGTGTCATCAGCTATACCCCAAACGTATGCACAAAGCGGTACTGGGCCAAAGATCATAAATGACTTCCATAACGCACATAGCCTGGCACCAGCACTGGGGCAAGCGACAAAGATCCTAACTGTATACTACACCCCAAACGAATGCACAAAGCGGGAACTGGGCCGAAGATCATAAATGACTTCCATAACGCACATAATCTGGCACCAGCACCGGGGTGAGTATCCACTATCACCCATGTACTATACAACTGGTCAGTCACAAAGACTAGACCCCTATGTGTATCCTTATGGGTTAGCTAAAACACACACAATTGAGCTAACGACATTTAAGAGTCATGCACCTCCGTACATTTTCTTGCAAGACTTTCTTTACTTTCACTTTCTCTTTCATTAATGCATGCCTTCTATCATTATGTTCCTCTTTTCATTATCTTCCACATTATGTTAAATAATACTTTATCATTTCTTTCACAACTATATCACATAAAGCCACAAAAACATACATAACAAGGAACATAAACATAATCGTACAAAACATCACCATACAACGCACCATCATACATGACATAACAATCATCATACATGCTATAACATACCCCATACATCATCAAAAGTCAACTTACTTCACCCCCGAGGACATCCCAAGTCAAAGCCTACATTTCACTTTTTTCCAAAAAGATCAGAAAAATAATCTAAGTCTTAGGCGCATGGGCCCTATGTTGGCGCATGGCCTTCCAGGCGCACGGGGAACACTTAGGTGCATGGGCGCTATTGGGGTGCATGGGCAACACTTAACCAATTCTAGGCAAATCCTAGGCGCATGGGCACTATGCAGGCGCATAAGTGCCTAGGCACATGGTAATCCTGGGCGCATGGACGCTTAGTCATATTGGCCTATTTCTAGGCGCATGGCAACTATTTGGGTGCATGGGGTTTTAGGCGCATGGGAACACTTAGGCAGTTTCTGACCGTTGGTGCATGGGCCATTTTCAGGCACATGGGCAACCAACCTATACTATTATAATACCAATTCAGCCCCAATCGTCAACTATCATCTTATAGGCTTAGTTCTAACATTCTAAGAAACAAAACATGAGCATAACGTAATCATACATCATAAATCACCCCAAATCAAATCCCACTTGAATACACACACATAAAGCATACGGGTACACACCCACATTTACAAAAATGTTTAAACATGCATTTCCAGACCCAAATCAGTTTAAAACAAGGAAAAGGGGGTTCTAGAACTCACCTAAGCAGCCTTTGGGTATGACTTCTTCAAAACCCGTTTGTAATTGAGTTCTACCACCTAGAAACCCACCAAACACACACACCCGAACACCCAAACACATATAAGCATACAACTGAGGCTAAGGCCAGTTAAGAACACATATAAGCATGCCCAATTCTTCTTCTTGTTCTTCAAATGTTCGAAATCTTTATGCTCTTTCTCTTTCTAAAATCCGAATGCAAAAAGGTGATGTGCAAGCAGTTGGCGGCCATCACCTTTATCACCAACTTTTTCAAAATTTTGTCCTTTTGACACTTTTAACCCCTTGGCTTGGGTTAAATTGCATTTCCTTCTTTTCTTTCACTTTTATTCTTTCTTCTTGCCTTGTAAAATAACCGGGTGTTACAAGTCCACCCCCTTATATAGATTTCGTCCCCGAAACCTGTTATTCCTCAAACAATCATGGGTAATGTTGTCTTATCTCCTCTTCCGTCTTCCACGTAGACTCAGATTCCTTCCTGTGCTTCCACTGTACACACACAAGAAGAACTACTTTTTTCCTTAATCTCCTCTCTTTACAATCAATAATCACCACTGGTTCCTCCACATAATTGAGCCGTTCATCTACCTTGATATCCTCCAATGGTACAACCATATCCTTGTTAGCTAAAAACTTTCTCAGATGTGATATGTGGAATGTCGGTGAATTCCACTTAACTCATCTGGTAACTCTAGTCTATAGGCCACCTCTCCTACTTGAGCAATGATTCGGAAGGTCCTATGTACCTTGGGCTCAACTTCCCCCACTTTTTCAACCGAATGATACCTTTCCAAGGTGAGACTTTTAACATAACTCTATCACCCACCTGGAACTCAATCGGTCTACACCTATTATCGGCATACGACTTCTAACTATCTTTGGTTGCCTTCATAAAGGCTTTGATCTTTTCAAGCTTCTCAGTCGTAGTCTTGATCGCTTCTATACTTCTCAACTCTTTTTGAGCAATATCACCCCAACAGACAGGTGTCCTACATCTCCTACCATATAGCATCTCATAAGGGGGCATACCAATACTAGCATGATAACTATTGTTATATGAGAACTCAGCTAACGGTAAGTGGTCATCCCAACTTCCTCCAAAATCAATGACGCATGCCCGAAGCATATATTCTAACGTCTGAATCATCCTCTCTGACTAACCATCCGTTTAAGGATGATAAGTCGTGCTAATATGTAACCTTGTCCCCATCGCATCATGGAATCTCTTTCAAAATTTAGATGTAAACCGGGTGTCACGGTCAGAAACAATAGACACTGGCACACCATGACGAGTTACAATCTCCTTGATGAACAGATCCGCCAACCTCTCGGATGAATATGTCTCGCGGATCAGTAGGAAGTGAGCACTCTTCATCAGACGATCGACTATCACCCATATAGCATCATACACTCGCATGGTACGTGGTAGCTTTGTAATAAAGTCCATGGTGATATGCTCCACTTCCATTCCGGTATATCCAATGGTTGGATCTTCCCATATGGCTTCTGATGCTCGGCCTTTACTTGTAAACATGTAAGGTACTTACTCACATACTCCGCCACTTCACGTTTCATACCCGGCCACCAATAATCTTTCTTCATGTCTTGGTACATCTTCGTAGCACCGGGATGAATAGAGTATCGAGTCTTATGAGCTTCATCCCTAATCTTCCCACGTAGATCCCCAACACGTGGAATCGACATTCATTCGAATCAGGTTCTAACACCGAGTGTGTTTTCACCCAAATCCGTGACCAGACCTCTCATTCTTTTAAAGTTAAGATGATCTTCCTTCAATGGCTCATCTTGAAACTCCTTGACTTGGTTCATCACATCAGAGGTCATAACCAACTAATAAGCCTTTACCCGAATCGGCTCGGGTCTCTCTTTTCGGCTAAGGGCATCTGCCATCACGTTGGCTTTGCCCGGATGGAAATGGATCGCGTAATCATAATCGTTTATGAGCTCCAACCATCTCCTCTGCCTTATGTTCGAATCTTTCTGCTCGAAGAAGTACTTCAAGCTCTTGTGGTCGGTGAATATGGTGCACTTCGTTCCGTATAAGTAGTGCCTCCAAATCTTTAACGCAAAGACCACGACTGCTAGCTCCAAGTCATGGGTAGGATAACTGACCTCATGAACTTTCAGCTGTCGGGATGCATAGGATATAACCTTTCCTCTTTGTATCAACACGCATGCCAACCCCGAGTAGGAAGCATCTGAATAAACCACCAAATCTTTGCTTCCATCAAGTAACGACAAGACAAGAGCTTGAGTCAACCTTGCCTTTAACTCCTCAAAAGCCTTCTCTTGTTCTTGACCCCATACAAACTTCACTTCCTTGTGGGTCAACTTAGTCAACGAAGAAACGATCTTAGAGAAGTCTTGGATGAATCCTCTATAATAGCCCGCCAAACCCAAGAAACTTCAAATATCGGATGGCGTCTTTGGTGACTTCCATTGCATCACCACCTCTACTTTTGCCGGGTCTACGGTAATCCCCCCGGGATTCACTACATGACCCAAAAAGTGAACTTCGTGCAACTAGAATGCACACTTAGAAAACTTAGCATACAAGCTCTCCTTTCTCAACATTTCTAACACCTCTCGAATGTGACTGGCATGCTCCTCCTTGCACTTCGAATAAATCAGGATATCATTAATAAACACAATCACTGATTTATCCAACATCAGCCGACACACTCTATTCATCAAGCCCATAAAAGCACTTGGCGTGTTGGTTAAAGCAAAAGACATAACGAGAAACTCGTAGTGTCCATAACGTATGCGAAAAGCTGTTTTAGGAATATCTTGCTCCTTCACCTTAAACTAATGGTAACGAGATCGAAGGTCTATCCTTGAAAACCAACTGGCACCCTGGAGCTATTCAAACAGATCGTCAATCCTTGGTAAGGGGTACCGATTCTTCAATGTCAACTTATTCAGCTCATGATAGTCTATACACATCCTCATACTACCATCCTTCTTCTTCACAAATAGGACCAGAGCACCCCAAGGAGATATACTCGGTCAAATGAACACCTTATCAAGCAACTCCTATAGTTGCTCCATCAACTCCTTCATCTCAGTCAGAGCCAACCGATACGGCACCTTAGCAACAGGTTGGGCACTTGGTATCAAGTCAATCTGGAACTCGATCTCGCGATTTGGTGCCACACCTGGTAAGTCTTTGGGAAACACGTCCAGGAAGTCACACACAACCGGTACATCGAACAGTTTGTAACACCTAGTTATTTATTTAAAGTGAAGAAAAAGAAAGAAAGAAAATAAAGCCCAAGTAAAGGGACTAAATGTGTCAAAAGGACAAAAAGGTTTAAAAGTGGGCGTAAAAGGTGATGGCCACCCATACTCTCTTTACACATCCTATCATTCGGATATTTTTAGAGAGAGAAAGTGAAGGAGAGCAGAAACTCTCAGTTTGAAGAGGAACAAGAGCAGAAGATTGAATTCAAGATAAGAATTCATGATTTTAAGATGTTCTTAACTGGCCTTAGCTTCGGTTGCATGCTTATGTATGTTTGTATGTGTTCGGGTGTGCTTTTTGGTGGGTTTCTAGGTGGCTGAAGTCAATTGCAAACGGGTTTGAAGAAGCCATAACCAAAGGCTGCTAAGTTGAGTTCTAGAACCCCCTTTTTTACTTGTTTTAAACTACTTTGGTGCTGAAAATGCATGTATGAACGTTTTTATAAAAATGCGTTTTTCACCCGTATGTTTATGTGTATGTGTTTGTGGGTGGGGTTTGATTTTGGGCTATGTATGTGTATGATGATGTTATGATTGTGTTTCTAAGGCTTAGAATGTATGATTTAAGCTTAGAACATGATAGGTGATGTTTGGGGACCGATTTATGATGTTTAGGATGATTTAGACTTCTCATGCGCCTAAATAATGGCTCATGCGCCCAACAAAAATAACTGCCTAAGTGTCCCATGCGCCATAAAACTCATACGCCCAAATAGTACTTATGTGCCTAGAAATAGGCTGAAATTGACTAAGTGTCCAAACGCCTAGAAAGTTCATGCGCCTAGGCACTCATGCACCTACATAGTACCCATGTGCCTAGAATCGCCCAGAAACGACTAAGTGTTGCCCATGCGCCCCAATAGTGCCGATGTGTCTAAAATTTTTCCATGCGCCCCAATAGTGCCGATGTGTCTAAAAGTTGTCCATGCGCCTAAGTGTTCCTCATGCGTTTGAGAGCTCATGCGACTGCATAGTGCTCATGCGCCTGCATAATGCTCATGCACCTAAAGACATAGAAATATTTTTTGATTTTGGGGAAAAAGCTAAGTGTAGGCTTTGACTTGGGAGGTTTCCGAGGGTTATGTATGTTGACTTTTTGAAGTCATAGATGATGTATTGGTTGATGTATAATGATGATGAGGTATGATTGACACTTATGCATGATGATATGTATGATGAATGTTACGTATATATGATGGTGCCTTGTATGGTGATGTTTGTATGTTCATGTTGATTTTCCTTATTATGTATGATTAGTTTCCCGTGGCTTTACGTTGAATGTTTATGAATGAAATGAAAAGTATTATGTATCGTAAAGTGGAATATAATAAAAAGAGGAACGAAATGAAAGAATGCATGAATTAATGAAAGAGAAAGCTAAGAAAGGCTTGCAAGCAAAATGTACGGAGGTGCACGACTCTAAAATGTCATAAGCTCAACTGTGTGTGGTTTAGCTAACCCTTAAGGATACACGCTGGGGTCTAGTCTTTATGACTGACTAGTGCTATAGTACATAGTTCATAGTGAATACTTGCCCCAGTGCTGGTGCCAGGCTATGTGCGTTATGGACATCATTATGATCTTTGGCCCTGTACCCACTTTGTGCATATGTTTGGCGTGTAGTATACACTTGGGATCTTTGTCGCTTGCCCCGGTGCTAGTGCCATGCTATATGCATTATGGAAGTCATTTATGATCTTCGGCCCAGTACCCGCTTTATGCATACGTTTGGGGTATAGCTGATGACACTGATCCGGAAAGAGATAAAGGAAGAAAGTGATGAATAGTAAAGGAAGATAATAATGTTTTTATCTATGTGTACGTACGATGTATGATCATGTACGAAAGTATAGTATGATTTGAAAGAAAGTAAAGAATGGTTTTAAATGAAAGTAAAGTTTGTTTTATTTTAAAACTAGAACTCACTTAGCAACGCTGACTTTTATGTGTTTCCAGTTGGCAGGTAAAGGTTACTGAGGATGGCACGGGGCGGCTACTTGGCTCTTTTTGGATGGCATTATTTTGTATAATGTTTTTGCATTGTAATGCGAATAAACGATGTTTTGTAACGAATGTTGTATTAGTTTGAAAAAAGCATTTATATTGGAATGAAAAGTTATTTTAATGTTTCCGCTGAAATATTTTATTAAAGTTGATGTAATTATATGTTTTATGTGCGATGATTGACCAGCTGTGAGCATCCCAGAAATGGGGCCTTAGACAGTTGTGGTGTTGGCGTATCTACATCCTTCACGTAGGCCAAGTAGACACTACATCCACGCCTCATGCACTTTCCCGCCACCACCATTGAAATCACCTTCAGGATTTTCATGACTCGATCACCATAAACCGTCACCAAACTCCCATCAGGCACTGTCAACCGAATCATCTTTTTGCAACATACAATGTTCGCCCCGTAGTCCGCCTACCAATCCATTCCTAGGACTAAATCGAAACCACCTAAGGTCATCACGAATGGTCTAACAGGAAACTTACGACCTTCAAGTTCGACGTCACAACCTTCTATCATCTCAGAAATCCTGATAGACTTACCTATGGCCATTTCTCCATCGAATGGCTTATCTATATTCCTACTACTAACAGGAAATTTAGCACAGAAAGCAGCAGAAATAAAACTTTTACCAGCACCAGAATCGAATAACACAAAAGCTAGAGTTTGGTTTACTAGAAACATACCTAACACAATATTGGGGTCCGTCCTAGCCTCATCCTGCATCATCGTGAACGCTCTGGCGGTCGCCCTCTGCCCTTCTCCTCTAGCCTTCTTCGCTCCCGAGCTTTCAGCCCTCAGCTTCTTGCATTCCCGACTCATGTGGCCCTCTTCTCCACAAGTATAACACCTCCTTACCCCGCAGTTAATGCACCTCCTCGACCCTACACCGGATGTGACCACACGTTGGTCGTCCACCCGTGCACCTTTGTTGCTTGGAACGGCCCCGCCACGTCCAAACCGCTTCCCGTTCCAATTCCGGTCACCACCACCTTTCTTGTTCACCTCAGCCACCACTACCCCACGCTCGTCATACAACCTTCTCGCCAGATCAACCGCAACCTAAACGTGCTCAGCCGGGTAGTGATCATGTGCCTATGGATATCCACCGGCATCCCTTGGATGTATCTCTTAATCTTCCATGACAGAGGTGTCACTTGATCCGGCACCAGCCGTGCCATCTCATTGAACTTGGTGGTGTATTGCTGATGCGTCATGGTTCCCACCTCCAGTTGCAGGAACTCCCTCTCAACCTTGTCCATATCCCTATAAGGATAAAACTCCTCAATCACCAACTTCTACAACTCCGGTCACCTCATTCTCCCAATGGCCATGCTGCCCTCGGCTTGGACAATATTGTCCTACCATCACAGAGCCGAGTCCACAAATGAGTGGGCAGCAAACTTCACCTTCGGTTCTTCTCCGCAATTGCTAATGTCAAGTACAACCTCCATCTCTCTCACCCATCGGTGAGCAGCATCAGCAGTAACGTTACCATCAAAGGTAGGGGGCTTGCATCTTTGAAATGCTCTGTAGTTGCAACCTCATGCTGCTTCCTACACAGGCTCTTCTTCTTCCACCTCATCATCAGAGAGAAACGTCTCAGTATCCGTTTGCTCTCGTCATCCCGAGGACATGTTTCTCACTCTCCATTCTCCTTCGCGTACAACCTTTATCACTTCAGTCACCACAGACGGTAAGATCGTCTGCATGACCTAATGCACCTCTTCAACAACAGCCTCCTTCACTGAGGCTCTTAAGTTAGCACTCTCATCCCTAGCCTCCAGACGAGGGGTCTCGGGTTCTTCATGAACCACCTCTTCAGCTCTAGGCCTTCCTCTCATGACTCATGGTTCCGCACCACGTCCACCACAACCTCCACCACGTGAAGCCTTTGACGATCTACCACCAAATATCCTCTAAACATGCTATAAGATTCAAACACTAACACGGTCATTCAAGGGAACAACTCAGTTTATGTCAAGTATAGTAAGTCCTTAATTATAGTGGCCAGTTGTGATTAGCCACTTA
This sequence comes from Flaveria trinervia, assembly GCA_025506515.1. NCBI lineage: Eukaryota > Viridiplantae > Streptophyta > Magnoliopsida > Asterales > Asteraceae > Flaveria > Flaveria trinervia. The sequence goes on from CM046449.1 coordinate 1,157,356, forward strand.
CTTTATTCTTCATACCCCAAGCATTTCCTATCCTAACTACATCAGTATCTAAATCTACTAAAAGCACACAAATAAAATAACATGCACATGTAATACCGGTTAACATTAAGAAAATACCTCATGGCATGTAACTACTCGGATTGGCATCCCTTCTCTTTCGTCCCAATTTCAATTTAAGTTTAGGTTTCTTTTGAATATTTTAACCCGTTTCACTTAAACTTTGGCTCTGATACCAACTTGTAAGGCCCCGTTCCCGGGATGCTCACAGCTGGTCAATCATCGCACATAAAACATATAATTACATTAACTTCAATAAAACATTGCAGCGGAAACATTTAAATGACCATTTCATTTCATTATAATTGCTTTTGTAAAATAATACAACATTCATTATAAAACATCGTTTGTTCGCATTCCAATGCAAAAACATTATACAAAGAAAATGTCATCCAAAATGAGCCAAGTAGCCGCCCCGTGCCATCCTCAGCAACAATCACCTGCCAACTAGAAACACATAAAAGTTAGCATTGCTAAGTGAGTTCTAGATTTAAAACAAAATATACTTTACTTTCTTTCAAACCATTCTATATTTTCGTACATGATCACACATCATACGTACACATAAATAATATCATTATTATCTTCTTTCACCATTCATCACTTTGTTTCTTTACTTATTTCCGGATCAGCGTCTCAGCTATACCCCAAACATACGCACAAAGTGGGTACTGGGCCAAAGATCATAAATGACTTACATATCGCACATAGCGTAACACCAGCACTGGGGCAAGTGACAAAGATCTCAATTGTATACTACACCCCAAACGTATGCAAAAACGGGTACTGGGCTGAAGATCATAAATGACTTCCATAACGCACATAGTCTGGCACTAGCACCGGGGTGAGTATCCACTATCATCCATGTACTATAAATTGGCCAGTTACAAAGACTAGACCCCTATTTGTATCCTTATAGGTTATCTAAGCCATACACAATTAAGCTAACGAAATTTTAGAGTCGTGCACCTCCGTACATTTGATTGCAAGACTTTCTTTACTTTCACTTTTTCTTTCATTAATAAATGCATTCTATCATTATGTTCCTCTTTTCATTATCTTCCACTATACGTTACATAATACTTTATCATTTCTTTCACAACTATATCACGTAAAGCCACGGAAAATAAACATACATAACCACGAACATAAATATAATCATACAAAACATCACCATATAAGGCACCATCATACATGACATAACAATATCATACATGCCATAACATACCCCATACATCATCAAAAGTCAACTTACTTTACCCCTGGGAACATCCCAAGTCAAAGCCTACATTTCACTTTTTCCCAAAAAAATCTGTTAAATAATCTATGTCTTAGGCGTATGGGCACTATGCAAGCACATGGGGAACACTTAGGCGCATGGGAAACTTTCACACGCATGGCCACTATTGGGGCTCATGGGAAACTTTCACGCGCATGGCCACTATTGGGGCGCATGGGCAACACTTAACCAATTCTGGGCAATTCCTAGGCGCATGGGCACTATGCAGGCGCATGAGTGCCTAGGCGCATGGGAATCTTGGGCGCATGGACACTTAGTCAATTTGGCCTATTTCTAGGCGCATGGAAAATATTTGGGTGCATGGGGTTTTGGGCGCATGGGAACACTTCGGCAGTTTTTGATCGTTGGGCGCATGGGCCATTTTCAGGCACACGGGCAACCAACCTATACTATAATAATACCAATTCAGCCCCAATCATCAACTATCATGTTCAAGGCTTAATTCTAACATTTTAATCAATAAAACATAAGCATAACACAATCATACATCATAAATCACCCCAAATCAAATCCTACTCGAATACACACACATAAAGCATATGGGTACACACCCACATTTACAAAAATGTTTAAACATGCATTTCTAGCCCCAAATCAGTTTAAAACAAGTAAAAAAGGGATCTCTAGAACTCACCTTAGCAGCCTTTGGGTATGACTTCTTCAAAACCCGTTTGCAATTGAGTTCTACCACCTAGAAACCCACCAAACACACACAACCGAACACACAAACACACATAAGCATACAACCGAGGCCAAGGCCAGTTAAGAACATCACAAAAACCAAAAATTCTAACCTTGAATTCGAATTCTTCTTTTTGTTCTTCAAATGTCCGAAATCTTTCTACTCTTTCTCTCTCTAAAATCCGAATGCAGAAAGGTGATGTTCAAGAAGAGGGGGCCAACACCTTTATCACCAACATTTTCAAAGTTTTGTCCTTTTGACACTTTTAACCCCTTGGCTTGGGTTAAATTGCATTTCCTTCTTTTCTTTCACTTTTATTCTTTCTTCTTGCCTTATAAAATAATTGGGTGTTACACTTCCAAAAGTTAATTAGTTTTGGAAAAACAAGTTCTTTTGAGGCCAATTATACTTCGGAAGAGACTACTTCCTTCGAGGCCTGGGGACTTCTACTTCAGAAGTCATTTTTCTTGAAACCTTCTAAGTCTTTAAATTCGGAAGAGAAGACTTTGCCTTCGGAATTTGGAGATTTCCTTCGAAAGTTGATCTTGCACTTATCTTGGGAAGAACTCCATTTACCTTCGGAAGTTTTATGTATGTATGTATGTATGTATGTATGTATGTATGTACGTATGTATGTATGTACGTATGTATGTATGTATGTATGTATGTATGTACGTTTGTATGTATGTACGTATGTATGTATGTAGGTATGTATGTATGTATGTATGTATGTATGTAGTATGTATGTATGTATGTATGTATGTATGTATGTGCGTACGCGTGTGCGTACGCGTGTATTGTTGCACCCTGAAAGGATCATACATGCCAACTCAATGGGTGAATTGATGATTACTCAGCTGAAATCCCACAAGTCTAAGAACCAATGCAGATGAAGATCTGCAAGGAAAATAACAAGTGTTATCTTCCGCATTAGTTAATGCGGAAGACATAACTCTGATGCGGTTAATCTTCCGCATTGACTAATACGGAAGACATAATACTAATGTTGAACAAGTTACTCTTCCGCATTGACTAATGCAGAAGAACAAAAGAAGATGCGAACAAGACTTTGCTCATCCGCATTGAAAAATGTGGATGGCGGACCAAATGCGCACAAGTATTTGTTCATCCGCATTAACCAATGCGGATGACCAACTTACTAATACGGATGATCAAGTGGAAATGCTGATCAAGATTATCTCACCCGCATTTGTCAATGCGGATGAACAAGCAGAGATGCGGATCAAGACTTAGACTAGTTTCTGATGTAATAAGTTAGGGGTAGTTTAGTCATTTTGTAAAGGCATCTTGTCTGCCTATAAATAAAATAATTATCCCTGTACTGAGGTGACGGCTGATAGATAGATAATTTTTGTTGTAATCATTCTCTGTAATTTATCAACTTTCATATATCAATACAAACAACATTTATGAGTATCTTTCTTGCTTAGAATGTTCTTTGATTGTTTGTTTCCACCACTCAATCATTGACTTGATTATCATATTCGATTCTCAGTAAGAATATCACTCTTACTCAAAACCAGTCATGTATGTATGCGTGTATGTATGCGTGTATGTATGCGTGTATGTATGCGTGTATGTATGCGTGTATGTATGCGTGTATGTATGCGTGTATGTATGCGTGTATGTATGCATGTATGTATGCGTGTATGTATGCATGTATGTATGCGTGTATGTATGTGTGTATGAAATTAGCAGTGAGGTTGCTGAAATTAACAAAGACAAGCCTGTCAATCAGTATGAAACCTTCCATCACACCAAAGGAGAATCCATATCAAAACAACTACACAGATTTGTACAGTTGGTTAATGACTTGGAAATTATGGGTGTTTCATACAACATTAAAGAACTTAACAAGAAAATGCTTCACAGTCTACCTAAAAGCTAGAAGCAAAATGTCACAATACTGAAAAATACTCTTGATCTTGAGAGTACCACTCTAGACATTATGATAGCCAAGATTGAAGCTTTGGAACTTGATGAACGAAGTAGAAACCTGAGTGGACCAAGAGTGATTGAGGCCTACAAATTCCCTTCAGAATCACATTCTGTTGAAAATGCTTTTATCACAGAGGAAGATGACTTCATCTCATCAAGAGATCAAATGAACAATACTGGGTTCATTGCATCTCCACCATTCAATCACCCTTCAACTTCAGCTCAAGCACCTAAAGTCTCCACTACTCCTCAAACCTCTCCAGAAGACTTAAAATTAGAAGAGCAAAAGGCAACTTACAATGCCTTTGTTGCAAGTTTTGAAGCATATCTAGGGGGAAGACTCACTTCTGCCCACGTAATTCAGGAAGATTTAGAAGAAATAGATCCTGATGATGTTGAGGAGATGGATCTACAGTGGCAAATGGCAATGATTGCCATGAGAGCAAAGAAATTCTTCAGAAAAGGAAGAGAGCTGAGCCTGAATGAGAACACAAAACTTGGATATGATAAATCCAAGGTGAAATGCTTCAACCGTGGCATGACTGGCCATTTCTCAAGAGAGTGCAATGCTCCCAAAAGAAACAACTATTCAAGGAACTCTCCAGGTCAATCATCATCACAGCCCAATTCAAGCTATCACTCAAACAATCAACAATGACAGTACCATCATTCTCATCATCAACAAACATACCAGAATCAACCACAACTGACAAATCAAGCCCATGCAAGCAGTCAGCCTTCTGCCAGTGCCCTTGTGATCAAACAAAATGGGATATATGACTGGAGTGTGTATGCTGAGGAAGTCAAGCTTTAATTCCAGAATCATGCTCTTATGGCTCATATCAATGATGGACCATCTTTAATGTCTACTGAGGTAAAAACTAACCTTTGTAGTGAAAAATGCATAAATGATTACAAGAGTATAGAGAACACAACTATAAACTGGAAGATAAAATTAAAGAAGAAAAAGTGAAGTCAGAAATGATGAAAAGAGAACTAAAAAGTTTTGAAATCAAAATCAAATCTCTCATTTCTAACATAGAAAAATTGCATGGTGAGAAATACAATCTTGCAGCTGAAAATGAGCTACTTACTGAAAAGTTAGCTCAAGCTAAAGCTCAACAATCTATGACTGAAGTGAATTGAAAAGTTTCAAATGTATTCAGTCAAGCTGCAAGAGATACTGGATTCACAAAAGGATCCAAAGGACATGTCATGGATTGGGTATAATTCATGTCCTCCACCATACAATGACAATTACACTGTCATGCCTAACTCTGTCTCACTCTCTGAATCAATCGAACCTAAAACTATGGAACCTAAATCAGTAGTGAAACAAGTGACAAATCCTCAAAACAAACCTGATGTTTATTTTGAAATCAATGAGGATAAAATCATGTTAGGTCACCTAATCAAAATTAAAGAGTGCTCAGACAAGACAGTGAGTGTCATGAAACCATCAAGCCCTATAAAGGCAATTGTACCTTTTATAAAATTCATACCATCTGTTTTACAAGGCAAAAAGAAATATGTCAAAACAGTGAAACCCACTACTGAGAGTAGTTCTGATACTGATATTGTATCTCCATAAAATTCAAGCAAATCAGAAAAGGTTTCACTGAAACAGAAACCAACTGTAAAACTAAGTTCAACACATAAAACTTCAACAGACCCTTAGTCATCAAGGTTAAGGCAAGGAGTTGGGTTTGATATCTGTAACAAAGAACATCTTGACCAGTTTGAGAAAGAGGTGAGAAGTAGGTTAAAGAAACAGAAACAACCCAGAGAACTGAACAAAAGTAGTGTTGTGAAACAATCTACAAAAAGGGCTGATTCTGATTCATCACCTAAAGAAAAGAAAGTGACGCATCAAAAGAAAGTATCAGTTGAGTCACACAACAAAAAATCTGATTCAAGAAACAAACAAATGTATTGTGATATTTGTGACATGTTCAATCACAAGACAAATAAATGCTTCTTCAATCAATATTGTTCTATCTGTGATATGAACACCAAAAACTGCTATTTCAACAAGTATTGTTCAATCTGTGACATGAACAATCATAATACATCTGATTGTTACTTTAATCAGAAGGGGTTGAGAATCCCACAACACAAGCCCATCTAGATCAACAAATGACAGAAATAACTTGAAGGATTTGAGGAAAGGTCAAAGAAATCATCTCACAATGAAACACAAACTTGACCTTCTGTAACACCCGGTTATTTTAATAAGGAAAGAAATGAAGAATAAATGAAAGAAGAGCCATAAAGTCCAAGTGGAGGGACTAAAAGTGTCCAAAAGGACAAATCTTTGAAAAAGTTAGTGTAAAGGTGGGCATGGTCGCCCACCCTCTTTTGACATCACTCTCATTCGAACTTTAGAGAGAGAAAGACAAGAGGAGAGCAGAAACTCTCGGTTTGAAGAAGAAGAAGGAATCGAATTTAAGGTAAGAATTCGTGGTTTTTAAGTGATTATGACGGGTTTTATCCCGGTTATATGCATATGTGCTTATGTGTTTGTGTATGTGCTCGGGTGTGTGTGTGTTTGGTGTTGTTTTTAGGTGTTTAAACTCATTGCAAGTGGGTTAGAAAGGAAGAAACACCAAAGTTGCATCAGGTGAGTTCTAGACCCCAGTTTTTACTTGTTTTAAACTATCTTTGGGGCTGAAAATGTATGAAAATGGTTTTTATAAAGTTCATGTATGTTTACCCGTATGCATTGTGTATGTTGTATGTTGATTTTTGGACTGCTTATAGGTTATTCATGTTTAGAATAACCATGTTAAGCTTAGAACAGATGGGTCTGATGATTGGGTTGAATACATACTAGGAACATGATATACAGAAGGTTCATACGCCTGAAAATGCCATATAATGACTTAAGTGTAATCCATACGCCTGAAAAGTGGCCCATGTGCCTAGAAAAGTTAGCCGTACGGCTAAGTGTAGGGCCATGCGCCCCAATAGTGCCCATGCGCCCAAGTGGCTCATGCGCCTAAGTGTCCATGCGTCCGAATAATCCATACGCCTAAGTGTTCATACGCACGAATAGTGCCCATGCGCCTGAATAGTTCATGCGCCTAGGTGATAAAATGATTAAGTGTTGGCTGATGCGCCTACATAATGATGAAACGCCCAAACAGGGCTCATGCGCCCAAATAGTGCCCAAGCGCCTAAGCGCTTAGAAATTTTTACAGAATTTTCTAGGAGTCTGTGCTTTGGGGTTTTTGACCGAGGTTGACTAGGGCTTATTTAAGATGATGTTTCATGCATGGTTATGATTGTTCCTTATTATTATTATTGCTATTATTATTATTACTTATAGTATGTTACCTTACGTGGTATGTTTATTATCGTAACGTAAAGTATATCGTAATAACAAAGTGAAATAGCAATAAACAAAAGAAGAGGACCATTAATAAAATGTTAACAAGTCTTGCAAGCTTACAGGAGTGACACGACCATGTTGCCTTTAGCTCGACCGTGTGCGGGTTAGCTACCCCATATTGCATACGAGACCAGGACCTTTGCAGCATGCCCTGGGTGATTGGGTCGGCCTTGTACATAGTACACAGAACCCTTTCGAGGGATACAGTTGACCCTTTCGAGGGATATAGTTGACCCTTTCGAGGGATACAGTTGACCCTTTCAAAGGATATAGTTGACCCTTTCGAGGGATATAGTTGACCCTTTCGAGGGATACAGTTGACCTTTTCAAGGAATACAGTTGACCCTTTCGAGGGATACAGTTGACCTTTTCAAGGGATACAGTTGACCCTTTCGAGGGATATAGTTGACCCTTTCGAGGGATACAGTTGACCCTTTCGAGGGATATAGATGGCCCATCACCCGTTTTCCCATCGCGCATATAGTTGGGGTGTTGCTCATTGGTCCATATAGAAAGTGAAAGATAAAGATAAAAGTTTACAGAACAGACAGGGCATACAGTAATGAGAACGAACAGTATTTGTTCATATAGTTAATGCGTGCTCGCATATACAGTACATAGTTGTATTTTACAGAAAAGAGTATTTTCTTATACAACATATAGAAATTATTTTATTACTTTTAAAACTAGAACTCACTCAGCAACACTAACTTTTATACATTTTCAGTTGGCAGGTAATTATTGTTGAGGATGGCACGAGGGTGAAGCTACTTGGCAGAGAAAGATTGACATCCATTCGTATTTTATGTTGCTGTTGTTTTGTAATACAGTAAAACAATACTTTTGTAAACAGTTGAAAGATGATGTATTGCTTAACAACATCGTTTTAAATGAAATGAATGGTTTTTGATAAATTATTTCCGCTGCTTAAGTTTGCATAAATATAACGCTTAATGTTTTAGCTGCTGTGATTGACCAACTATGAGGTCTCCGGGAACAAGGCGTTACAAGTTTGTATCAGAGCCAAAGTTTAAGAGAATTGGGTTAAATAAACTTTTAAAACCTAAACTTAAATTGAAAATAGGACAAATGGAGGGATGTCAACCCGCGTAGTTACGTGCCATCAGGTATGTCTTTTCTAAACGATTAACCGGTATTATGTACGCATGCTATTTGATTATGTGCTCTTAGTAGATTTAGATACTGATTAAGTCAGGATAGGAGTGCTTGGGGTATGAAAAGTAAAGTAAGTGGTTAATCACAACTGGCCACTGTAATTAGTGACTTACTATACTTAACATAAACTGAGCTATTCCCTTGAATGATCGCGTTAGTGTTTGAATCTTATAGTGTATGTTTAGAGGATGATCGGTGGTGGACCTTCGAAGGTTTCGTCAATTGAAGGTTGTGGTGGACGTGGTGCTGGACCGCGTGTCGCAAGAAGTATGGCTAGGACTGCTGAGGTAGCACTCAAAGAGCCCGAGATCCATCACCCAGAAGCCGGTAAAGATAGTGCTAGTCTGAGGACCATGTTGACAGAGGCTGTTGTCGAGGGAGTTTAACGGGCCATGCAGACGATTCGTCCGGGTATAGTGACTGAGATAATTAAGACGGTGAGGGAGATGACCGTGATTGAAGTGAACAAGGAGTGTAGCAATGACAAAAACTGCAACGGAAAGTGGGTCGAACGTGGGGGTTACACCCCATATAAAAAGGTTGCTAGGATGGATAACCGGTGTGTAGCTTCATCCGGTGCAGGGATAAGGAAGTGTGGCAGATGTGGAAGGGGTCATACTGGTGAGTGCAGGATTGGAATGAATGTATGCTTCAGGTGTGATAAGCCTGGCCACATCGCTAAAGACTGTAAGAAGCCATGGGACGAGAGTTTTGGCACAATGATGACGACTGGGATTGCAGGGTTGAACAGGTGTGATAAGTGTGGACGCAGGCACCCCGGGAAATGTAGATTGGGGAGCAATGTCTGTTTCTATTGTGGAAGGACCGGACATGTGGCGAAGAACTGCGATATGGGGCGGTGCTATTCTTGTGGTGAAGAAGGTCACATGAGCAGGGACTGCAAGGAGCTGAGGGTGGAGAGCTCTAGGGCAAAGAAGAAGCCGGAGGAAGGATGGCAGAAAGCAGGTGCTAGAGCTTACACCCTGATCCGGGGAGGAAGCCAGAGCTGATCCTGATGTCGTGTCAGGTATGTTTCTAGTAAACCAATTTATGCCTCTGTATTGTTTGATTTCAGTGCTAGCAGGAGTTTTATTTTCACTACTTTCTGTGCTAAGTTGCTTGTTAGTAGTAGAAATTTTCGTGCACCATTCGATGTAGAAACTGTTATCGGTAAGTCTGCTAGAATTACTGATGTAAAAGAGGACTGTGCCATAGAACTAGAAGGTCATAGGTTTGCTGCTAGGTTACATGTGATACCCTAGGTGGATTTGATGTAGTACTAGGGATGGACTGGTTAGAAACCTATGAAGCAAACTTCGTGTGTCACAAGAAGATGATCCGATTGACAGCGCCTGGCAGGAATAAGGTGACAGTTTATGGTGATCGAGTCACGACGATCGCGAAAGTGATTTCAATGGAGGTGGCGGGAAAGTGCATGAGGCGTGGATGTAGTGCCTACTTGGCCTACGTAAAGGATGTGGACGCGCAAACACCACAACTATCTGATGTACCAGTTGTGTGTGACTTTCCGGACGTATTCCCGGAAGACTTACCCAGTGTGCCATCGGATCGCGAGATTGAGTTCCAAATTGATCTGATACCTGGTGCTCAACCCGTTGCCAAAGCACCGTACCGGTTAGCTCCGACAGAAATGGAGGAACTGATGGAGCAGTTGCAAGAGCTACACGATAAGGGGTTCATTAGACCGAGTATCTCTCCCTGGGGTGCTCCGGTCCTGTTTGTGAAGAAGAAAGATGGTAGTATGAGGATGTGCATTGAATACTGAGAGCTGAACAAGTTGACGGTGAAGAACCGATACCCCCTACCAAGAATAGATGATCTGTTGACCAGCTTCAAGGTGCCAGTTGGTTTTCAAGGATAGATCTTCGATCTGGTTACCATTAACTAAAGGTGCATGAGGTTAACTATCCTACTCATGATCTGGAATTAGCCGCGGTGGTCTTTGCACTAAAGGCTTGGAGGCACTATCTGCACGGGACGAAGTGCACCATTTGCACTTATCACAAGAGCTTGAAGTACTTCTTCAAGCAAAAAGATCTGAACAGGAGGCAGAGAAGATGGTGGGAGTTTATAGAGGATTATGATCTTGAAATCCATTACCATCCAGGCAAAGCCAACGTGGTGGCTGATGCCCTTAGCCGAAAGGAGAGGCCCGAGCCGATTCGAGCGAAAGCATACCAACTGATCATGACCTCTGATGTGATGAAGCAAGTCAAAGAGTTTCAAGATGAGGCATTAAAAGAAGATCATCTAAACTCTAAAAGAATGAGAGGTCTAGTTGGGGAATTGGGTGAAAACACACTCAGTGTTAAAACCCGATTTGGACGAGTGTGGGCTCCTCGTTTCGGGAATTTATGTGTGAGGATTTTGGATAAAGCTCACAAGACTCGATACTCTATTCATCCTGGTGCCACAAGGATGTATTAAGATATGAAGAAAGATTATTGGTGGCCGGGTATGGATCGCGACGTGGTGGAGTATGTGAGTAAGTGCCTTACTTGTTTGCAAGTGAAGGCGGAACATCGGAAGCCGTATGGGAAGATCTAACCTTTCGATATACCGGAATGGAAGTGGGAGCACATCACCATGGATTTCATTACGAAGCTGCCACGTACTCCGAAAGGGTACGATGCCATATGGGTGATTGTCGACCGTCTAACGAAAAGTGCTCACTTCCTACCGATCTGCGAGACATATTCATCTGAGAGGTTGGCTGACCTGTTCATCAAGGAGATTGTAACTTGTCATGGTGTGCTGGTGTCCATTGTGTCTGATCGTGACACCCGGTTTACATCTAAATTTTGGAAGAAATTCCACCATGCTATAGGGACGAGGTTACATATTAGCACGACTTATCATCCCCAAACTGATGGTCAGTCAGAAAGGACCAATCAGACACTGAAAGACATGCTTTAGGCATGTGTGATTGATTTTGGGGAAGTTGGGATGACCACTTACCGTTAGCTGAATTCTCGTACAACAATAGCTATCATGCCAGCATTGGCATGCCACCATACGAGATGCTATACGGTAGGAGATGCAGAACACCGTATGTTGGGGTGACGTTGGTCAAAAGGAATTAGGAAGCGTCGAGGTAATCGAGGCTACGACTGAGAAGCTTGAGAAGATTAAGGCCTTCATGAAGGCAGCCAAAGATAGACAGAAGTCGTATGCCGATAAACAACGCAGACCGATCGAGTTCCAGGTGGGTGATCGGGTTATGTTCAAGGTCTCACCTTGGAAGGGTATTATCTGATTCAGGAAGCGGGGCAAGTTGAGCCCAATACATATAGGCCCTTTCCGAATCATTGCTCGAGTAGGAAAGGTGGCCTATAGGTTGGAATTACCGGATGAGTTAAGTGGGATTCACCTGACATTCCACGTGTCTCATCTCAGAAAGTGTATAGCTGATGAAGACATGATTGTTCCACTGGAGGATATCGAAGTCGATGAAAGGCTCAATTATATGGACCAACCAGTGGCAATCACCGATCATAAAGAGAAGAGGCTGAGAAATAAAGTGGTTCCTCTTGTGCGGGTACAGTGGAAGCACAGGAAGGCATCCGAGTCTACATAGGAGATTGAGGAGGAGATGAGGCAGCATTATCCTCATCTGTTCAAGGAATAACAGGTTTCGGGGACGAAACCTATATAAAGGAGGTGGACTTGTAACACCCGGTTATTTTAATAAGGCAATAAATGAAGAAGAAATGAAAGAAGAGCCATAAAGTCCAAGTGGAGGGACTAAAAGTGTCCAAAAGGACAAATCTTTGAAAATGTTGGTGTAAAGGTGGGCATGGCCGCCCACCCTCTTTTCACATCACTCTCATTCAAACTTTAGAGAGAGAAAGAAAAGAGGAGATCAGAGACTCTCATTTTGAAGAAGCAGAAGAAGAAGGAATCGAATTCAAGGTAAGAATTCGTAAGTGATTATGACGAGTTTTATCCCGGTTATATGCATATGTGCTTATGTGTTTGTGTATGTGCTCGGGTGTGTGTGCGTGTTTGGTGTTGTTTTTAGGTGTTTGAACTCATTGCAAGCGGGTTAGAAAGGAAGAAACACCCAAGTTGCATCAGGTGAGTTCTAGACCCCGGTTTTTACTTGTTTTAAACTATCTTTGGGGCTGAAAATGTATGAAAATGGTTTTTATAAAGTTCATGTATGTTTACTCGTATGCATTGTGTATGTTGTATGTTGATTTTTGGATTTCTTATAGGTTATTCATGTTTAGAATAACCATGTTAAGCTTAGAACAGATGGAGCTGATGATTGGGTTGAATACATACTAGGAACATGATATACAGAAGGTTCATACGCCTGAAAATGCCATAGAATGACTTAAGTGTAATCCATGCGCCTGAACAGTGATTCATGCACCTAGAAATGTTAGCTGGACGACTAAGTGTAGGGCCATGCGCCCTAATAGTGCCCATGCGCCCAAGTGGCTCATGCGCCTAAGTGTCCATGCGTCCGAATAATCCATACGCCTAAGTGTTCATACGCATGAATAGTGCCCATGCGCCTGAATAGTTCATGCGCCTAGGTGATAAAATGATTAAGTGTTGGCTGATGCGCCTACATAGTGATGAAACACCCAAACAGGGCTCATGCGCCCAAATAGTGCCCAAGCGCCTAAACGCTTAAAAAATTTTACAGAATTTTCTAGGAGTCTGTGCTTTAGGGTTTTTGACCGAGGTTGACTAGGGCTTATTTATGATGATATTCCATGCATGGTTATGATTGTTCCTTATTATTATTATTATTGCTATTATTATAACTTATAGTATGTGACTTTACGTGGTATGTTTATTATCGTAACGTAAAATATATCGTACTAATAAAGTGAAAGAGCAATAAAGAAAAGAAGAGGAACATTAATAAAATGTTAACAAGTCTTGCAAGCTTACAGGAGTGACACTGCCATGTTGCCGTTAGCTCGACCCTGTGCGGGTTAGCTACCCCATATTGCATACGAGACCAGGACCTTTGCAGCATGCCCTGGGTGATTGGGTCGACCTTGTACATAGTACATAGAACACTTTCGAGGGATACAGTTGACCCTTTCGAGGGATATAGTTGACCCTTTCGAGAGATACATTTGACCCTTTCAAAGGATATAGTTGACCCTTTCGAGGGATATAGTTGACCCTTTCGAGGGATACAGTTGAACCTTTCGAGGGATATAGTTGACCCTTTCGAGGGATACAGTTGACCCTTTCGAGGGATACAGTTGACCCTTTCGAGGGATACAGTTGACCCTTTCGAGGGATACAGTTGACCCTTTCGAGGGATATAGATGACCATCACCCGTTTTCCCATCGCGCATATAGTTGGGTTATTACTCATTGGTCCATATAGAAAGTGAAAGATAAAGATAAAAGTTTACAGAATAGACAGGGCATACAGTAATGAGAACGAACAGTATTTGTTCATATAGTTATTGCATGCTCACATATACAGTGCAGAGTTGTATTTTACAGAAAAGAGTATTTTCTTATACAACATATAGAAAGTATTTTATTATTTTTAAAACTAGAACTCACTCAGCAACACTGACTTTTATACATTTTCAGTTGGCAGGTAATTATTGCTGAGGTGGCACGAGGGTGAAGCTACTTGGCAGGGAAAGACTAACATCCATTCGTATTTTATGTTGTTGTTGTTTTGTAATGCAGTAACACAATACTTTTGTAAACAGTTAAACAATGATGTATTGCTTAACAACATCATTTTAAATGAAATGAATGGTTTTTGATAAATTATTTCTGCTGCTTAAGTTTGCATAAATATAACACTTAATGTTTTAGCTACTGTGATTGACCAACTATGAGGTCTCCGGGAACGGGGCGTTACACCTTCCTAAGCAAAAACCAACTTTTGATAATGAAACTCGGGGTAAATTTTTACAAAGAAATAGAGACCAACGATTTCATTATTCATCTAAATCCTCAGTAGATGTTGACGAGATGACTTAATCAATTCATTATCAAAAATCTCCCAAAATACCTCCATCCAAATCACAATTCAGAGGGAAATACTAGGAGGTGACTATCATGAATAGGAATGGGAAACCCAAGACCATCATGGCTTGGGTTCCTTATTCTAATTAGTTCTTTTTGTTTGTAGGTTCATCCACACAGGTCTAATAGCCTATGGTACGTAGACAGTGGATGCTTCGGACACGTGACTGGAGATCGTTCCCTCCTTCATGATTTCAAGTACATACAAGGAACTACTATGGCATTCGGTGGAGATTCAGAAGGTGGTAGAATTACTAGAGAAGGATCTGTGACAAACGGGATACTGAGCTTTGATAGAGGGAATTATTGTGAACAACTGAATTTCAATCTGCTAAGCGTGTCTCAGATCTACGGCAAAAAATATTCCACCCACTTTACAGACACTCACTGCTACATTCTGAAACCTGGATTTCAGATTCCTAAAGAATGGGTTGTCTTAAAGACTCCGAGGAAGAATAATACATATGTCTTAAACCTGTGTTCTGCATCACCTAAATAAGAAACATGTCTTTTATCTAAAGCATCATTTTATGAGTCATAGCTTTGGCACAGACGTTTGGGGCACACTAACTTTAAAAATATGAACAAGTTAGTCAAAGGAAACCATGTCATTGGTCTTTCTAAAAAAGAATTCAATTTTATTGATCAATATTCAGTGTGCCTCAAAGGAAAACAACACAAATCGTCTCACAAAACCAAGCTAGTGAACACTAACAATACTCCATTGAAGTTACTTCACATGGATCTTTTTAGACCAACTCATGTAATGAGTATGGGAAAGAAACAGTATTGTTTAGTGATCATTGATGACTTTTCTCGATTCACATGGGTGTTCTTCCTACTTCATAAAAATGAAGCATCCCAAATCATTCAAGAATTTATCACTAAAATTGAAAATCAACTTGATCTTAAGGTCAAAATAATAAGAAGTGATAATGGTACAGAGTTCAAAAATGAAAATATGAGTTCCTTTTGTGCAACCAAAGGCATTGCTCATCAATTCAGTGCAGCTAGAACTCCTTAACAAAATGGGGTAGCTAAAAGGCGAAATAAAACACTAATTGAAGCAGCAAGAACGATGCTAGCCGATGCTAAACTGCCAATCACCTTCTAGGCAGAAGCAGTTAACACATCGTGCTTTGTACAAAATCGAACTCTGATTGTTAAAGAAAGTAACATGACACCTTATGAACTTATCTTTCATAGGAAACCGTTTATTGGATTCCTCAAATCATTTGGTTCTCCAGTCTCAATATTAAACACCGTGATCATTTAGGAAAATTTTCATCTAAGTCTGATGAAGGATTCTTTGTAGGTTATTCTTCTGTCTCAAAGGCTTATAGAGTGTTCAATCCTAGACTGAACATTATTGATGAATCTACAAATGTTCAATTCAAAGAACATTCGTTTCCTAAATCTATAAATGGTCCTGATTGGTTGTTTGATATTGACACTTTTACTAAATCATTTGACCAATTTCACTTGTCTGATGCAGGAAATATACATTCGGTGACACTTCATCAACTGTAGAAAGAAGAGATAATTATCCATTGATTCCACCTACATCTAATGAACATATGAATGAAGATGTTCCTCTTCAACTGATCCCATCAGACATCTGTCACAAAACCTTAGTGTGTCTTTTGAAGAAGGTCCCAGCCTGGTACCATCTCACTCAGATGACTTGTCAAATGAGATCAGAAATCAAAAACATGCTTTTCATCCAGTAGAAACTCAAGGTACATCAAATGATGCAAGCAACCTCAGTGCTACTAAAGATGTAGCAGTTATTGAAACAAAAGTTGACAATCTTCATAATTCAACAATAATACAAGATGAATGTTCCTCTAACCATAATGAACTGAATGTCTCCAATCTTGATGTAACTATTGCTGGTGACACCATTCCAACCACAAGAATACACAAGAATCATCCAGTTGAAACCATTATTGGCGATCTTAATGAGAGGGTGACAAGAAGCAAGTCCAGTATTGCAAACATCTATTTGTTCTCCTGCTTTCTGTGTCAAACAGTACCCAAAAACATCAAAGAGGCACTTCAAGACAATAGTTGGATTGAAGCAATGTAGGAAGAATTGCTCCAATTCAAGAAGCAAGAAGTATGGCAGCTAGTAGATCTTCCCGAAGGACAATACCCTATCGGTACCAGATGGCTGTACAAGAACAAGACTGATGATAGAGGGATAGTCATCAGAAATAAAGCAAGACTAGTGTCACAGGGATACACTCAGGAAGAAGGAATCAACTACGACGAAGTGTTTGCTCCTATTGCTAGACTAGAAGCAATCAGAATCTTTCTTGCATATTCTGCGTCTATGAAATTTACTGTTTATCAAATGGATGTAAAGTGTGCCTTCCTGTATGGAAAGATTGCTGAAGAAGTCTATGTGAGTCAACCACCTGGCTTTGAAGATCCAAATTTCCCTCATAGAGTTTACAAGCTTGAAAAAGCTCTGTATGGTCTTCATCAAGCACCAAGAAAGCGGTATGAGACTCTATCATCCTTTCTTCTTGAACATGGGTATGAAAGAGGAAAGATTGATCAGACTCTCTTCAGAGGGAAAGACAAACAAGAGGGAAAGACATGCTGTTAGTCCAGATCTACGTGGATGACATTATATTTGGCTCGACAAACAAGCAACTCTGCAAAGAATTTGAAGATCTTATGCATTCAAAGTTCCAAATGAGTGCTATGGGGGAACCCACCTTCTTTCTAGGGGTGCAAGTCCAACAAACAGCAGATGGAATCTTCATCAACCAATCAAAATATGTAGAAACCATGTTGAAGAAATTCCACTTTGCTGACTGTCAGTTTATCAAAACTCCTATGGATACTAAAGTGAAGATTGGACCTGACGCTGAAGGCAAATCAATGGACCAGACTCACTATCGATCAATGATAGGTTCACTTATGTATCTAACAGCCAGTAGGCCTCATAGTGTGTGTGCCAGATATCAAGTTGATCCAAAAGAATCACATGTGAACGTAGTCAAGAGGATATTTAGATATCTGAAGGGCAAGCCAGCTCTTGGATTATGGTATCCAAAGGAAGGAGAATTTAATCTCTATGCCTACACAGATAGTGATTATGGAGGATGCAACTTCAACAGAAAATCCACTTCTGGCGGTTGTCAATTTCTTGGTCCCAGACTAGTATCCTGGCAGTGCAAGAAGCACACAAATGTGTCTGTGTCCATAGCAGAAGTTGAGTATATTGCTGCATCATCATGTTGCACTCAAGTTCTCTGGATTCAAAACCAGATGCTTGATTATGGTTTTAACTTCTTGCATACACCAATTTCTATTGACAACACAGCTGCTGTCTTTATAACTAATAATCCAGTTCAGCACTTAAAAACAAAACATATTGAGATTAGATATCATTTTTTAAGAGATTGTCCTGAAAAGGGTTTAATCAAATTGATTCAAGTACCAACTAAAAATCAATTAGCTGACTTGTTTACCAAGGCATTTGAACCTAGTAGGTTTGAATTTTTGGTTTAGTCAATTGGCATGATTAACCTTGACTAAAAACTATGAAAAACATCAAAAACAATTTAAAACATTAGAAAAACCACAAAAAGAAATCAAATTTTATGAAGAAAAGAATTCGATGGGAAATAATATAATTACAGTCGTTATATCATTCACTGTGCTTAATTTCAAAATGTAAAAGACTGAAATGACTTACCAGATATGTTGATAGGCTCAACTTGGAAGAAAAGATACATGCAGTGATGAATTAAAGACATTCAATTGTGAACACTCATCACAAAGTATAAGTATGTATTGGCTTATCTGAATGCATGTGTGTGTAGTAGCCTAAACACACCAGGTAATGATACTTTATGAATCTCTTTCACCACATCATGTTTCATCTTTGTTTTGCTGAGCAAAGACCTGATGAAACTTGCACATAGTGCAGATGTCATGATCCAAAAGATTCCCAATGTGGAACACATCCAAAAATTGGATGAATGAACAAAGTAATACATTCCAAGTGAATGAACAAAATAATCCTATCATGGATCACCTTCCAAACTGAAGTGAAAAGAATCCCAATGTGGATCAACATGAAAAAGGATCAAATTAAAAGAATCCCAATGAGGATCAGTGAAAATGAGATTTCATGACTTAAGTAACCTGATAAGAAAAGATGTGAAAAAGTTCTACCATGCATTGTATAAGGAGGGTTGATTATGTCATGTTTATGTGTGTGAGGTACACTTGAATAATTAATCGACCAAAACATGATAAAAGTCATTTGCATCAAAATATCAACCAGGTATGGGTTTAAGAGGACAAACATACCTTCAATCTTCAAGTTCATAATCATGTCCATTTAATCATAAAGGATGCACATGTGTAATGTAAGATTGATATGATCCCAACAAAGAGATCTTTCTATTCATTATTCATATTAATCAAAATAATATTCAAAAAGTATTAAATATTTAAAGTTTCTCTCCAAATATGGACATAAACTTTAGGGGGAGTAATTTAAAATTTTTGAGTAAGTCTAAATTTTTGTTTATTAACTTAATTTTGAAAAACAAAACAAAAAGAATTTTAGTTGGTGTTGTTGCAATAAGTTATACAATTATATCTCAGCTTATGCAGATTCTTAGAAGCATGATAAGCCTAAGATCTATCAAAAATTGGGAAACTTGTATTAGTTGTGACATACAAGTCAATCCAAGCAAGAATTGACAACTTCAACAGCCAACTTCATAAGAAAAATCAATCAAGGACACCTCTTCATAAGATGAATAATCAATTCAATCACATTAACTTTTGATTAAGTTCAAAAGCTAATGCAGGTAAGTGCATTAGTTAATGCGGGTGAAGGTAACCCATGCATGTAACTAATGCGGGTAACAATATTTTTTAAAGTGCAACTAATGCAGACAATGATTTTACTCTACCGCATTAGTGTGTGAAGTAAATGTGGAATCTACTCTACCGTATTTGATACAGTTAACAAATGAGTATGAACAGGTCTCTATCACATTTGCTACATTGCTGTGTTGACTTGTCAACCGCATTTGATATAGTTGCACAAATGCTGATTGACTTTATTCTATCGCATTTGCTACTATGTACAAATACGGATAGGATAAAACAAGCAACTCCACCGCATTTGTTACAATGCTGGTGCAATGTTGTTCTTCTGCATTTACTACAACACAATTGCGGACATCCAAAGATTTCAAGTTTAACTTCCGCATTTGCAACAGTACACAAATGCGGATAGAATAAAAAATTAAGAAAGAAAACTTCCGCATTTGCAACAGTACACAAATACGGATAGAATAGAAAATTAAGAAACAAAACTTCCGTATTTGCAATAGTACACAAATGCGGATAGAATAAAAAATTAAGAAACAAAACTTCAGCATTTGCAATAGTACACAAATGCGGATAGAAAAACTTCCGCATTTGCAACAGTAGTGGAATGCGGACAGTCAGTCAAAAATTAAACCTTCCGCATTTGCTACAGTCAACAAATGCGGATGACCAAAAGTAGCCAAATGTGAACTCTAAATGTCAAAAGTTTGTCTTCCGCATTTGCTATAGTCAACAAATGCGGATGACCAAAAATCAAACAAATTAAGCTTTAGATTTGCTACAATGGTGACTGTATCCACTTGTAAACTTATAAAAATTTTCAAATTGTATTATTTGACTATTTAAAGGAATTCAAATGGGTCATTTAATACTTTTCAAATTTGAGAGACTTTATAGTGAGACGAGCGCAAACCTACAGTACACCACCTTCGATCATCATCATCATCATAAACATCATAGATTTTGTTGTGTTTCTTCTCAAAACATTCTTGTCATCGATTCAAAACCACAATTATTTCGAAGATAAGGTATAACTTCAATAAATTTTGAAACCAAGACCTAAGTCTTGGACTGTTAACCTAAATCAAACAATGAACCAGATAATAATGAAGAACACCAAAATCAAACTTATTAATATGATGTAATACACATTTTCAACTTCAATAAACATATAAATTGATAGGAATTCAACTGATATTGAAAATCTTGATAATCATGTTTACTGCGAAAAACAGAGCGAAATGAAAAAAATGTGTAACAAATCAAAGTCACATCATCTATTGAATGGTCAAACATTGAAAGTGTGATTGTTAAATGACAAACTCACCATTTGCCATTACAGAAAATCGACAGAAATAACAAGCAGTCTTCCTTGTTAATTTAAAGTTTAAACTGATAACTAACACACATGTCACTTGTGCAGATTACATGGAAAATCTTACGTGGAGCAAGCTCCATAACGTCAACGGTTATTTAAACCCTGATGTCCCAGAAGTAGATCGGCTGAGAGACATCATCAGATTCATCAATACCACAAGGATAGCATATGCCATCACAGTCAGACCAACTATCTATGAGAATCTCATAAGGTCTTTCTGGAACACTGCTGAGGTTGTTGAAGCTGATGGGATTAAAACACTTACTGGGAGAATTAACAGTGAACACACACTGATCATCAGTGAAGAGTCAATTAGAAGATGTCTAAGGTTTGGTGATGATGCCAATGCTCCTTTCGAACTGAGTGATGAAGACATAACCACTTTCTTTGTTGAAATTGGTTATGAAGGAGGTTATGAAGCCAAGCAGATTGTTAATGGATTGGTTGATTTACCATGGAGATTCATTATTCATATGTTTCAGCATCGCTTGTCAAAGAGAAAGACAGGATGGAATGACATTCCAGTCCTCACATCATCAGCTATTTGTGCTCTATGCACCAACATGCCATTCAATATGTCTGCATATGTATTCAATGGTCTGGTTTCAAACATTAGAGAAGGATTAAGATACAAGTTTTTGATGTATCCCAGATTCATTCGATGTTTAATCGATGAATCATTTCCTAACATTGCAACTGAAGGACCAGTGCTTGACATTCCACATTATGATGCAAGATCATATAAGTATATAAAGAAGAGAGACCCTAGAAAATTTTATAGTGGGGCTCACACTCCTCTTCTGCCTTGGATGTTGCAACAGATAAATCAAGAAGCACAACCATATCCACAACCATGTCCACAACCTGCAGCTCAACCATCACCAATACCATCACCAATACCATCACCAATACCATCACCACATTCACCACCACTTTCAACTCCACAACCAACACCACCAACAACCACTCAACCTACACCTATATCACCTCATCATCACTCTCTAATATCACCACCACAACAATCACCTATATCCCCTTTTCAACCTGTGCCATCACAAGATTACCCTACTGATGTAGGAGGATCAACTAGTGCTTCTAAAGCTTCCAAATCATCTTCTGATGAGGAGGATCATCATACTTATATGCCTGCAAAACAACAACTTCTGAGCCTACTCCCTCAGAGAGTTTTGTTGATTCAAATGTTAACAGACCAGATGAGAAGGATGAACTGATTACTGAATTGATGTAAAAGATTGAAATAATGGAGAGAATTCTAAATAGAAGGGCAAGAATCATAGATGGTAGAATTCTGGAACTAGATGAGAAGGAACAGGAGATGAAAGATCTTAAAGATAAACATAAGGCTGAATTAACTGAGAAAGATAAAGAAATTGAAGTTGTAAAGGCTGCCCTTAAGCACTCAAGAGAAGAAGTCAGTGGACATATAGACACTCTTGAAATTCAAACAATAGTAATGGAGGAACAAGAAAATATCATAGAAGAACAAGCTGATATCATCTCAAAACTTGAAAAGGAAATTGACAGCAAGAACAAAAGGATATCCGAGCTTGAAATGATGATTAAGATCCAAAGAACTGAAGTGTATAATGATGATGAGATAGAAAAACAAGAAAAGGAAGATGTAGGTGAAGAAAAAGGAGATGATGAAAGTCAAACTGAGTTTAAAGATCAAAGTCTAGATATGGTAGTGTATTCTAGAAACACAGATTACTCTGACTATGAAAAAATTGAATTTGAAGAACTCTTTAGTGCATTGGATGGTTTTTCATCTGAACAATTCAGCATTGATGATGACTTTTGGGAATTCATAAACAACCAAAGAACCGAGTCAGAGCCTATTGTTTTTATCCCCAAATCACCAGTGCCTTTGGAAAAAGAATTAACTCTGCAAATTGTCCCTGATATCTCATTATCTGAAGAACAAAAGGAAGAACTCAAAGAAAAGTATGAAAAAGAAAGGAAAGAAGAAACTAAAACAGAACAGAAAGGGAATGAGAAAAGTAAAATGAAGGATCAAGAGCCAAGCACACCTGAAAAGGTACCTGAACCAGAAGAACAAGCTGAAACCTCTAGCCCTCAACTTCAAACTTACTCACGAAAGAGGAACTACTTAGCTAAAAAAGCCAAAGGTAAGAGACCAATAGTTTAAGAAGAACCAGCAAAGAAACAAAAAGATGACCCAAGAAGTCTAGCAGCAATTGCTGAATTTTCGGAAGAACATGAGCAGGCAGAAGCTCAGTTGAAGAAATTGGCTGGTGCAATTGATTTAGAAGAAGGTGAAATTGCTGGTGGATATGAAGTTGAAAAGGATGTTCTCATGGACTGTCCTATTAAAGCAGAACAGGCAGTGGAAGACATGGTAACCAAAGCACAAACCGATGACTTGATGATTAAAGCCATGTTTCTGATCAATCAAGGCTATGATCCTGATGAGGTGTTTAGAATGACTTATGAGAGAATGAAGGAGGAGCAAGAGAAAGTAAAAATGTTGCTTGATCCAACAATAGACAATGAATATGAGAAAACAATGACAAAGGATACTCCAAAGCATAAAGATTCATCTTTGAAGAAATCAACAGGGCATGAAATACCATTGCCAAGAAGGGGTCCCCTACACAAACCGTCTCAAATGAAGAAATCATCCTCATCCTATGAATCATTATTTCCTGATCCTTATAATATGTCTGATAAGGAAATGAAAGAATATCTCACAAGTCAGAGATTCACAAGAAGAAGGATTGCTAACATAAAGACAAATTCTTTAAGAGCTGCAACTCTTCAATTGATCAATGAAAAGAAAGAAAAACTCAAGAAGCTAGAAGAAGAATTGTCAAGGACCAAACCAAGAAGCAGAGTGTCAGCTGAAGACATGATGTTGAACCAAAAAGACCAAGAACTACTTTCCCCAGTGCTCCACAAGTACCCTGAATGGTTTGCAGAACCATCTCAGTTAAAACTGCAAGAAGGAGTAACTACTGCAGAACTGATCAGAGGGGTGTCTACTCCTAAGGGTAAGGTAGATCAAAAGATAATAGCCTGGAATTATGACAGCACATGGAATATATTCATGGTGAAGAGAATCTCAGGGCTACACAATTCTTTACAGAGTACTTAGCTTTTGTAAATGCCCTTGAGATTCATGATTTGAAGGAGGTAGCTCAACTTGAACTGATCAATCATGTAGCTATGTTCAGGGGATATGAATTTGAGAACATACTTAAGATGTTAGAAGAACAAACAACTTCAATTCATTAAAGACAATTTGCTTGAGAAAAGATAAAACCTTTGTCAATCCCCTGGATAAGAAGAAAAAGGTGCAAGTAGAAGAAATTGTATTCCCTGAGTTGAAGGTAAAGCCAACCAAATCATTAAAGAGGAAAGTAGTGTCTAGTACTCATTCCTCCACTCCCATCTCAAACATGTACTATGATGAGAAAACCTATGAGATGGTGATTGAAGGAAGTGGGGAGGAAAGGAGGGAGCTGACATAAGACTATTCAGTGGATATGAAGTAAGATTACTTGATGAATCATACATCCACTACATTTATACCAGGCACTTCAGGGAATTAAACAACAAATTAGGTGAACGAGACATGCACTTCTTTCTAAAATGCATCAAGTTGTTGAAACCGGCATATGATCGAATAAATACTAAAAGAGACAAAAGAAAGAAGAAGAAAATGCCACTGCAACTTGGAAATATTACTAAACTTGAAGTGGATGTGGGGGGATCTTATTGATTCATAGAGATGGTCTTTCTACAATCTCCATCTGGGAACCTATTTCACTGAAAAAATTACCAATGGAAGCCATCTACAACATGAGCAAAATGAAGATCCATGTGCTAAGTAAAGATAGGATGCAGAAGCAACTGATTTTGTAAACATGATCAAGGCTATCCTGGATCCTACTAAAGCTGCATTCATATTACCTCCAGAAGACCCAGCTGAATCATCACAACATCAATCACCTCCTAAACATTAAGAAAACTAGGCTGTATAATCCTTAGGGGGAGTATTGTTGCACCCTGAAAGGATCATACATGCCAACTCAATGGGTGAATTGATGATTGCTCAGCTGAAATCCCCCAAGTCCAAGAATCAATGCGGATGAAGATCTGCAAGGAAAATAACAAGTGTTATCTTCCGCATTAGTTAATGAAGAAGACATAACTCTGATGCGGAGAAGTGTTTACTCTTTCGCATTGACTAATGCAGAAGACATAATACTAATGCTGAACAAGTTACTCTTCCGCATTGACTAATGCGGAAGAACAAAAGAAGATGCGGACAAGACTCTGCTCATCCGCATTGACAAATGTGGATGGCCGACCAAATGCGCACAAGTATTTGTTCATCCACATTAACCAATGCGGATGACCAACTTACTAATGTGGATGATCAAGTGGAAATGCTGATCAAGATTATCTCATCTACATTTGTTAATGCGGATGAACAAGCAGAGATGCGGATCAAGACTTAGACTAGTTTCTGATGTAATAAGTCAGGGGTAGTTTAGTCATTTTGTAAGGCATCTTGTCTGCCTATAAATAGAATAGTTACCCTCGTACTGAGCTGACGGCTGATAGATAGAGAATTTTTTTGTAGTCATTCTCTGTAATTTATCAACTTTCATATATCAATACAAACATCATTTATGAGTATCTTTCTTGCTTTGAATGTTCTTTGATTGATTGTTTCCACCAATCAATCATTGACTTGATTATCATATTCGATTCTCAGTAAGAATATCACTCTTACTCAAAACCAGTCATGTATGTATGCGTGTATGTATGCGTGTATGTATGCGTGTGTGTATGCGTGTATGTATGTGTGTATGTATGCGTGTATGTATGCGTGTATGTATGCGTGTATGTATGCGTGTATGTATGCGTGTATGTATGCATGTATCTATTTGTGTATCTATGCGTGTATCTATGCGTGTATCTATGTGTGTATCTATGTATGTACGTCCGTACGTATGTATGTACGTATGTATGTATGTATGTATGTATGTATGTATGTATGTATGTATGTATGTATGTATGTACGTACGTACGTACGTAAGTACGTACGTAAGTACGTACGTAAGTACGTACGTAAGTACGTACGTAAGTACGTACGTAAGTACGTACGTAAGTACGTACGTACGTAAGTACGTAAGTACGTAAGTACGTAAGTACGTATGTACGTACGTATGTATGTATGTATACATACATGTATTTCCAGCCCCAAAGCAGTTTAAAACAAGTAAAAAGAGAGTTCTAGAAATCACCTTTGCAGCCTTTGGTTATGACTTCTTCAAAAACCCGTTTGCAATAAAGTTCAACCGCCTAGAAACCCATCAAAACATACAGCCGAACACATACAACATACATAAGCATACAACCGAGGATAAAATAAGTTAAGAACATCTTAATCACATGAATTCTTACCTTGAATTTGAACTTTTCTTCTTGTTCTTCTTCAAAACCCGAGAGCTTTCTGCTCTTTTCTTTCTCTCTCTCAAAAATCCTAATAATGTGGGTGAAGAGAGGGTGATGGGCGGCCATCACCTTTATTCACCAACTTTTTGAAGATTTTGTCCTTTTACATTTTCTACCCCCTTAACTTGGGTATTATATCTTTTCTTTCTTTTCCTACACTTTTATTCTTTCTTCCATGAATACAAAGATAACCATGTGTTACATGAAAACCATACATACATGTAAGTACGTGTTACCAAGTGTACAACTAAGAGTTTCGTACATGCTGATCCTACATGTTACGTATACGTAAGTCGTTACATCATCATCGACATTACTTGGAGTTTTTTATTAAATATATTTTAAACAATTAGAAAGTTAAATGAATTTTAAATTATGTGATTGGGTAGCGATGGTGTTTACGGGTTTTAATTATAAACATGGTTTTCATTTGATCCATCCCCTATGTTATGTATTTAAAGTAGGTATCAAATGAAAAACACTTTTTAATAGAAAAAAGAAAACTATATCTAACCAATCAAGTAATTTCTTTATTATGTTTTTTATTAAATCAAAAAAACTAAATTAGTAAGATTACATATGTTTAGTTTGGGTAATCTTTTATTTTCTAATCATATACCTCCAAATCAAAGTAAGTTGAATTCCTTTGATCTTAAAACTTAATCGAACCTACACTTCAAACATGATTTTATGGCATCTAGCACATCTTCATCCTTAAAAACGCCAATAAGAGAAGAAAAATTCTACTCACAAAACCACCAAAATAAGGGTTATCGTCAGCAATAGTTTCTAAATCAGAATCGATAAAAATATGTTTAAAAGATAGGGTTATTTGACCTTGAAGATAACGACATGACAGAGGAATAGACGAATGATTTATGCTTGACATCGTTGAAATGAAAGGAAGGTATAATTCTGGTATATTTAGTGAAAATAAAGATGAGAAGATATATAAGATGATAATGCATCATGTTTATTCTTACATTACGATTTTTTTGACCATCTCCATCTTCGTTGATTTACATATACGTAAGTAGATTTTCATAGTGCTTACATGTAGTTGGTTTACATATAGCTTTAGATCTATGCTGTAAAATTATTTAGATTCAAGTTTTCTTTTAAGTGATACGTTTAGGGTCAGGATCCTTTCAATACTATTAAAGATTGTGAGAACTACAAGAATTCATATTATTCATTGATTAATACAGTTTTTATTTTTAATTTAATTATTCATAAAGGGTGTTGTAATCATTTTATATTTAGGTATTAATAGTTTTCTTCTTTCACTCATTTTAATTATATTAATAATTGACTTTTATAAATAGACCATGATTTCAAGGAAAAAATTAAGATTCTCATTTATAATTTAATCATCTTCAACATCCGATGCTCAAATCAAATGTTAACTTCCGGTGAAATATAAATTTTTTTGAGAAATCATCATCTTCAACAACTATGCACCATCAATTCTCAAAATAAAATATTCAAAAATCTTTTTCACCATATCATTCTATTTAAATAAAATGAAGACCGATAGAAAACTCAATTGAAGATTGACATTTCATTGGTTTTTCGATAGGCTCGAGCGCATAAACTGACTATTAAACTGGTTCCCCAGTTGAATATAGAACATTGTTATGGTGAAGAACATCTAGCCTGGAACGATGAAGAACATTGCCAGAAACATTGGTCAAAGAAGTGGTCTCTGTCGGCTAAAGGGTGACAATATCATCCTTAAAATACCTAAGAATTTGAACATTTTCTTTAGATTTTAATGATGTTGTTCGCTAGATGATCATATTCAAGTTTGTGCTTTATTACGATGTAGATTATCATTATGAAGAAATGTTTTAGAAATTTTTAAAATTATAAAGTTGTACTACTTACATAGATGTATACGTGCTTATCTATGCTTAAACAAATATGTAAACTTGTGTCCATGTACGTAAATAGTTTGTTTAAACATTTGTTTACGTATATGTAAATCACGGAAATATAATTATTATTACAGCTTTGTTGTATTAATTTTATTATGTATACACAAGTCATTTACATATATGCAAATTTGATACACTAAGTCACACTAAATAACCAAGAAAGATAGTTTATTTAGGTTTGTTCAAGTGAAAGACATCGATTTATATACCCTTCTAATAAGTTCTAATTTAATGTTTTTTTTCTAGGGTTTTTGAGGAAATAATTGTTTTCTATTCATTACTGTTTGTTGATTTATTGACGTATTAAATTAACTTATTATTAGAGTTAATTACGTAAATGGTCTCTGTGGTTTATCCAAAGTAACAAGTTTGGGTACTAAGGGTTTTTTGTAACAGGTTAGGGTATTGTGTTTATTTTTTTGTAACATCTAAGGTATTAGTGCTAACGACCATTAGATTTTAACTGAGAACATGCAGGATCGTTGAAGGGTGGTCAAATACAACACAACAACACAAAGAAGAGAGTAACTAAACTTAATCCAACAGTGAACTAGATTAACCACAAGTAAAGACACTAAGAACACAAGTAATTAAGAGACATAACACAAGAGCAAGATACACAAGAAGATGGTTTTCAAGATTGCAGTATATTGCTTTCTTAATGTTCTATTACAAGTGTTACAAAGCATAAAGATAATGTTACAAGAACATGAGATACTTATACTACATCCTACAGCCGGCCATACTATGAAAGCCAGCTGGATACAATTGACTAGACACAAAACAAAATCAATTGTAGAGACAAAAAGGCAGATTGCATTTTTGACTTTGTGACTATGACATGCCATAGCTCACATCCTTATCTATTACAAAAAGGATAAAGTACATGAAGCAGAAAGTTTACAGACTCAAGACCTTAATGTACAGTTACCAAAAGCATGGACCTTTTCACCAACTCATATAAGTTGGTGTTTTATAGAGTTGCAGCGGAAAGGGGTCCAGCTTTATGGAAAAGTACATCAGATAAAGCATGTTGTTAAAAGTCTTCGGAAGAAATCTGTCTTTAAGAGTTGAGCTTCGGAAGACTTTGTCTTTGAAGCTTCGGAAGACTTCATCTTTGGCTTCGGAAGATATTGGTCTTGGCTTCGGAAGATTTGACACTTATAGTATTTCTGTTGCTTGTGTGAAACTTCCGAAGCATTCTTCTTCAGTACTTGTGCAGCATGCATGCAGAAAGACTTTGGTTGCTTTAGCCTCTTCAAATATTCTTTACAAACTCCCCTAGGCTGATGCTACCAAAACACTTGAAGACTTCAGATATCAACTGTCCTCATCAAGATAATAACCAGCCCTTTCTTCATAAGATGATCAGGATCCTTCAGACTATCAAAGTGTCTTCTCATGTCAAAGAGATCATGCAGAGGCAATTGAAACATGCCTTGCCAAGTGTAGACATTCTCAATGCCATGATCTCTAATAACATGCCACCTTTCTGGATTTGTAGTGTATGTCCAGGACAGGATGGGTCTTTCTAATGCTAGAGGAGCTATTGGAATGGGAGATGATGGAGCATCCTCTGGCTGCACATCCTCAGGATGTTCTGACTCATCCTGAGGTTTATAAAATGATGCAGTCTTCTTCTTCTTCTTTGGATTTGGCTTTAAGGCCATCCTTTTCTTTCTCTTCACAACTTTTAATTGAGAAGACTGGCCTGCAGTACCAGATTGATCTTCATTGTCTTTCTCAGTTAGGTCTTCTACTCTCACAGGTTTAGATTGAGAGTGAGTTTGACCCTGTTGTGGATCAGAAGATAAAGCTTGCTGATATTCAGCAAGAGTTCCAGGTTATGTTGTCTCTGGTTGTTCGACCTTAACCTCCACTTCAGGTGGAGCTTGACTTGGAGGGGAATGTAAGTCAACCAGCTCTCTAATCTTTATCTTCTGCTTAATCACCTTGATATGCTCATCCATAGTGGATAGAGACATGGGACCAAGTCTCCTTCTGGAG
The DNA here is from genome assembly GCA_025506515.1 of Flaveria trinervia. NCBI lineage: Eukaryota > Viridiplantae > Streptophyta > Magnoliopsida > Asterales > Asteraceae > Flaveria > Flaveria trinervia. The sequence continues at coordinate 1,187,662 of CM046449.1, forward strand.
AATCCATAAAGCTTCAAGAAGCTCATCATCCTCTGATTGTCAGCAGATTTCTTCATGTTTTTTTGGATGATGGCTCTTGTCTTAGCAGCTTCTTCCCTTAGCTTTCTTTTGGTTGTCTTTCTTTCCTTGACTATCTCAAGTTCAAGTTGTTTTAGATACTCAAACTCAATATAGTCAAAGGATAAGGGAAGAAGTTATTCTGTCTAATAGAGGCTGTGGCACTCAGGTAGTTGATCATCTTGATCCTTTCTTCTTGTTTATCTACCTGAGGTTCTTGTTGAACCACATCCTCATATGCAGGGCTTTCTTTAACTGGGGAGAGAGTAGGCACATGCTTGTACAATCTTTTCTTTCTTCTATCTTCTTTGATTTGTACTAGTAGCTCTGCATCTTCTGCCTCTTTCTTCTCCCTTGACTTTTCCAGGTCAACAAGTCATTTAGTTCCTCCAAGGGGAGAGAAATGACATTGTCTATGTCATAGTTCCTTGTCTGCAGATAGTTTATCCTGACTGCCCTTAACTCATCATTTTGAGTATCTAGTCTGGGGGCAGCCCTAATAGCAGACTCCATGAGTCTTGTAGACTCAGAAGAGGAACTTTCTCCCCACAACTTCCTTTTCCTCTCTCTTTTCTCCTTCTCAATCTCCTCAGAAGTCATTTTTCTTTTCCCTTTTTCACTCACAGACCTTTATGACTCAGGGTGGAGAGAGCTTTAGCCTTCATTGCTTGATGTAGCTTCCAATCTCTGGCAAGAGAGAGGTTGAGAAGCACCTTCACCAGAAGGTGTCTCAAAAAGGGAATTGATCTCTACAGCAGTTGTTGGTGATAAGATAGGGCTCTCAGGTTCTGTCACTGGGCCTTCAGTCAAGGTTTTCCCTATGAAACTAATCTTAGGGTCTGCCTCAACATCGAGTTGACCAATGACATTGCCTGATTGCCATAGTTTTCTTCAAAGGCTGAACTCTGTAGTGATCCGGTCTTGGATTCTTTGGGCCAACTTGTCAGCTTGTCTTGATTTGCTTGGATTGACAAGTGGCATGTTGACTAAATCCAGACCTTCATAGAAGTTCAAGATCTGAAAGTTGAAGATCTCCTGCTGCCCTTGAACTCTAATGATGATTAGGGCTCTCCAGTTGCTGTCATACCTCCACCCAATGATGTGATTGGAAGATGGTAGAGATGACATAGCCCTTGGTATCCCTTCCTCAAACAGACTCTGTATGAAGAAGTCTATGTAGTCCAATGAATGTGAACTTGAGGAGGTTGCTGAGAATGCACAATTGCAAGTGAGGATGGTGAGTCCTTAGTGTCTATTTCTCTAAAGAACTCCCAGGTTCTGTGATTGTAATGACTTTTTCTCCCTTTTTGGTAGCATCACCCACTTGCGTAGGTGAGCCAGGAGTTAGGTCAATCATATCCACAGGTTCTTGTGTTCCCGGTTGAGCTCTTCTTAAAGGTCTCCTAGCTAGTTTTTCCTTATGTTATGAAATCTCAAGTTGCTGATCATTGACCCTTTTCTGCAAGGCAGTCACTTGAGATTCAAGATGACTAACCTTGGAGACTAAATAGGTGCATGTTTGAGATAGTTTTTGTTCCTTTGGTCTTAAATTCCCCTCATCTTTATTAGAAGAATCATTGGGGGATGAGATGATTGGACCAAAGTCCTCACTCTCACCACCAGCTTCAGGTTCTTGGCTGCTGGATTTTCTTTGCTTACTGGCAATCTCAGTTGAGATGTTAGTGGGCTGAGTTGCCATGGTTGAGGTCTTAATAATGTAATCACTTTCAAAAGTGAGAGCCTCTTCCATATGGACATCTTGAACAGGTTCAGAAGTGTCCACCTCATAGTAGGTGACTGATGGGGCTAGAAATAGGAGCCTCAGAAGCACTCATCTCTATTTGAGTAAGGGAAAAGAAGAGAGAATTATGTCACTCACTGAAACCTAGATCTTCATCAGTGTAGAAGTTAAGTTTGGGGATTGGTTGGTTGAGATCTAAAGGCTGGGGATGGTAACTATCCCCTGAAGGTTGATCACTTGAGTGTTGAGACTCAGAGTGATGGCTTAAGGCATTTGGGCTTATAAGCTCATCAGATTGAGCTTGAGGAACCTCGGCATTGATCCTTGAAGAGATGGGAGTGGTCAGCTCCTCAGGAGAAGTGGGAGCTCCAGTGTCCACTTCTTCCTATATGGGTGAGTATATGGGGGCCTTCACAGACTGAAAAACCTAAGTAGGGGTTCGTTGGATTTTCTTTTGTAGGTGAGGGTGATTTGTGGCTGTTTGGGTGGTTGGGATATAGAAGGTGTGGGTTCAACACTAGCTGGTGCTGTTAGGTTGTCACCTTGAGCAGTGAGCTCTAACATTTTTGGATCGGTGCTGTTTCTACCCCAGAGAAGCCAACAGTGGGCTTTCTTAGTATTTTAAAGATATCGGGCTTCATCTGTCCCAGTTTAAGAATGTTACCTGTTCCCCTTAACTATGAGCCCGGTTCACAATTAAAAATGTACCGGACATATCTAGGGAACATGTAATATTCTAAGGAGTCCAAGTTTGCAAGCATATTAGTATAAACAAACTGAGAATACCTGAACTTGACTCCCTGAACCATCCTATGGACAATGAAGGAGAGATCCTTAGGAATCTAGTCCCATCCACCATGCTTGTTTGATAAGCTGTGGATAACCACATGGAGCAAGAATTTCCACTGGGATGAGACCTTCTCTTTCCTGAAGGTCTTGACAGAGTAGTCTCCCTCGTAACTCATCTGCTCAAAGGAATGATTTACAGCTTCCTTTGGGAAGAACACCTCACCTTCTTCATCATCCAGCTAATGATGCCTATTGATGATGGCCAGAGTGATGAAGACTATTCTCCCTTGCACTGTGGCAGACAGTGCCTTCTCCCTGTCCATTATGACCTCTTGGCAGGTCTTCCAGAATTCTAGCAGTTGATCCTCATAGAGTGGAGGATCAATGGTTAGGGAGGTGAAGTAGTTTGACAGAGCTAAGAACGACAAACCTCTGAGAAATGAGGATCTTTCTCAGAGTTTAACAGAGCAAGCTGATTATGTTGCTTGTGTAAGTGCATCGAAAAGTTCGGGTCATTTCTATGAAGAGGTTGGCCATTTTGGATGAAGAAAGATGAAATAAAGTAATTTCAGAGAGAAATTTGGGGTTTAGGTTTGGAGGAAAGAAGCAGATGATAGAAAGAGGGGGAAACCGGTGGGTTTATATATGAAAAGGATTTCAGATAAAGTTTAATGAAAGAGGAAAAACTTTAAAATCCGAATGTCAGTCCCACCTCTGACAAAGTAGTTTACTTTTGCTCAAAAAGTAGTTTTCTTGGAAGTCAAAAAGCTTCCGAAAGTAAATTATCTTCAGAAGTTTTAATGAAAAAGCTTCTAAAGCTAAAATGACTTCGGAAGAATTTCCTAAGGATTTTGAGAATTTTGACTTTGGAAGAAAATTAAGACTTTGAGAGTTTTGTTCAAAAGAACAAAACTTCCAAGAGTTAATTTACTTCAGAAGAAAATTGTCCTTGAAAACATATAAGTGCCAAAGGAGATTTTAAGCTTCGGAAGATATTTCAAAATTTTCTTCCGAAGGTAAAATACTTGGGCAGATTGTTGGTTTAAAGGCATAAGTTTCTTTCGAAGTTAAAAACATAACTTTCGAAGTATCAAAATTATCATAATTTTAAAGAAACTCTTCAAAAAAAGTTTTATCCAAAGAAAACAAGAGCTTATGAAAGTGATGAACTAGACAACTTAGGACACACATATTTTAAGAAATAATATGTATTAATTTTAAGAAAAACCTACTCAAAATTGATCATCCCAATAGCTGATATTAGATTTTTAAATATCTGTTCACAAAAGCCTTTGTAAATAGATCAGCATATTGTTCGTCTGTGTGAACTTTGACTAGTTTAATTAATCCCTTTTCATAGTTATCTCTTATTAAATGATACCTGATGTTGATGTGTTGGTCCTTGAGTGCTGCACGGATTCTTTGTGATTGAGATAGCACTATTGTGGTCTATGTGAATGGGAGTCTCCTTGAAGTTTAACCCATAGTCCAGCATCTGATTCTGAATCCAAAGCACTTGAGCACAGCAGCTTGCAGTAGCAATGTATTCAGCTTTAGTAGTTGATGAAGAGACACAGGATTGTTTCTTGCATTGCCATAAGACAACCCTTCCATCAAGAAACTGATATCCCCCAGATGTAGACTTTGCAGTCATGTTGCAACCACCATAATCACTATCTGTATAAGCATACAGATTGAAGCCAGGATTCTTAGGATACCACGACCAAGTGTTGAAGCACCTTTAAGATATCTTAGAATCCTTTTGACAGTGACAAGGTGAGACATCCTAGGGCTGGCTTGATATCTTGTATAGATGCAAGTGGCAAACATAATATCGGGCCTCCTAGTTGTAAATACATAAGAGACCCAATCATAGCCATGTATAAGTGTTCATCTACACACTCCCCTCAAGATCAGGTCCAAAGGAGTGGTTTCTAGTTATGGGTGTCTTAGCAATCTTACAATCGGTCATGTTGAACCTCTTGAGTATGTCTTGAACATACTTTGACTGACTAATAAAGATGCCATCTTCAACTTGCTTCACTTGAATTGCCAAAAAGAAATTGAGTTCCCCCATGGCACTCATTTCAAATCTATCCTTCATCAGCTTCTCAAAGTCTTTCCAGAGCTTTGGATTAGTTGAACCAAAGATGATGTCATCTACATACACTTGAACTACCAATATGTCATTTCCCTGTCATTTGATGAAGAGAGTTCCATCTATAGTACCTCTCCTGTATCCATGTTTGCAAAGATACTAAAATAGAGTCTCATACCACTTCCTAGCTGCCTGATGCAGCCCATAAAGAGCTTTGTCAAGCTTGCAGACATAATCAGGATGATCAGGATCTACAAAACCAGGTGGTTGTTTAACATACACCTCTTCATCAATCACTCCATACAGAAAAGTACACTTTATATCAAGCTGGCATACCTTAAAGTTCTTGGATGCAGCAAATGCCAGAAATATCCTAACAGCTTCCAGTCTTGCTACAGGAGCAAAGACATTAGTGTAGTCAATTCCTTCTTCTTGTGTGTATCCTTGAACAACTAGTCTAGCTTTTTTCTTGATGATAAATCCTCTATCATCCTTCTTGTTCCTAAACACCTATTTGGTTCCAATGGTAGTCTTCCTATAAGGAAGAGGACAAAGATTCCAAACTTTCTGTCTTTTGAATTGAAGCAGCTCCTCTTGCATAGCTTCAACCCAACTTCCATCCTTTAGAGCCTCATCAACTTTCTTTGGCTCTATCTGGGATAAAAAACAAGAGTGAAGACAAACATTTGCTTCATGGGTTTGTCCTCTTGTTCTTACCCTTGTGACAACATCTCCAATGATGTTTGTGGTGGGGTGAGACTTGTGGATCCTTAGCTGAAGGATCACAACAAGTTGTTAAGAAAGATCTAAATTAGAGAAATTTAGATCTGGCATAGATGTTTCTCCCACCACATCAGCACACTTATCAAGAGAGACTTGATCGAAGGAGTGTGTGACATTATTGATGTTGTCATCTACGGAGTGGTTTTCAATATCAAGAAAGTCTTGATCACTATCACCACTACCATCATTGTCTTCTGAATTTGAAGTATCTTTATCTGGTTATGGAGCCTCTGAGCTGGAATTTGACGGCATACCAGATGTATCAGCTGAGTTTGTCAGTTTGGTACTAATAGAGACCTCATTTGTAGAAGTAGTCCCAATGGGAGCTGAAGATGTGTTACTTGAAGGTTTTCTCAGCTCAAATCTTGAATTAGGATCACCTTTATTTTAATCTTCTACAGATCCTGAAACAGTCTCACAAGATTTGTTAAAACAATTGGTAACTAAATCAAGATCAAAAAGCCAATCAGGACCAGAACCAGCCACACAGGATGTGTGTTCATTGAAAGTCATATTGGTTGACTCCTCAACAATTCTAGTTCTGAGATTGTATGCTTTGTAAGCCTTAGCTTGGGAAGAGTATCCAATAAAGTGTCCATTATCTGATTTCTCAGCAAATTTGGCAATTTGATCCTTGGTATTCAAGATGGTGCAAGGATAACCAAATGACCTGAGAAAACCAATGAAAGGTTTCTTCTTGTGCCAAAGTTCATAAGGAGTCTTAACTACTAAAACTCTGTTCTGCACATAGCAGGCAGTGTTGACTGCTTATACCCAGAAGGTGGTGGGCATCTTAGAGTCAGACAACATGGTTCTTGCAGCTTCAATCAATATCCTGTATCTCCTCTCAGCAACACCATTTTGCTGAGGAGTCCTGGGAGCACTGTAATGTCTTGTAATACCTTTTTCATCAAAAAATGTATCAAGGACTTGGTTCTTGAATTTAGTTCCCTGATCACATCTTAAGATTTTGACCTTGTGATCAGATTGATTCTTAATCTTCAAGATGAAATTCTTTAGAATCTCAGGAGTCTCATCCTTAGTTCTAAGGAAGAAGACCCAAGTGAATCTTGTAAAGTAATCTGTGATCACTAAGCAGTAATAGGTCCTTTCTAGACTCATTACACTAGTGGGGCCAAAGAGATCCATATGTAACAAGTGTAGGGGTGTAGTGATGGAGTTCCTTTCCTTAGGCTTATGAGATACCTTGTGTTGCTTCCCTTTCAGGCATGCAATACAATGGTCATCACTTGTAAACTCTTTCTTTGGCATTCCAATTACCAAATCATTCTTAATCAGTTTATTCATATTCTTAAAGTTTACATGGCACATTCTTTTAGGTCATAGGAATGACTCATCACTCTCTGCTTTAGATAGAAAGCATGAAACTTCTCTAGAGGGAGATGGTTCTTGCAAATCCATCTTGTACATGTTCCCTTTCATGGGGGCTCTAAGTTAGATATGCTCATGAGGAATGATTACCCCGGGCTTGAGAACAATGCACTTATGCTCAGTAAAGAGCATGTTATGACTCTGATCATAAAATTAGGATACACTCAGAAGATTGTACCCAAGCTCCTTGACAAAGTTTACCTTTTCAATGCTGAGCTTACCATTTGTGACCTTGCCCCTTCAAGAAATATAACCACCTTCATCTCCTCCAAAGGCAACTGGCCCTCCATCAATACTTTCAAAGTTCTGGAGTAGTGACAGATTGCCTGTCTTGAGCTGTCCCTGCACAAAGAAAATGATTAGTTACATTCGGAAACCCAAGGCTTACTTGTCTTAGGCTCACTAAGTGAAACAGAAGGTAATGCAATAGTAATAGATCCGATGGTTGTGCTTGGAGGATCTTGAGTTGTTGTTGATGGAGAATTCTCAGTCACTTGGTCTTTCTTAGACTTTCGCACCACCTCTGGAAGCTTGGACTTGACCTTCAAAGCTTCGGAAGCTTTTGATACTTCAGAAGTTTTGATGACTGGACGTTCAGAAGATTCTGCAGCCACTGCAGCAGAGTTCAGTGCTTCGGAAGTATTCCTTCCTTCCGAGACCAACTTTTCTTTCGAAGGCAATTTTCCACTTGCCTTCTTCTTAGTTTTGGAGCTTCCAAAGGAAACAGATTTTCCTTCCAAAGCTTGAATCTTCTTAGAACTCTTGGAAGTCTTTGGTTTGATCACATGAAGAGTACCCTTAGGATTGTATGGGCAATCCTTAGCAAGATGAGCAGTACTTTCACACATAACACACTCTATTTTCCACTTCCCAAGAGTCTTCTGGGAACAAGACTGACTTTGGTCACATCCCTTCTCCACCCTCATCTTTGCAGATGCTGAGACAGTCCTTTGGCTGAGGACTGTTCTTGGAGTTTGATGGTCCAGGCTGTGTAGCAGTGGTACACAGCAGATCAGTCTTCTTCTTGGTACTAAGATGATTTGAACATGAACCAGAACTCTTAGCAGAAGAGTTGAGGTTGATGTTTTTAGTCTTTACCACTTCAAACCCTGCAGAGATAAAAACTTGTTTCTGCTTGGAGTCAAAAGTAGCCTTGATCTCTTGAGCCTTCCTAGCTTTTCTTTTGCTCTTTCTAATCAAGTTCTTCCTCATTGACTTGGTCATCACAGTCTTCTTCTTCTCCTCAGAAGGATAGTGACCCTTCTTAGAATCCTCCTCTTCACTCTTCTTAAAGGAATTCTTCACTATCACTTCTTCATCCTCTTCACTCAAAGGATCTATGAGAGGGAGCTCATCTTCACACGTTTCACACCTAGGTGATCTTACAGACAAGATTGTGTGTGGAGGAGCTATCTCATTTTTAGACTTTCTAAAATCAGCTTTTAAAATGTTAAGGACTCAAGATCATATCTCATCTCCAAGTTATAGGACCTGTGTCTATTGACTTTAGCAATGCATTCAGGGGTACAGAGATGTTCCAATACCTTGGCTTCATCATGATTTTCCATTAGTTCTTGGTTTGGAGAAGCATCTTCCACCTGAAAGCTCCAGTCAAACCCTCCATCTTTAACAACATAACACCCTGCTGCTTTGGCTTCTCATTCTAGGGAGCTTTGTCCGTGTAGTTGGGTCTGGACTTTGTTTGGCCACCATTTGTTCTAGGTGCCTTACACTCCCTGGCAAAGTGGCCCATCAAGTTACAGTTATAACACTTGACTTTGCCTTTGTCCAGGCCAAACTTTCCACTGGTTGCATTGCTTGGAAACTTCCTTCCAGTCCGCTTGTAGAACTTCTTGGCTCTATGAGTGAGAAGAGCCATCTGCTGGACTATCTCCATGTACTCCAGATCATCTGGATGGATACAGTCCAAATCTTCAAGGGTGAAAAAAGAGCTGCCATAACTTTCATTAGAAGACATAAAGGCTTGAGAAGAACTTGTCTCTTGGAATGGGCTTCCTTGAGTGTAGTTCTCCCTTGGTGTCTTAGGGAAGGTGATGAAAGTACCCATTGGTGAGTTGTCAGGATAACATATGAGATGATGTTGGGGTTCTATGCTATTCTTTTCAACCACATGAAGGGCTGAACCCATTTGATTGTTGGAGTTGCCAGATGAACCTTGCATGATCATCTCCATCTGGTAGCCACTAAGAATCCCATATAACTTTGTCAGAGTGAGAGTTTTGAGATTCTCGGTCCTCTTGATCACCACATAGTAGTATGTCCACTACCTAGGAAGTGAGGACATGAACTTCCTTACAATGTCCCTATTCTCAAGAGGAACTCCTCCATCCACAAGGGTATCCACAATCTCAACATACCTAAAGTATTGCTGAGTCATGGTTTCACCTACTTTGAAGGTGAAGTTTTCAAACTAATGCTTTAGGAGATCCTTCTTGTTCTCCTTAGCTTCAAAGTAACCCTCATACACCAGTTTCAATGCATCCCATAGCTGCTTAGCTGTTTCGCATTTCTTGAAACCTATGTATACAAAGTTTGGAAGAGCAGTCTGAAGGGCTATCATGGCTTTTCTATCAATCTCTACTCTCTTCTTGTCTTCATCAGAGTAGTTTGCCACAGCCTTGGGGATCATACCACTACCAGTAGCAGAAGGGGTGCTTGGTATGTAAGGTCCATTCTCAACAGACTCCCACATTCTTGATTCTAGAGACCTGATGAAACCTTCCATTCTTATACACCAGGTGTCAAAGTCATCAAGAGTGATCAGTGGGGACTTGTTCATGGTTCTAGTTTCCATATCAGTTTTCGAAATGACTACCATTTGAAAAGTTTAGTATTTGTGTGAGTGAGGGATCCTAAGATGGTGAGACCTTATATCAAGAGCCTGAATGCTCTGATACCAAATACAGGATCGTTGAAGGGTATCAAATACAATACAACAACACAAAGAGGAGAGTAACTAAACTTAATCAAACAGTGAACTGGATTAACCATAAGTAAAGACACTAAGAACACAAGTAATTAAGAGACAAAACACAAGAGCAAGATACACAAGAAGATGGTTTTCAAGATTGCAGTACATTGCTTTCTCAATGTTCAATTACAAGTGTTACAAAGCAAAAAGATAAAGTTACAAGAACATGAGATACTTATACTACATCCTACAGTCGGCCATACTATGAAAGCCAGCTGGATACAATTGACTAGACACAAAACAAAATCAATTGTAGAGTCAAAAAGGCAGATTGCTTTTTTGACTTTGTGACTATGACATGCCATAGCTCATATCCTTATCTATTACATAAAGGATAAGTACATGAAGTAGAAAGTTTACAGACTCAAGACCTCAATGTACAGTTACCAAAAGCATGGACCTTTTCACCGACTCATGTAAGTTGGTGACTTTACAGAGTTGCAGGGGAAAGGGGTCCAGCTTTATGGAAAAGTATATCAGATAAAGCATGTTGTTAAAAGTCTTCGGAAGAAATCTGTCTTTAAGAGTTGAGCTTTGGAAGACTTTGTCTTTGAAGCTTCGGAAGACTTCATCTTTGGCTTCGGAAGATATTGGTCTTGGCTTTGGAAGATTTCACACTTAGTGTATTTTTGTTGCTTGTGTGAAACTTCCGAAGCATTCTTCTTCAGTAGTTATGCAGCATGCATGCAGTAAGACTTTGGTTACTTCAGCGTCTTCAAATATTCTCTACAGAACACCCTCATGTGCAAAAAACGTGAGGGTATTATTGTCATTTTACAATTTGGTGCCTATTAGATAGTAATCAGAGTCCCGATTCTCAGTTTCTTCAACTTCTTCACATTTCAATTCAACCTCCCAACAACTATGGTTTTCACCCAAATATGTAATAAAAAGTGTATTGAGGAAGGAATTTGAAGATTTCGACTATGAAGTTATATACGGTTTGTGGTTTGATCATATTAAAATCTTGAAAAAACGCAACTTTCTATTACAAGGTTATGAGCATATGCTAATGTGTTTTATATAATTGTGCTTTTGATTCAGGTCATTATCAAGATTACTTTTCTATGAAGATTCACCATAGGGGAGAGTTTAGGATTATGGATCTCCATCGAGTTTATCTAAGGGGTAAGGTAATTTATGTTGATTTGTTGAATATGAATAAGTTTAGTGTGCATCAGCTAAATGCGATTGTTGAGGAGTTAGGGTATAAAAGAAAAGCAGTTTACTATTATCACTATCTAGTGCCTATTAATAACTTAGATTTTGGTTTGAGGGCTTTAGGAAATGACAGTGATGTTATGGGTATGTTAAAACACTTACAAAGTACTAAGTGTATTCAGTGTACATTGAACATGGTAAATCACGTTTGCTTACTTATTTTGTATCTCCAACCAAGCCTAAGCTAGTTATAACAGAAATTGAAGAGGATACATCACAAATACTAGTGCCAAAGAGATTACTCTTACAATGGGTAGATAGTCATGATGTTAATGCAGAGGGTAATATGGAACAACATGATCATGATGTTAATGTAGATGGTAAAGTGGAACAACATGATCATCATGTTAATGCAGATGGTAATGTGGAACAACATGATCATGATATTAATGTAGATGGTAATGTGGAACAACATGATGATGATGATGTTAATGCATATGGTAATATGGAACAACATGATGATGATGATGTTAATGCAGATGGTAATATGGAACAAGATGATCAAAATGTAAATGCAAAGGGCAATAAGGAACAACATGATCATAATGTAAGTGTAGAGGGCAATGTGGAAGAAGATGATGAAAATGCAAATGTAGAGGGAAATAAGGAACAACATGATCAAAATGTAAATGCAGAGGCCAATGTGGAACAACATGATTATAATGTAAATGCAGAGGAAAGGCATTGGACTGACGACCTCATTTTTTATGATTTGTGGGACCCATTACAACAAGTACATGATAATGAACAACAAGTTAAGAAAGGTATAGAACATGAACCTATGGAACAAGAACATCTGAGAGATGATAACCTTAATCTGGTAATGAAGATAAAAGTATAGATGAAGAAAAACAAGTTGATGAGGATGAAGATGAAATTGTAGATGAAGCAAACAAGGTTGATGAGGTTGAAGTTGATATTAACAAATTCAGTATGAACTTTACTGTTGAAACAGACGAGGGTGTAGAAGATATGAACTTTGATGTAGAAGACTATTTGAGTAATGATTCATTTGGGACATCCTCATTAGATGAGGAGGGAGGAATTGAGAAGCTAAGGAGGAAAGCACATAGAAAACTTAGAAAAGAACAACAAGGTTGCAAATATTATGTTGGTCAATAGTTTGGGGATAATGCAGAAGTGAATGCCCTCATTTTTAGGCATGCTATAGAAACTAGGAGAGAAATAGGATTTTATAGGAATGACAAGGATAGTGTTAGGGAAGTTTGTAATGGCCAAATTCACATTTTGAGAATAGCCCAGATGGAGGCCTAAGTCAAAGAAAATACATAAGTTAGTCAAAGAAAGGAAGTTAGTCAAAAGTGGCTAGGTCAGAGGTGGTCCAAAGAGAAAAAGTCAAAAAGATGGGGGTAGACAAACCTTAAAATACCAAATAAATGTCCATAGGTTCTGCATGTTTCAAGACTTAAAGATGAGCCAACATGGGTGGTTAAAACATACAATCCACAACATAGGTTCCTTTAAAGTATATCTGTGAAGGCATTCACTTTAGATTGGCTTTCTAAGGAGATTCAGATGGAGGTATAGTCAAACCCTAACATACCCATCAAGGCTATACAAGAACGACTACAAAGAAAGTATGACATGGAGTATCAAAGATGAAGGCATTTAAGGCTAAGACACAAGCTTCACAGCAAGTAATGGGTGACTATAGTGAACAATAGAATATATTTAAAGATTATCTTCTAGAATTTCAAAGAACAAACCCTAACACAATAGTTAAAGTTGATGTTGAACAAGAGCCAAACTCAGCTACAGAGACCAGGGTGTTCAAAAGGGTGTACATTTTTTGGGTCCACTAAGAGAAGGTTTCAAAGCTTGTAAAAGGGAGATAATTGGATTAGATGGTGCTTTCATGAAGGGACCATACCCAGGTTAGTTGTTGACTGCTATGGGTATGGATCCCAATAATGGAATCTATCCACTGGTATATGGAGTTGTTGAGGCAGAGACAAGGCAGTCTTGGACTTGGTTTTTAGATAATCTTAAAGATGATTTGGAGTTACATGACAAGTGTAGTTACACATTTATTTCAGATAGACAAAAGGGAATCCTCCCATCCATTGAAGAGGTATTCCCTAATGCTGAGCATAGATATTGTCTTAGACATATACATCAGAACATGAAACTTTAATGGAGGGGAAAGGCTTATAAAGACATGTTATGGAATATAGCCTCAGTCATAACAGTCCAAGAATTTGAGAACAAAAAGGAGGAGTGAAGATTAATGAATCCTAATGCATACAAGTGGTTGAAAGAAATTGCACCTATTCACTGGGCTAGAAGTCATTTCATAGGTTAGTCATATTTGTATTATTTGACAATGTTTTCTTGTATTTAACTATAAGTTTTATATATAATTTTTCACGGGTAGAGCAAAAACAAATGTCCTTCTAAACAATATGTGTGAGGTATTAAACTCAAGATTAGTTGATGGAAGAGATAAGCCTATTATCACAGCCCTAGAATTTGTGAGGGAATACCTAATGAAGAGGATAGTGAATGTGTGTAGAGTTATAGAGAAGAGTGATGGATTGTTGACTCCTAATGTAACAAAAAAGTTGAGATCATCAAAAAGGAAGCTTCCAACTTAATTGTTCAGTGGAACGGGGGTCCAAAATTTCAAGTTACATGTTTCTATGGGGAACAATATGTTGTTGATGTTATTAAGAAGGCTTGATCATGTAGGAGATAGGAACTAATAGGCATTCCTTGTAAGCATGTTGTTGCCACCAAGTGGGACATGGCTCTAAATGGGGTTGAGGTGGATATTCCAGAGAAATGGATTGATTCTTGCAACTGGTTATCTACATGGAAAGAGGTTTACTCACGCAAAGTAGGACCCATCAATGATAGAAGCATGTGGCCAAGATCAGGGTGTCCAACAAAGCTCATAGCACCTAAGTATCATAAACCAATAGGCAGGCCAAGAAAGATGAGGAAAAAGGATGCTCTAAAGAAAGAAGATAGCATGGTCAAAGGTGGAAAGCTCAACAGGAAATGGAAGATAGTGACTTATGGAAAATGTGGCAAGAAGGGACACAACAAAAAACATGTGTTTGACAAGGGGAAGTATCAGGTTCTGGTAATTAGTGATATGTATTAATGATGTGTGTTTGTGTAAGTTTAGGCAGTCAGTTAAGTGTAGTTAACTTTTTTTTGTTTTGGTATGTTTAGGAAGTGACTTGAATGTTAACTGCAGAATGGGGCTGGCTATTGTATGTTTTGATAATGGACAACAATGAATGAAGTATGTTAATTATATACCATGTATGTTTTATCCATTTGTATCATTTGATTGATTGGTGACTAAAGTAGTAGTTAGAATTCATACCCAAAACAAAAAAAACAGTAATTTGAACATAAACTTGCATATCATTTCATTACAACAAAGCTTTTATAATTCAATCCCAAAACAGGGTAATAGCACTTACAAAACACTCCTTCTAATCATATCCAAAAGAAACTACTTTTAACCTTACTAATAAACTAAATAAAAAGAACTACAAAACCAACCAACCCTATAAATAGACCTCGATAAACTAAATAACAAAAACTACAAAACCAACAAACCCAACAAACAAAACCCGACTAACTACTAAACACAGATCCTTCCTGTGACAATCGGCTTTGAGCTTTACCACTTCATTTTCAAGGTACTTTTTGGAATTCCGTAGGCCAGGAATGATTTGATTTTCTCGATCACACATGGGGGTCAACCCAAACAAAGAATTTACACTTCGATCGCAGAAACAAAAACAATTTCTTCCAAGTAACAATGAAACTAACCAAAATTATATTAGGGTTTAGAAACTTACAAATTGGGGGTAGTATAAAATCGTAGTTAGGATTAGTGTTCGTCCATGAAGTTTGAATTGTTGCAGGTCTACCACATTTACAGACAACCATTGTAACGAATGAAGATGATTTTGAAGGAGGTAGGCAGAAGAAACAATGGGTTCGATGAGAGGAAAGGTGAACAAATATGGATATTTTCAAGAAATGACAACAATACCTCACGTTTTTTGCACGTGAGGGTGTTCTCAGTTAAAATCTAACGACCATTAGCAATAATACCTTAAGATGTTACAAAAAATAAACACAATACCCCAGCCTGTTACAAAAAAATCCTTAGTATCCAAACATGTTACTTTGAATAAACCACTAGGACCATTTGTAATTAACTCTTATTATTATTTATTTAATATATTGAATGGATTTTTTTTCTTTTTTATAGTTACCGGGTGTTTTAACCATTAAAGGATGGTAATGTTGAGTAATGTTGAGCTATGAGTGACTATAATGAGAAAACATCTTGTCTTGAACAAAGATCATGGACTCAAAAATAACATATAATCAATATAATTTAATGTTCAAGAAAAAAATAGTGGTAAATTAGTTTATTTTGCATTTTACTTTTAGTTGAGCCAGATTATTGTAAATATTTTTTTATTTTTTTACAAAAGAACATTCAAGTTTCGGTATTTAAGGTTATTATTTTGATTATCATCTTGGTCAATAGATTTATTTACCCGTCAATATAAAGATATATATACTTGTGGTTAAACAATTGTTTTAATGATAATTGTAAATATTAGTATGCGTATGTAAATGGACGTCCAATTCAAAGTAATTGATGATAAGTATATAGATGTAGATAGATGTAGATAGATGTAGATAGATGTAGATAGATGTAGATGATTTACATATATGTAAACAATATAACATATGTGTTAATTAAATGTTTACTTATATTTAAACATGTTTTATGTACGTGTAATTGACCTAATTAAAAATATATAAATTATACCGGATACATGCATGTAACTTTAATAATAAATAGTTACTTATAAGTGTACATTTTTATCCATGTTTATTTGCCTAAAAAGAAATATAACCTTTAATTGTAAATTTATGTACTTTTTGTAATCAAAGCTTTAAAACTTCAATTTGAATATTATCTTAAAAGAGTATTATTATAAATTTTTGTTTTGCTGTTTGTATTATGTATCATTATGCATCTATAATCGTTTTTTGAGAGGTGAGATGGGAGAGAATATATAATTAATTACCCTCTAATTAATTGGTGAGAGAAATAAATTAATAGGTACTAATATACCCTTTTGTATAAATTAAGCTCATTAAATTATCTATTAATTTATATAGGGGAGGGACCAAATGAAAATCATGTTTATAAATAAAAACCATAAAACCACCACTACTCAATCACATAATGTAAGGCCCCGTTTCCGGAACACTCATAGTTGATCGATCATTACACATAAAAAAATATAATTTACATTTACCATTACTAAAATATTGTAGTGAAATAAATTTAAACCATTTCATATCATTATAATTGCTTTTGCAAAATAATACATCGTTGATTGATTACAAAATATAACTCGTTGCATTATATCACAAAAACATTATCGTTATACAAAATGGATGCCATCAAAAATCATCCAAGTAGCCGCTCGTGCCATTGTTAGCAACAATTACCTGCCAACTAGAAACACATAAAAGTCAGCATTGCTGAGTGAGTTCTAGTTTTAAAATAAAATATACTTTACTTTCATTCAAAAGCATTGTTTACTTTCATATGTGTTCATACATCATAAGTACACATAGATAATAGCATTATTATCTTCATCATCGTTCGTTAATTTTCGTCCATTCATCATTAACTTCTCTACGCTCCAAGCCAATGTCACGAGCTATACCCCACTGTCATGCATAAAGCAAGTACTAGCCGAAGTCTATAAATACACCCCCATACATTGTTCTTGGTGGCCTGATCACAATACCGGGGTAAATTTGTTGGTATCAATGCCATGTGCTATACCCCACCGTCATGCATAAAGCGGGTACTAGGCCGAAGTCTATAAATAGACCCCCAAACATTGTGCCTGGTGGCCTGACCATAGTACCTGGGTAAGCGACAAGGGTCCCATACATATGGTCAATCACAAGGATTAGACACTAGTGTGCATCCTTCTGGGGTAGCTAACCTACACACCGTTAAGCTAACACCCTTCATTGGGTGTGAACCTCCATACAAGGCTTGCAAGACTTTCTTTACTATCCTTTCATTAATGCATGCATTCTTTCATTCATTGCGTTCCTCTATTCATTATCTTCCGCTTTACGATACATAATACTTTTTATTTACATTCATAACCATACCACACAAAGCCATAGAAAATAAGCATTCATAACAAGGAGCATAACATAATCATACCATACCATACACATCACATCATCATACATGACATAACATACATCACCCATCATCAAAAGTCAACTTATATCACCCACGGGAACATCCCAAGTCAAAGCCAACACTTTACATTTTCCCCAAAAATTCAGAAAATAATTCTAAGTCTTAGGTGCATAGGCACTATGCAGGCGCATGACCACTATATGGGTGCATGGCTGCTTAGGCGCATGGAACACTTAGAAGCATGGGAAATTTCTAGGCGCATGGGAACTATACGGTGTATGGCCAACACTTAATCTTTTTGGCAAGGTTCTAGGCACATGGGCACTATGCAGGCGCATGCGTGCCTAGGCGCATAGGCAATCTAGGCGTTTGGACACTTAGCCAAATTCAGCCTATTCTAGGCGCATGTGAACTATTTGGGCGTATGGGATTTTGGGGGTATGGGATTTTGGGTGCATGGGACACTTAAGCAAATTCGAACATTGGTCGCATAGGCCTATATCAGGCGCATGGCCGGCCAACTCATACTATCAATCATCATAATCAGTCCCAATCATCAATTCAACATGTTCTTAGCTTATTTCTAACATTATAAGCATCATAACAAGATCATGGCATCATCGTAACGTCAAGAACACCCAAAATCATAACCCACCCACAAACACATACACACACATACGGGTGTAAAACCCACTTTTATAAAAATATACATACATGCATTTCCAGCCCCAAAATCTGATAAAACTTGTAAGAAGGGGGTTTTAGAACTCACCTTTGCAGCCTTTAGGTATGTCTTCCTCGAACACACAAAAACACACACAAGCATAAAACCGAGGCATAGGCCAGTCAAGATCATCCTAAAACTAAGAATTCTTACCTTGAATTCAGATTTCTTCTTGTTCTTCTTCAAATATCCAAATGCTCCACTTCTTTCTCTCTCTAAAATCAAGGAAAAGTGGATGTGTAGAAGGGTGTGGGCGGCCATGCCCACTTTCACATCAACTTTTTAAACTTTTTGTTCTTTTGACACATTTAACCCCTTAGCTTGGGTTAAATTGTGTTTCTTCCTTTTTTCTTCACTTTTATTCTTTCTTTCCCATTTTAAAATATCCTGGTGTTACAAGTCCACCCCCTTATACAGGCTTCATCCCCAAAACCTATTATTCCTTAAACAAATGTGGGTAATGCTACCTCATCTCTTCTTTAGTCTCCCATGTAGACTCAGATCCCTTCTTGTGCTTCCACTATACACGCACAAGTAGAACCACTTTATTCCTTAACCATTTCTCCTTGCGATTAATGATTGCCACTGGTTGCTCCACATAATTGTGTCATTCATCAACTTCGATATCCTCTAGTGGTACCACTATATCCTTATAAGCTAAACACTTTCACAGATGAGATACATAGAATGTAGGGTGAATTCCACTTAATTTATCTAGTAACCCAACATATAGGCCACCTTTCCCACTCGAGCAATGATTCGGAAAGACCCAATGTATGTCGGGCTCAACTTGCACGCTTCCTGAACTGAATGATACCTTTCGAAGGTGAGACTTTCAACATAGCCTTGTCACCCACTTGAAACTCAATCAGTCTACGTCTTTTATCAGCATATGACTTCTGCCTATCTTTGGCTGCTTTCAAGAAGGCTTTGATCTTTTCAAGCTTCTCAGTCGTAGCCTCAATCACCTCAATATTTCCCAACTCCTTCTGACCAATATCACCCCAACAAACAGGTGTTCTACACCTCCTACCGTATAGCATCTCATAAGGGGGCATAACAATGCTGGCATGATAATTGTTATTATATGAGAACTCAACTAACGGTATGTGGTCATCCTAACTTCCTCCAAAATCAGTGACAAATACCTGAAGTATATCGTCTAGCATCTGTATCATCCTCTCTGCCTGACCATCCGTCTGTGGATGAAAAGTCATGCTAATGTGTAACCTCATCCCCATCATATCATGGAATTTCTTCCAAAATTTAGATGTAAACCGGTTGTTACGATCATACACAATAGACACCGGCACATCATGACGAGTCACAATCTCCTTTATGAACAGATCCGCCAACCTCTTAGATGAATATGTCTCACGGATCGGTAAGAAGTGGGCACTCTTTGTCAAACGATCAACTATCACCCATATCGCATCATACCCCTTCGCGGTACGCAGTAACTTTGTAATAAAGTCCATGGAGATATGCTCCCACTTCCACTCCTGTATATCCAACGGTTGGATCTTCTCGTATGGCTTTTGATGCTTGGCCTTCACTTGTAAGCAAGTAAGGCACTTACTCACATACTCCGCCACGTCGCCCTTCATACCCGGCACCAATAATCTTTCTTCATGTCTTGATACATCTTTGTAGCATCGGGATGAATGGAGTATCGAGTATTATGAGCTTCATCCATGATCTTCCCACGTAGTTCCCCATAGCAAGGAATCCACGTCCATCCAAATCGATATCTAAGACCATATATGTTTCACCCAACTCTACGACTAGACCTCTCATCTTTTTGGAGTTAAGGCGATCTTCTTTCAACGCCTCATCTTGAAAGTTTTTGACCTGCATCATCACGTCAGAGGTCATAATCAACTGATATACTTTCACTCGATTTGGCTCGGGTCTCTCTTTTCGGCTGAAGGCATCTGCCATTACGTTGGTCTTGCCCAGATGGTAATGGATCTCGCAATCATAATCCTTTATGAGCTCTATCCATCTCCTTCGTCTCATATTCAAGTCTTTCTGCTTGAAGAAGTACTTCAAGCTCTTGTGGTCCGTGAAGATTGTGCACTTTGTCCCATACAGGTAGTGCCTCTAAATTTTAACGCAAAGAACACAGCTGCTAGCTCCAAGTCATGAGTAGGGTAATTGACCTCATGAACTTTCAACTATCAGGATACGTATGCTATAACCTTTCCTCACTGCATCAACACACAACCCAACCCCGAGTAAGAAGCATCGGAATAAACACCAAATCTTCACATCCCTTGGGTAACAACAAGATAGGAGCCTGAGTCAACCTTGCCTTTAACTCCTCAAAAGCCTTCTCTTGAGCTTGACCCATATAAACTTTACATCCTCACAAGTCAACTTAGTCAACAGAGAAGCTATCTTTGAGAAGTCTTGAATGAATCTCCTATAATAGCCCGCCAAAGCTAAGAAACTACGAATCTCGGATGGCGTCTTTGGAGACTTCCATTGCATCACCGCCTCCATCTTTGTCGGGTCCACCATAATCCCCTTGAGATTCACCACATGACCCAAAAACTAAACTTCGCGCAACCAGAACATGCACTTGGAGAACTTGGCATATAGTTTCTCCTTTCTGAGCATCTCCAACACCTCTAGAATGTGACCGCCATGCTCCTCCTCGCTCTTTGAATAAATCAGGATATCATTAATAAACACAATCACTCATTTATCTAACATCGACCGACACACTCGATCCTTCAAGTCTATAAAAGCAACTAGTGCGTTAGTTATACCAAAAGACATAACGAGAAACTCGTAGTGTCCATAACGTGTGTGAAAAGCTGTTTTAGGAATATTTTGCTCCTTCACCTTCAACTGGCAGTAACCAGATCGAAGGTCTATCCTTGAGAACCAACTGGCACCTTGGAGCTGATCAAACAGATCATCAAATCTTGGTAATGGGTACCGATTCTTCACCGTTAACTTGTTCAATTCATGGTATTCAATGCACATCCTCATACTACCATCTTTATTCTTCAAAAACAAGATCGAAGCACCCTATTGAGAGATACTCGGTCTAATGAACCCTTTATCAAACAACTCCTGCAGTTGTTCTATCAATTCCTTCATCTCGGTCAGAGCCAACCAATACGATGCCTTATCAACAGGTTGGGTGTCCAGTATCAAATCAATCTGGAACTCGATCTCGCGGACCGGTGGCAAACCTGGTAAATTTTCCGGAAACACGTCCGGAAAATCACACACAACCGGTACATTGGACAGTTGTGGTGTTGGTGTATCCACATTTTTCACATAGGCCAAGTAAGCACTACATCCACGCCTCAAACACTTTCCTATCACTTTCAGGATCGTAGTGACTCGATCACCATAAACCATCACCGAAATCCCGTTAGGCATTATCAATCAGATCGTCTTCTTATGACATATGATATTCGCCTCGTTGTCCGCAAACCAGTCCATCCCTAGGACTACATCGAACCAGCCTAAGGTCATCACGAATGGTCTAAAAGGAGACTTATTACCTTCTAGTTCTATGTCACAACAACCTACATTGAAGGGCTTATCAATACTACTACTACTAACAGCCAACTTAGCATAGAAAGCAGTAGAAATAAAACTTTTACCAGCACCAGAATCGAATAACACCATAGCAAGAGTTTGGTTTACCAGAAACGTACCTGACACAACACCAGGGTCCATCCTAGCCTCCTACCAGGTTATCGTGAAAACTTTGTGCTTGCCTTTTTCCCTTCAGTTCCGGTCATCTTCCTTGCCCCGGAACTCTCATCCCTCGACTTCTTGCAGTCCCTACTTATGTGGACCCTTCAACCACATTTATAACACCTCTTCACCCACAATCACTTGCCAGATGACCAGGCCTCCCATATTTGAAGAAGAGGTTTGATCCCCACCTACACTCTCCTATATGCTTCTTCTCGCAATGACCACAACTCTTCACCCCCACACTAGATGTGACCACACACTACTCATCCACCCTCGCAGCCTTGTTATTTGGAGTGAAACTCTCACGTTCACCCCACTTTCTATTCCGATTCTGGCTGCAACTACCGTTCTTGTTCACTTCAATCACGATCATCTCCTTCACCGCCCGAATTACCTCAGTTACCATAGACGGCAAAATCGTCTGCATGACATATTGAACTCCCTTAACAACAGCCTCTTTCAATGATGTCCCCAGATTAGCACTATTATCACCACCTTCCGGGTGGTGGATCTCGGGCTCTTCGAGTGCCATTTCAGCAGCCCTAGCCATGCTTCTCGTAACACGCGGTCCAGCACCACATAAAAGTTAACGTTGCTGAGTGAGTTCTAGTTTTAAAATAAAAAATACTTTACTTTCAATCAAAACGGTTCTTTACTTTCATACGTGATCGTGCATCATACGTACACATAGATAATAGCATTATTATGTTTATCATCATTTAACTTTCATACACTCATCATTAACTTATCTACGCTCCAAGCCAATGCCACGAGCTATACCCCACCATCATGCATAAAGCAGGTACTAGGCCAAAGTCTATAAATAGACCCCCAAACATTATGCTCGGTGGTATGACCATAGTACCGGGGTAAATTTGTTGGTATCAATACCATGTGCTATACCCCACCGTCATGCATAAAGCGGCTATTGGGCCGAAGCCGATAAATAGACCCCCGTACATTGTGCCCGGTGGCCTGACCATAGTACCGGGGTAAGCAACAAGGGTCCCATACATATGGTCAATCACAAGAATTAGACCCAGTATGCATCCTTCTAGGGTATCTAACCCACACACCGTTGAGCTAACACCCTTCATTATGTGTGAACCTCCATACTAGGCTTGCAAGACTCTATTTACTTTCTTGTCATTAATGCATGTATTCTTTCATTCATTATGTTCCTCTTTTCATTATCTTCCAATTTACGTTACATAATACTTTTTATTTACATTCATAACCATATCACGCAAAGCCACGTAAAATAAGCATTCATAACAAGGAGCATAACATAATCATACCATACCATACACATCACATCATCATACATGACATAACATATATCACCCATCATCAAAAGTCAACTTACCCACCACGGGAACATCCTAAGTCAAAGCCTACACTTTACATTTTCCCAAAAAATTCAGAAAATAATTCTAAGTCTCAGGCGCATGGGCACTATACAGGCGCCTGACCACTATGTGGACGCATGGCTGCTTAGACGCATGGGAAATTTCTAGGCGCATGGGCACTATACGGACGCATCACCAACACCTAATATTTTTTAGGCGCATGGGCACTATGAAGGTGCATGAGTACCTAGGCGCATGGGCAATCTAGGCGTTTGGACACTTAGCTAAATTCAGCCTGCACATGGGAACTAATTGGGCGTATGGGATTTTAGGCGCATGGGAAACTTAAGCAAATTCGAATGTTGGGCTCATGGGATTATATCCGGTGCATGGGCAGCCAACTCATACTATCAATCATCATAATCAGTCCCATTCATCAATTCAACATGTTCTAAGCTTATTTCTAACATCATAAGCATCATAACAAGAACATGGCATCATCATAACATCAAGAACACCCAAAATCATAACCCACCACAAACACATACACATACATACGGTGTAAAACCCACTTTTATAAAAACATACATACATGCATTTCCAGCCCCAAAATCAGTTAACACCTGTAAGAAGGGGGTTCTAGAACTCACCTTAGCAGCCTTTGGGTATGACTTCCTTCAAACTCCTTTGCAATTGAGTTCAAACACCAAAAACACACACCCAAACACACACAAACACACATAAGCATAAAACCGAGGAATAGGCCAGTCAAGATCATCCTAAAACCAAGAATTCTTACCTTGAATTCGGATTTCTTCTTGTTCTTCTTCAAATATCCGAATGCTCCACTTCTTTCTCTCTCTAAAATCTGGGAAAAGTGGATGTGCAGAAGGGTGTGGGCAGCCATGCCCACTTTTACATCAACTTTTTAAACTTTTTGTTCTTTTGACAGATTTACCCTCTCAGCTTGGGCTAAATTGTGTTTCTTCCTTTTTTTCACTTTTCTTTTTTTTTCCCGTTTTAAAATATCCGGGTGTTACACATAAATCATAATTGATTTAATTTTCTAATTATTTAAATTATATTTAAGTAAAATTTAACCATATTTTCAAGGTCATTATATAATTTTTCATATAAACTCCAAGAACATCAATGATGACTAAATGACTTACGTATACATAACTTGTAGGAGCTACATGTACGTAACTCTTACATTACACTTGATAACACATACCTACATATATATAACCCATACATGTATGTCACTTATAGTTGTACACTTTGTAACATGTAGTTATATATATGGAACCCCTAGCTTTCATTTATAATATGGTTTTCAATGAATCCCTCCCCTTATATACATATATATATATATATATACATATATACATATATATATATATGTGTGTGTGTGTGTGTGTGTCTATATATATATAACATATATATATAGACACACACACACACCACACACACACACACACACATATATATATATATAATATATATATATATATATTATATATATAATATATGATTGGGTTCATTTGAAAACCCAAAATATTTGTTAGAACATGTTAACCCATAAGGACCAATCCGCAATCGACACATCAGCAACATGGAAAAGAATTTGCCAGGGGTATATTTGTCACACCTCCGCTTATAGCGGAAACACGAAGATGTAACAACGGGATCGTCAAAACACATTGTTAATTAATAGAGATGCAATAAATGATGATTCAACGTGTCATGACGTCACCCGACACAAATGTATACTTGTGTCTCAGTTAGTCAATTCCACGATAAAATAGTCATGCAATCCAAATGAGTATAAATCCCACAACCCGGGAGCAAATGATCAAAATGTAAATAGCAAATAAAAGTCAATGTAATTATCAAAGACATCCAAAGTTTAAATAATGTAGGTCTAAGGTCATCGCTAAGGCAGCATTCCTAACACTCCTCAATCATTGTTACCTGAAAAGATATGCTCAAAAAGGTCAACATATTGTTGGTGAGTTCGCAGGTTTAAATAATAAACAAAACTTGATGTTGTGTAAAAGTTGGTAGGACATGAGTGCATACAGTTATAAGCAAGTAATATCACATGTAAACATGAGCATCACAACTAAACCTACGGCGTACACATAGAACTTGTCGGAACATATTCACCCTAGGCCCGTACCTGGCCACTGTTAGTCCCAACTAGTATACTAACAAACAAGGGTGGAGGTGTCAGCCCAATAGTACTATCAATACCTGACCGCCGGCTCTAACACCGGAGTATACTAACAAATAGTTGTGAATAAATAACAACACAGCTAACTCATGCATGTACCAGATATTTACTTACAAAATGGTAAACACAACAGTCCCAAAAATTGAATAAGTTCACGGCATAAAAAGGGTGAGCATACTTTTCCCCCTAGTTTATAAATATTTAATTGAAAATGGGGTCGCGAAACTCACCTATGAAAAGAGATGAAAATGAAAGAATAAAACGTTTCAATGAGTGAGAGCAACGAATGATCAAACAACTATAATGGTTGTAATTAAGTTTTTAACATGTTCAATGAGAATAAATAAATTCGGTCGGTTTGGTTTGGTTCGGCTCGGTTCGAGTTCGAGGCGCGACTCACACATAGAAAAATATATATATAAGAATACGCCCATATACATTATAAAAGAGTAATACTATGCTGACACTTATAATAATAATAATAGCATGGCCTTTCAGACGCATGAGGAACACTTAGGCGAATGGAAAACTTTTAGGCGCATCAGCACTATTGGGGCACATGAGCAACACTGAGTCTATTCTGGGCAATTCTAGGCGCATGAGTACTATGTCGGCGCATGAACCATCTGGGCGTATGAACACTTAGTCAATTTCAGACTATTTCTAGCGCATGAGTACTATTGAGGCGCATGAGGTTTTGGGCGCATGGGAACACTTAGGCAGTTATTTACAGTTGGGTGCATGAGCTTCTATTTAGGCGCATGAGTAGTCTATAACACACTTAACATCATAATTCAATCCCCAATCATCACCTGTCATGTTCTACGCTTAAATCATACATTCTAGGCCTTAGAAACATAGTCATAACAACATCAATACATACATAGCCCAAAATCAAACCACACCCACAACATACATACAAACATAAACACATACATGTATAAAACCAACATTTATAAAAAGTTCATACAAGCATTTCTAGCCCCAAACAGTTAAAAATCAAGTAAAAAGGGGGTTCTAGAACTCACCTTTACAGCCTTTGGGTAAGACTCCTTCAAACCTGTTTGCAAAATGAGCTCAAACACCTAAAACCCACCAAACACACACACCAACAACATATAACACGTATGAGCATATAACCGAGGCCTAAACCGGTTAAGAACATCTTTGAACCAAGAATTCTTACGTGAATTCAGCCTTCTTCTTGATCCTTCTTCCAAAACCCGAAAGCTTCCTGCTCTCTTCGCTTTCTCTCTCTAAAATCCGAATTATGTGACTGTGTGTAGACAAAATAGGCGGCCATGCACCTTTTACACCCACTTTTCAAACATGTTTTCCTTTTTACACATTTAACCCCTTGACTTGGGTTAAATTCCTTTTCTTCCTTCTTCTTCACTTCATTCTTCTTTCTTTGTCCTTTATAAATAACCGGGTGTTACAATCCACCCCCTTATATAGGTTTCGTCCCTGAAACCTGTTATTCCTCAAACAATCGTGGGTAATGTTGTCTTATCTCTTCTTCAATCTCCCACGTAGACTCAGATCCCTTCCTGTGCTTCCATTGTACACGCACAAGAGGAACCACTTTATTCCTTAACCTCTTCTTTTTACGATCAATGATCACCACTAGTGCTAAACATAATTGAGCTGTTCATCTACCTCGATATCCTCCAGTGGTACAATCATATCCTCGTCTGCTAAACACTTTCTCAAATGAGATACATGGAATGTCGGGTGAATTCCACTTTAACTCATTTGGTAACTCTATTCTATAGGCCATCTCTCCTACTCGGGCAATAATTCGGAAAGGCCCTATGTATCTCGGGTTTACTTGCCCCGCTTTC
The DNA here is from genome assembly GCA_025506515.1 of Flaveria trinervia. Taxonomy (NCBI): domain Eukaryota; kingdom Viridiplantae; phylum Streptophyta; class Magnoliopsida; order Asterales; family Asteraceae; genus Flaveria; species Flaveria trinervia. The sequence goes on from CM046449.1 coordinate 1,214,858, forward strand.
TGAACCGAATGATACCTTTCCAAGGTGAGACATTTAACATAACTCTCTCACCCACCTCGAACTCAATCGGTCTATGTCGCTAATCAGCATACGACTTTTGTCTATCTTTAGATGCCTTCATAAAGGATTTGATCCTTTCCAGCTTCTCAGTCATAGCCTCAACCACCTTGACGATCCCTAACTCTTTATGACCAATATCACCCTAACACACGGGTGTTCTGCATCTCCTACCGTATAGCATCTCATAAGGGGGCATACTAATGTTGGCATGATAAATATTGTTATATGAGAACACAGCTAACGGTAAGTGGTCATCCCAACTTCCTCCAAAGTCAATGATGCATGCCTGAAGCATATCTTCCAGCATCTTAATGGTCCTTTTTGATTGACCATCTGTCTGAGGATGATAGTTGTGCTAATATGTACCTCGTCCCCATAGCATCATGAAATTTCTTCCAAAACTTAGATGTAAACCGGGTGTCACGATCAGACACAATAGACACCGGCACACTATGATGAGTTACAATATCTTTGATGAATAAATCTGCCAACCTCTTGGATGAATATGTCTCGCGGATCGGTAGGAAGTGAGTACTCTTTGTCAAACGATCAACTATCACCCATACAACGTCATACCCACACGCGGTATGCTGTAGCTTTGTAATAAAGTCCATGGTGATATGCTCCCACTTCCACACCGGTATATCTAAAGGTTGGATCTTCCCATACGGCTTTTGGTGCTCGGCCTTCACTTGTAAACAAGTAAGGCATTTACTCACATACTCCACCATGTCATGTTTCATACCCGACCACCAATAGTTTTTCTTCATGTCTTGGAACATCTTCGTAGCACCAAGATGAATAGAGTACCATGTTTTATGAGCTTCATCCATAATCTTCACACATAGATCCCTAAAACGAGGAATCCACATCCGCCTGAATCGAGTCCTAACACCGAGTGTGTTTTCACCCAATTCTGCGACCAGCCCTCTCATTCATTCAGAGTTAAGATGATCTTCTTTCAACACCTCATCTTGAAACTCATTGACTTGCTTCATCACATCAACGATCATGATCAACTGATAAGCCTTCACCCGAATCGGCTCGGGTCTCTGTTTCCGACTAAGGGCATCCGCCACCACGTTGGCTTTGCCCGAATGGTAATGGATCTCGCAATCATAATCCTTTATGAGTCCAACCATCACCTATGCCTCATGTTTAAGTCTTTCTGCTCAAAGAAGTACTTCAAGCTCTTTTGGTCAGTGAATATCGTGCACTTCGTCCCGTATAGGTAGTGCCTCCAAATCTTTAGCGCGAAGACCACAGCTGCTAGCTCCAAATCATGAGTAGGATAATTGACCTCATGAACTTTCAACTGTCGGGATGCATAGGCTATAACCTTTCCTCTTTGCATCAACACACATCCCAACCCCGAGTAGGAAGCATCTGAATAAACCACCAAATCCTCACTTCCATCAGGTAATGGCAAAACAAGAGCTTGAGTCAATCTCGCCTTTAACTCCTTAAATGCCTTCTCTTGAGCCTGATCCCATACAAACTTTACATCCTTCCGAGTAGTGGAGAAGCTATCTTGGAGAAGTCTGAATGAATCTTCTATAATAGCCTGCCAAACCTAAGAAACTACGAATCTTGGATGGTGGCTTTGGTGACTTCCATTGCATCACTGCCTCCACCTTTGCCAAGTCTACCATAATCACCTCAGGATTTACCACGTGACCCAAGAAATAAACTTACGCAACCAAAATGCACACTTGGAGAATTTAGAATACAACTTCTCTCTTCTCAACGTCTCCAACACCTCTCGAATATGGCGCATGCTCATTCTCGCTCTCTGAATAAATCAGGATATCATCAATAAACACAATCACTGATTTATCCAACATCGGCCGACACACTCGATTCATCAAGTCCATAAAAGCAGTTGGCGCATTGGTCAAACCAAAAGACCTAACAAGAAACTTGTAATGTCCATAGAGCATGCAAAAAGCTATTTTAGGAATATCCAGCTCCTTCATCTTCAACTAATGGTAACCAAATCGAAGGTCTACACTCGAGAACCAACTGGCACCTTGGAGGTGATCAAACAAATCGACAATTCTCGGTAAGGGGTACTGATTCTTCACTGTCAGCTTATTCAACTCACGGTAGTCTATACACATTCTCATACTACCGTCTTTTTTCTTCACGAATAAGACCGAAGCACCCCAAAAAGAGATACTCGGTCTAATGAACCCCTTATCCAGCAACTCCTGCAGTTGCTCCATCAGTTCCTTCATCTCAGTTCGAGCCAACCGATACGATGCCTTCGCAACAGGTTAGGCACCTGCTATCAGATCAATCTAAAACTTGATCTCGCGGTCAAGTGGCACTCCTAGTAAGTCTTCAGGAAACATATCTGGAAAGTCACACACCACCAGTATGTCAGTCAGTTGTGGTGTTGGTGTATCCGCATCCTTCACGTAGGCCAAGTAGGCACTACATCCACGCCTCCTGCATTTTCCCACCACCGCCATCGAAATCACTTTCGGTATCATCGTGATTCGATCACCGTAAACCGTTACCGAACTCCCGTCAGGCGCTGTCAATCGAATCATCTTCTTACGACACATAATGTTTGCCGAGTAGTCCGTCAACCAATCCATTCCTAGGACTACGTCAAACCCGCCTAAGGTCATCACAAAGGGTCTATATGTCACAACCTTTTATCATCTCAAATATCCTAGTAGACTTTCCTATGGCAGTTTCTACATCAAAGGGCGTATCTATATTCTTACTACTAACAGCCAATTTAGCACAGAAAGCAGTAAAAGTAATTCTTTTACTAGCATGAGAATCAAATAACATAGAGGCTAAAGTTTGGTTTACTAGAAACATACCTGACACAACATTGAGGTCATCCTAGCCTCCTCCAGCATCATCGTGAAAGCTCTGGTGCTCACCCTTTGTCCTTCTCCTCTCACCTACTTCGCTCCCGATCCTTCAGCCCTTGGCTTCTTGCAATCCCTACTCATGTGGCCCTCCCCGCCACAGTTAAAACACCTCCCATCCTTAAACTCCCTCGCCATGTGGCAAGGCTTCCCACATTTGAAGCACACGTTCAATCCCCACCTACACTCGCCGGGTGCTCCTTTCCACACTTGTCACACCTCTTCATCCCCGCACCAGATGTGACCACAGGTCGGCCATCCACCTGTGCACCTTTATTGCTTGAAGTGGCCCCGCCACGTCCAATCCGCTTCCCATTCCAGTTCCGATCACCACCACCTTTCTTGCTACCTTCACCCACCACCACAGTCCTTTCATCGTACAACCTCCCGGCCAAATCAACCGCCGACCTAAACGTGCTCGGTCGGGCAGCAATCATGTACCTGCGAATATCCGCTAGCAATCCCTGAATATATCTCTTGATCTTTCGTGACAAGGGTCTCACTTGATCCGGCACCAGCCGTGCCATCTTATTGAACTTCGTGGTCTATTATTGATGTGTCATTGTTCCCGCCTCCAATTGTAGGAACTCTCTCTTAACTTTGTCCATCTCACGGTGAGGACAGAACTCCTCAATAACCAGCCTTCTCAACTCTGCCCACTTCATCCTTCCTATCGCCCGACTACCCTCGGCTTGGACGATATTTTCCCACCAGCACAAAGCCGAGTCCACGAATGAATGGACAGCAAACTTCACCTTTTGGTCCTCTCGGCACTCGCTGATATTCAAAACAGCTTCCATCTCTCTCACCTCCCGATGAGCAACAGCAGCGGTGCCATTACCATCAAAGGTAGGGGGCTTGCATCTTTGAAATGCCTCGTAGTTACAGCCTCGTGTCACCTCGGCGCAGGCTCTTCTTCTTCCTCATCTTCATCATCGGAGAGAACTGTTTTAGGCTCCGGTCGCTCCCGTTCTCCGAGGACCTATTCTCTTATTTCTTTCTCCTTCCCTTACGTCCTTTATCACTTCGATCACCACAAACGGTAAGATTGTCTGCATGATTTGATGAACTTCGTCTACAACAGCCTCCTTTACTGAGGCTCTCAAATTAGCACTCTCATCACCGCCCTCTGGATGAGGAGTCTCGAATTCTTCATGACCACCTTTTCAACTCTAGGCCTTCCTTTTTTGGGATGCGGTTTAGCACCATGCACACCACGACCTCCACTCCTCGAAGCTTTCGATGATCTACCACCGGCCATCCTCCAACACACTATAAGATTCAAACACTAATGCGGTCATGTAAGGTAATAGCTCAGTTATGTCAAGTATAGTAATTCTCTAATTACAGCGGCCAGTTTTGATTAACCACTTACTTTACTCTTCATACCCTAAGCATTACCTATCCTCACTACATCAGTATCTAAATCTACTAACATCACACAGAACAAATCACATAACATGCGCAGATAATGTCGGTTAACATTAAGAAAATACCTTATGGTACGCAGCTACTCGTACTGGCATCCCTTCCCTTTCCGTCCCATTTTCAGTTTAAGTTAAGGTTTCTTTTGAAAATTTACCCGTTTCACTTAAACTTTGACTCTGATACCAACTTGTAAGGCCTCGTTCCTAGGACACTCAGAGCTGGTCGATCATCGCACATAAAACATATATTACATTAACTTAAATAAACATTGCAGCGGAATCATAAAAAATGACGTTTCTTTTCATTATAAAAACTTTTGCAAAATAATACATCATTGTCAAATTACAAAATACATGTTGCATTACATCACAAAAGCATTATAAAAATGGATACCATCCAAAAAGAGCCAAGTAGCCACCCCATGCCATCCTCAGCAACCTTTACCTGCCAACTGGAAACACATAAACGTAAGCATTGCTGAGTGAGTTCTAGTTTTAAAATAAAACATGCTTTACTCTTTTAAAAATTGTTCTTTACTTTCTTTCAAAATCATACTATACTTTTACACATGATCACGCATCGTACGTACACATAGATAATATCATTATCATCTTCATCATTCGTTCATTAACTTCCATTCATTCATCGTACGTCATTATCATTCACTTCCATTACATTCATTCACATTCATTCATACTTTCTTACTTTCATTCGTACGTTCGTTACATTCGATGATATGTACAATACCCCGAACATTGTGCACGAAGCTAGTTATTGGCCTAAGGTCTTTCATAGACCTCGAACATTATGCACGAATCTGACCCCAGTACCTAGGGTAATACATTCACCACTTATATTTTATCTTTCATTCCGGATCAATGCCATATGCTATACCCCGAACATTATGCACGAAGCTGGTTACTGGGCCTGAGGTCTTTCATAGACCTCGAACATTATGCACGAAGCTGACTCTAGTACCTAGGACAAGCGGCAAGGATCCCATTCATATGGTCAATCACAAGGATTTGACCCAGTGTGCATCCTTCTGGGGTAGCTAACCCGCACACAGTTGAGCTAACACCCTTCATTGGGTGTGAACCTCTATAGATTTGCTTGCAAGCCTTTCTTACTTTCATTCATTCATTAATGCATGCATTCTTTCATTACGTTCCTCTTTTCATTATCTTCCATTTTACGTTACGTAATACTTTTCATTTCATTCATTAACATTCAACGTAAAGCCACGAGAAAATAATCATACATAATAAGGAACATCAACATAAATATACAACATCACCATACAAGGCACATCATACATCATCATCACCCATCACATCATCTTTGACTTCAAAAAGTCAACTTATATAGCCCCCAAGAACCACCCAAGTCAAAGCCTACTTTTACAATTTTCCCTAAAAATCAAAAAATAATTTTTAAGTCTTTAGGCGTATGGGTACTATACAGGTGCATGAACACTATGTAGGCGCATGGCCTTTTAGACGCATGAGGAACACTTAGGCGAATGAGAAACTTTTAGGCGCATCAGCACTATTGGGGCACATGAGCAACACTTAGTCTATTTTGGGCAATTCAAGGCGCACGAGCACTATGCAGGCACATGAGTGCCTAGGCGCATGAACCATCTGGGCGTATGAACACTTGGTTAATTTCAGCCTATTTCTAGGCGCATGAGCACTATTGGGACGCATGAGGCTTTGGGCGCATGGGAACACTTAGGCAGTTATTTACAGTTAGGGGCATGAGCTTCTATTTAGGCGCATGAGCAGTCTATAACACACTTAACATCATAATTCAGTCCCCAATCATCACCTATCATGTTTTACGCTTAAATCATAAATTCTAGGCCTTAGAAACATAGTCATAACAACATCAAATACACACATAACCCAAAATCAAACCCCACCCACAACATACATACATAAACACATAAGAGTATAAAACCCAACATTGATAAAAAGTTCATACAAGCATTTCCAGCCCCAAAACAGTTAAAAACAAGTAAAAGGGGGTTCTAGAAATCACCTTTACAGCCTTTGGGTAAGACTTCTTCAAACCCGTTTGCAAATTAAGCTCAAACACTTAAAACCCACCAAACACACACACCATGTAACGCTCCGAATAATGTCTAAGCGAGCCAAATAATAATAATGGGCTTAGATGAGATCATTTAAGGAAAATAAGATGGATATGAGTTATAGATCGAGTAGACTTCGCAGGTTACGTGTTTGGCGAGTTTAAGGTCCCGGGAACGCCTGATATATATAAACGGATTAGCTTGAGCAACTCTCATTTGCAACTCAACACTCTAGTTCTAGAGGGAGAAAGTAAAGAGAATTGAAGATTCAAGGCTCGGTTGATCTCGGGATTAAAGATCGGTGTTCGTGTGCATCCAAACAACAAGAAAACACCAATAATTCTAGTAAGAAACATCATTTAATCATTGCTTTTGATGTAAACCCGGATTCTAGGGTTTGGGTTTTTAAAAGTGGCAAAGATTCGCCCAAAACTCATGTTTTTGTGCAAGAAAACATGTAAGAAGCTTAGATAAAGCTTATTGGGTGATAAACAAAGGTTTTGGATGTAAAAGATTGAAGTTTTGGGTCAAAAATAGGTTGTTCGTAATTTTCAGCCCGTTCTACGAAACTGGGTGTTCATCCAGCGAAATTAGATATTCGGCCAGCGAAACTATGGATCTTCCTGCGAACTATAGTGTCACACCTCCGCTAAGAGCGGAAACACGGGGATGTAACGAGACGGGAATCGTCATAACACATGGTAAGCAATAGAGACGCAATAATAATAATGATGACAAGCGTGTCATGACGACACCGACAACAAGGGGACTTGTGTCGTGTTTAGTCAACGATCACGACAACATAGCCATAAGCATAAACAAGATACATGATTCACATAAACGAAGATGATCACATTGTAATGTATTTCCCACAACCGGGAACAAGTATCAAAAGTATAAGTTGTTAAAACAGACTACAACAATGATTTTACAAAATGTATTATTGACAAGTTGTGTAGTCTCAAAAATGCATCCTAGGGTCTCCACTCAGGCAGCACACCTAGATCTTCAATTAGCATGATCACCTGAAAAGATATACTCAAAATGGTCAACAAAGTTGTTGGTGAGCTCACAGGTTTAAAGTAAATAAGTAATTGATGTTGTATAAATGTTGTTGCGGAATACCGTGTATACAGTTATAAGTAAGCAAAATCACATGACCTGAGCTTTACAACCAAGCCTAACGACGTACACAAAGAATCTTGTCGGAATATATTCACCCAAGGCCCGTTCAACACGAGGGTGGGGGTGTCAACCCAGTAGTACTACCAATATCTATACGTCGGTTCCACGCTGGAATTAAATGGTTGTAAGAAAGAACCACAAAGCAGACTCAAGCATGTATCAGATAAGTATCCACAAAACAGTAGCACGTTGATTCCAAGTATGTAAATTGTATGTATGTTGTACAGCATAGAAAACGGGCGAGCATACTTTTCCCCCATGTTTGTAAATGTTTATAAAGTAGTATAAGCATAAAAAGGGGCCACCAAACTCACATGTTAAGTGGTAAGTATGAATGATCAAGATTCCCAACAGTTGTATGTAATGCACAGTCAAACATCTATTAACAGTTGTTGTTAAGCATTAATGACATGTATAAAGCATATAGTAATGTTTGGTCGGTTCGGGTTGTATCGGTTCGGTCGTGGGTAGCACACACAAACGGACACACGCATCAGATCTTATGTAGATCCAAGCACCAGAAGGAGTCGTCATTGCTAATGACATCCCTATAAAGATCCCATTGTTATAGAAGATAGAACTTGTTAAATATTTGTAGTCCCAAATGAGTTGTCGATAGTTGTAAAATGTTAGGTTGCTTTAAATTGAAATAGTATGTGTATGTTGATAGCGTTGACTTTAATCTTTGTGGTCAAGCAATAACACTTTTACTGATGTTACCTTATCATCATTAGACGCTCAGGAAGGAAATTCACACTCAAACATCATCAGTCACACAACAGGACCAGACGCTCGACTCAACACTCCATTCATACGAATCAACCTTCAATCGTACAAATCAGCTTCATTGGCACGATTGAACCTTCATTCGTATGACTGGCATTCAGTCGTACCACACAACATCCAATCACACGACTTAATCTCCATAAGCACGAATCAACCTTCATTCGTACAAATCAGCTTCATTCGTACAGCTGAACCTTCATTCGTACGATTGGCCTTCAGTCGTGCGATACACGCACAGTCGCATGCATTCATTCGATCGTAGGACTCAACGCACACAACATTCATCCGCATTGACTCAATCGCACACAACATTCGATAGCACGACTCAGTCGCATGACATCCTCAGTCGCACAACTCAGTCACTCGAATGACAAAGTCGCATGACTCAGTCGCACGACTCACCCAGTCGCACGGCTCAGCCGCATGACAGACACAGTCGCCTGAACTGCAGGTTCGCGACTGCAGAAGTGAAGAGCAGCATTCGACTGCCCCAAGCACGGGTTTTACACATCAAGAACTTCCACAATCACACAAGAAACACACACGAACGAGAAGCGCACACAGAAAGTCATCACACGCACCCACACGACCTCTTGTGTTCGAGTTGACCCGAACACCCGAAACCCTAGAAATGGATAGCAGTAAAACGAGCAAGAAATGGACAACCAAGGTCGTCTATCTGCAAGGATGGAGTAGACTAGGTTGTAGACGAAGTCTAGACAACGAAAATGAGACCAAATGGAACGATTTTGGTGCTAAGATGAAGATGTGAAGTGAAGAGAAGATGTTGAAGGTGAAGAAGATGAGAATGAGGATATATGGCTGGGAATGGGGTTTTTATACCCATCCTAGGTTTGCAAAAATGACAATCTTAGTCCCTGCACTTAGCCCCCGAGTCCCCAAAGTTTGCTTCGGTTGAAAACGGCTTTAGAATGTTCGCTATATTAATGTTAAAAGCGTGTTTAATGGTAATTGATAGCTTAAATGATTTTATTAATGACAATGGTTATAACTAAAAAATGATATCTTTGGTGATACTGGTGAGGAAATTTATAAAAGGTTTATGCTAACATAAGTTCATGGAGGAAGTACAGACACAGGGAAATGAAGCAGACATGATTCCTTAAAGAAGGAGTTCATGAAGAAGAGGAAGAATAATAAAATAATTCTATGGTTAATTATGTAGTTCGACGGACCTTAAGTGACGGATGTCACAGTATCCCCCAGTGAGAGAATTTCGTCCCGAAATTCAGCTGGAGTTAGGTCCAAGAGCGTCATCCACAAATAGGTGTGGATATTTGAGTTTCATTTGATCTTCCTGTTCCCATGTAAACTCTGCCTCGCTTTGAATTCACCTTACGCGAACAATTGGTATTCTACTGCGCTTCAACTGTTTGACCTTACGATCCATGATCTCAATGGGGTCCTCAAAAAATGAATGATTGCATTCATCGATTTTGATATCCTCAATTGGTACGTGAAGTGATTCGTCAGCCAAACACTTCTTGAGGTTCGACACATGGAAAGTATCATGCACACCGTTGAGTTCTTGTGGTAACCTTAATCGGTAAGCCACTAGACCAATTCTTTCTGTAATCTCGAATGGTCCAACGTATCTTGGGGCTAACTTCCCTTTCTTTCCAAACCGAACAAACTCTTTCCAAGGAGAGACTTGAGTAACACTTGGTCCCCAACGTTGAATTCTAGAGGCTTCCGACGATTGTCGGCATAGCTCTTTTGGCGATCTCTAGCGGCTTTCAGTCTATCTTTGATTTGGAAGATCTTGTCGGTTGTTTCCTGAATGATCTCTGGGCTGTTAACAGACTTTCACCATCTCGGCCAACAAACGGGTGATCTACACTTCCTTCCGTACAACGCTTCGAACGGAGCACACCCAATGCTGGTATGGTAGCTGTTATTGTAAGAGAACTCAATCAATGGCAAATGAGTGTCCCAACCACCACCAAAGTTATTACACACGCTCTCAGCATGTCTTCTAGCGTTTGTATGGTTCATTCACTTTGGCCATCTGTTTGAGGGTGATAGGCGGTACTGATGTCTAATCGAGTGCCCATCGCTTTCTGTAGTGCCTGCCAAAATCGTGAAGTGAATCGGCCGTCACGGTCGGATATGATTGACACTGGCACTCCGTGTCTTGTCACGACCTCTTTTATGTACAATCTCGCCAACTTGTCCATCTTGTAGTCTTCTCGGATTGGCAAGAAGTGTGCTAATTTTGTCATTCGATCCACTACGACCCATATCCAGTCATGTCCGCTGCTTGATCTAGGGAGTTTGGTAATAAAATCCATGGCTATGTTCTCCTATTTCCACTCAGGTACTTCAGGTTGCTGTAATAATCCTGATGGTTTCTGGTGTTCAGCTTTAACTTTTGAGCATGTCAAGCATCTGCTGACGTACATAGCAATGTCTTTCTTCATGCCTGGCCACCAGTACAGATCTTTGAGATCGTGGTACATCTTGTCTGCGCCAGGATGAATAGAATATCGTGTCTTGTGTGCTTCATCCATGACCAAGGTACGTACACCTCCCCACTTGGGTACCCATATACGGTCCATGAAATACTGTACACCATCGTCCTTGCACATCAGTTGTTTATCCAACCCTCGGAATTCTTCTCCCGCAAGGTTTTCTTCTTTCAACGCTTCACTTTGTGCAATTTGGATCTGAGCTTTCAAATTCGTTTGAATGGTCAATACCAAAGCTCGAGCACGTAGTGGTTTCATGCATTCTTTGCGGCTTAAAGCATCAGCCACCACGTTAGCTTTCCCCGGATGATACCGGATTTCACAATCGTAGTCGCTAAGAAGCTCTACCCAGCGTCGTTGTCGCATATTGAGTTCCTTCTGATCCAGAATATGTTGAAGGCTTTTATGATCTGTGTAGATGATGCATTTGGTTCCATACAGGTAATGCCTCCATATTTTGAGTGCAAATACTACAGCGCCCAACTCAAGGTCATGAGTTGTGTAGTTCTTTTCGTGCACCTTAAGTTGTCGTGAAGCGTAGGCAATCACCTTATCTTTCTGCATTAGCACACATCCCAACCCTTGATGCGAAGCATCACAGTACACCACAAAGTCATCGGTTCCGTCTGGGAGGGACAATATCGGTGCATTGCACAACTTCTCTTTCAGCGTTTAGAACGCTTGTTCTTGAGCATGACCCCAATCAAACTTCTTGTCTTTCTTGAGCATGACCCCAATCAAACTTCTTGGGACAATATTTTGTAATGAACGATGTATTATTTTGCAAAAGTGTTTATTTAAAGGAATAGAAATGTTTGTTTAAAGTGTTTCACCTGCATGATTTTAGTAAAGTTAATGTAATTATATGTTTATGTGCGATGGTTGAACAGTTGTGAGCGTCCCGAGAATGGGGCCTTACACACCAACAACATATAACACATATGAGCATATAATCGAGTCCTAAACCGGTTAAGAACATCTTAGAACCAAGACTTCTTACCTAAATTCAGCCTTCTTCTTGTTCCTTCTTCCAAAACCCGAAAGCTTCCAGCTCTCTTCGCTTTCTCTCTCTAAAATCCGAATGATGTGACCGTGTGTAGACAACATGGGCGGCCATGCCACCTTTTACACCCATTTTTCAAACTTTTTGTCCTTTTTACACATTTAACCCCTCGACTTGGGTTAAATTCCTTTTCTTCTTTCTTCTTCACTTCATTCTTCTTTCTTTGTCCTTTATAAATAACCGAGTTTTACATATATACACCTACCATACTCACACACACACATCGCATGCACATACTACGCACACACACACCGCAGCACGCACATCAACTGGAATAGTCATTCAAACAATCCGTAACGAAACCAAACCAAACCGCAACAATAAACCAAACGAAACAAAACAAAACAAAGTTCAACACGATCGGTTACCGGCGAAACAAGTAAACGGCAAGACGACAGCAACCGCGGTGGCTAACGACGGCGAATTGGGGCTGATTCAGTGGTGCAACGGCGGAGGATCTGTCAACGGCGGGTTTCGAATGGGGGGTTCTCACGACTTCAATATATGAGAATATAAATTTTGGAGGTTTGCCCATTAGTCTCCCAACTTTAAATTATGTATTCCCTCAAGTTTAGATAATTATCTAAACCCTAGGCTATAATAATAATATATTAACAATATTAATAATTATAATTATTTTAATAGTAATATTAGTAATAATAATAATAAAAGATTGTTATTATTATATTATATAATATTAGGGTTGACACGAAGCGGATGTACAAAGAGGTTCGATTCGAAAACGAATTAATTACGTGAGAATAATAAATACACAAGAAGAGTTAACGAGCTTCGAGTCAATTGACGGACCTTATAGTGACGGATGTCACAGTATCCACCAGTTGAGAGAATTTCATCCTGAAATTCAGCTGGAGTTAGATCCTGAAACTCTATCTGCGAACAAATGCGGATATTTGGTTTTCATCTGGTCTTCCCGTTCCCATGTAAACTCGGGCCCTCACTGGGAGTTCCATCTCATTCTGACAATCGGAATTTTGTTGCGCTTTAGTTAATTATTTCACTCCTCGGTCCATAATTTCTATTGATTCTTCCACAAAATGTCGTTTCTAATCAATCTTGATTTCCTCAATCGGTACATCAAGGGATCCATCGGCTAAACACTTCTTAAGGTTCGATACGTGAAATGTATCATGCACGCCACTAAGTTCTTGAGGTAACTTTAGTCGATACGCTACAGGACCAATTCTTTCTGTGATCTCGAATGGCCCAACATATCTCGGAGCTAATTTCCCTTTCTTTCCAAACCTTACGATTCCCTTCCATGGAAAAACTTTCAACAAGACATGATCACCAACATTGAAATCTAAGGGTTTATGACGGTTATCGGTGTAGCTTTTCTAATGATCTCGAGCTAGTTTAAGCTTATCCTTGATTTGAAATATCTTATCAGTTGTTTCTTGGATTATCTTTGTGCTTGTCAATTGGTTTCCACCTACTTCCGCCCACACACTGGAGATCTACACTTTCTTCCATACAATGCCTCAAACCGAGCACATCCAATGCTCGTATGATAATATTGTTATAAGAGAATTCAATCAACGGTAAGTGGGTATCCCAACTCCCACCAAAGTTAATCCCACATGCTATAAGCATGTCTTCTAGAGTTTATATCGTTCGTTCACTTTGACCGTCTATTTGTGGATGATAGGCAGTACTCAGGTCCAAACGAGTACCCATTGCCATCTGTAGAGTCAGCCAAAACCGTGATGTAAATCTACTGTCTCGAACTGATATAATTGACACAGGCACTCCATGCCTAGTCACGATCTCATCCACATATAATCTCGCTAACTTCTCCATTTTATAGTCCTCGTGAATAGGCAAGAAATGAGCAGATTTCATCATTCGATCCACGATAACCCAAATCGAATCATGCCCACTACCATTTCTAGGAAACTTAGTGATGAAATCCATCGCTATATTCTCCCACTTCCATTTGGGAATTCCTAGTTGTTGCAACAGACCTGACGGTTTTCGATATTCGGCTTTGACTTTCAAACAAGTCAAGCATTCGCTCACATACTTTGCAGTGTCCTTTTTCATACCTGGCCACCAATACAACTCCTTAAGATCTTGGTACATCTTGTCTGTACCAGGATGAACAGAATACTTGGACTTGTGCGCTTCGTTCATAACTAGGGTTCGAACATCTCCCCACTTAGGTACCCATATACGATCAAAAAAAATACCGTACACCATCCTCCTTACAGTTCATCTGTTTGTCTAATCTCGGAACTCTTTATTTACGCTATTCTCCTCCTTCAATGTTTCATCCTGTGCTAACAGTATTTGCGTTTTTAAACTAGATTTAATGGTCATCCCCAATGCTCGCGCACGGAGGGGTTTAACACGCTCCTTCCTACTCAAGGCGTCAGCTACTACGTTCGCCTTTCTAGGATGATATCGAATCTCACAATCGTAATCACTTAGAAGTTCCACTATCGTCTTTGGCGCATATTCAGTTCCTTTGATCAAGATGTGTTGAAGACTTTTATGATTAGTGTAGATAACACACTTAGTCCCTTATAGATAATGCATCCATATCTTAAGTGCAAACACTACTGCACCTAATTCTAGATCATGTGTCGTATAGTTCTTTTCGTGAACCTTGAGTTGACGTGAGGCATAAGCAATCACCTTATCCTTTTGCATAAGCAATCACCTTATCCTTTTGCATAAGCAATCACCTTATCCTTTTGCATAAGCACACAACCTAGGCCTTGATGTGATGCATCGCAAAACACCACAAAATCATTTGACCCATCAGGGAGGGTTAATATCGGTGCATTGCATAACTTTTCATTTAACATCTGAAATGCCTCCTCTTGTTTATGTCCCCAATCAAACTTCTTATCCTTCTGTGTTAACATTGTCAACGGCTGAGCGATCTTAGAGAAGTTTGCAATGAATCATCCAAAATAAACAGCCAACCCTAAAACTGTCGTATCTCAGAGGGTGTCTTAGGAGCATCCCACTTTTAACTGCTTCAATCTTTCCAGGATCAACATGGATTCCCTTTTCATTAACACGGCGTCCCAAAAACTTCACTTCCCGCAACCAAAATTCACACTTCGAGAACTTGGCGTAAAGTTTATCTTCCATCAATAATTTGAGTATCGCTCGAAAGTGCTCTTCATGGTCTTCCTTTGATCCAGAATAGATGAGAATGTCATCTATTAACACGATTACAACTTATCCAGATAGGGTTTGCATACCCGGTTTCATAAGATACATGAACACTGTTGGAGCGTTGGTCAGAAACGGCATGACTAAGAACTCGTAATGCCCATATCGAGTTCCAAACGATGTCTTTGGTATATCCTCCTCGTAAACCCGTAACTGGTGATATCCTGATCAGAGATCGATCTTAGAGAAATATAAAGCTCCCTATAATTGATCAAATAGATCATCGATCCTGGGAAGTGGATATCGATTTTTCACAGTTAGTTAATTCCACTCGTGATACTCTATGCACATTCGGAACGTTCCATCTTTCTTCATGACAAATAGTATCGGTGCTCCGCATGGCGAGTGACTTGGTCGTATGAACCCTTATCTAGCAACTGTTGTAGTTGGCTCGATAATTCTTGCATTTCCGATGGTGCTAACCAATATGGCGTCTTTGATACTGATGTCACTCCAGGAACCAAATCTATGCGGAATTCCACTTTTCAAGGAGGGGGTAAACTGGACAAATCGTCAGGAATACTTCCCAAAAGTCTTGCACCACCAGAATGTCTTCCAGTTTCCCTGCCTCGGGTTTTTTCTCCACCGCATGTGCCAAGAACGCATAACATTGCTTCTGCAGACAACGGCGAGCTTTCATACATGAGATGATCTTTAGACTTCTTCCTGGTCATTCTCCTTGAATCTTGAGCATATCACAATTAGGCATAGGGATCCGCACCACCTTCTCTCGGCAAACAATTTTAGCTCCACACTTCGACAACCAAACCATTCCCACCACTATGTCGAAGCTTCTCAATTCGAAAGGTATTAAATCTATGTTAAAGGCATGATCCTCTAACGTAAGCATGCACCCTCTAATTATTTCACTAGCTCTCACAAATTTACCATTCGCCATTTCTACTGAGTAGCTAGTCTCTAAACAACTAGGATTCAAACCAAATAGAGGTGAAAATTCCGAGTACACAAAACTATTGTCTGCCCCGGTTTCAAATAATATAGATGCAAAGTAATTATTGAGAAGGTATGTACCCGTAACAACGTTCGGGTCCTGGCGCGTGTCGTTTGCACTAATCACATAGGCACATCCTCGGGCAGCATTTCCTTGATTACCTTGCCCTTGATTGCCAGCTATTGCCATCACTTGGTTTTGGTTATTCACTTGTTGACCCGGTGCCGATTTAGCCTAGGTCACGCATTCTGGTAATGGTCGGGACTCCCACACTCATAGCAAACCCTAACGTTTCCAGCTGGATTGATTGCATTTATTGGTGCAACCAAGTTGGGCGCCACTCTACAGTCCTTTGCAAGATGCCCCAGGCGCCTACAATTCACACAAACTCGACACGGCGTCATTGGAGGATGATGATAGTTACATTTCCCACACTTAGGATGTGGCCCAACATAGTCCTTTCCCCCTTGGTTCACCACCACAAAGCTTCTAGTCACTTTCCTCTTCTTTCCAAAATCTTCCCCCTGTTTTTCTGCTTGATTCCCCGATATCCCTTCTTTTCTCACTACCTTACCTAGCACCCCAATTCTTACCATCTCGTCAGTTAAAGTGCTCGCCTTCAAAATTGCACTCTGTATAGTCGGGGGTGCTGCAACAGTTACCAAACCATGTATTTGAGGTACTAAACCCCAAATGTAACGCTCAATCCGCTTTGATTCAGGTGTCACCAGGTGTGGCACCAGTCTTGCCAACTCATGAAACCGGTCGGTGTAAGCAGCATGACCCGACCCTACCATCGCATGATTCCAGAATTCATGCTCCAACTTTTGCATTTCATTCATTGTACAATATTCTTCAGTTGCCAAGGATTTGATTCCGCCCAAGTCATGGCCATTGCTGCTTCCCTACCTCGAGCTTGCACTTGGTATTCGTGTTAACATTTTTCCCACCAGTGAACATGTAGCATACTTCACCTTTTGATTTTCAGCACAGTTGCTGATGTCCATCATGGATTCCATCTTTTCAATCCAACGGGGTCAAGGCAATGGCTCCACTTTTCCCAACAAACTCCTTTGGTTTACAAGTCATGAACTCTTTGTAAGTACAACCAACCCTTCCTCCATTGGCATTCATGTTTCCATTACCATTCGCATTACCCATTCCACCTCCTTCCCCATTGTTATCTCCACCTCCATCTCCATGTCCATTTTCATCATTCTCTTCATAACAGCCATTTTCATCATATGTTCGTTATCCTCATTACCACCCCTATTATTGTGATTCATGATGTTATCACTCACTTGTGCGACTATGGTCGGATGAGTACTTCCAGTTGTTGAGCAATCATGGCGGCTATATCAGGGTTTTCGGATCCCTTATTATTACCACATGCCCACCTTATTTCCGCCTGCAAGTGCTTCACCCCTACCTCTTGCACCTCTCCTCTACCTCTACCTCTACCTCTACCTCTACCTCTGGGGCAGCACCACCACGAGTAACTGCGATAATCCTTTTGGGCGGCATTTTCTAACTTATTCAAAGACATACATAAGCCTCAAATCTTAAAATCAATCAATAAAGTAATACATATGCAGTGAGTATCATTGCTGAGCTACAACCCTTCGGAGACCAGATATTTTTCAAGGAAACAGTTGGTTGCACATTGAAATGCTGGAGAGGGTGTTATCTCATAGGGACTAGGACCAACGTCATAATATGATCTCATGAGTCTTTAGGTGGGTTAGAACTCATGTAAGTAATAAGGTGATGAATGATTCATCAAGATTGATAAGGTCTCATAAGAAACAGGACACTAAGGTCCTAAGGTATGGAGTTGAGGATTCGTACTAATTATGACCATTATCTTGCGGTAAGATTGACTAGACTTTGCATGCATGACAAATTGCATTTACGTGTGCACTCGTAATTGAAATTTTCCTTGCATGGTCAACCCCAGCTCATCCTAACCGAGTCAACCGCCTTGTCAAGTACAGAGTGTTATTCTAGATAGAAGCGTCAAAGGTATGATCGATATCCAAAAGCTAATTATCCGAAGTTGAACAAAGATAATGAAATAGAATCATTAACACATTATGGATCATGAATAGTTTCAATAATTAAAGAACAGACACGCATAGTCAAATGCACATAAATCCTCATATGCATTCAACATGTAGGTTCTTAGGTTATAGTCTAGGTCGAGTGATCCACCTAATTTTCTATAACCAATGGCTCTGATACCAATCTGTCACACCCCCGCTTATAGCGGAACACGAAGATGTAACGGACGGGATCGTCATAACATATTGTTAATTAATAGAGATACAATAAATGATGAGTCAACGTGTCATGTCGTCACTCGACACAAATGAAGACTTGTGTCGCAGTTAGTCAATTCCACGACAACATAATCATACAACCCAATGAGTATAAATCCCACAACCCAGGAGCAAATGATCAAAATGTAAATAGCAAATAAAGTCAATGTAATTGTCAAAGACATCCAAAGTTTAAAGAATGTAAGTCTAAGGTCATCGCTAAGGCAGCAACCCTAGCAATCCTCAATGATTGTTACCTGAAATGATATGCTCAAAAAGGTTAACATATTGTTGGTGAGTTCGCATGTTTAAATAATAAACAAAACTTGATGAGGTATAAAAGTTTGGTAGGACATAAGTGCATACAGTTATAAGCAAGTAATATCACATGTAAACATGAGCATCACAACTAAACCTACGACGTACACACAGAACTTGTCGCAACATATTCACCCTAGGGCCCGTATCTGGCCATTGTTACTCCCAACTAGTATACTAACAAACAAGGGTGGGGGTGTCAGCCCAATAGTACTATCAATACCTGATCGTCGGCTCTAATACCGGAGTTAAATAGTTATGATTAAAGAACCACACAGCTATCTCATGCATGTACCAGATATTTACTTACAAAATAGTAAACACAACAGTCCTAAAAATTGAAAATGTTCACAGCATAAAATGGGTGAGCATACTTTTTTCCCTAGTTTATAATATTTAAATGAAAATGGGGTCGCGAAACTCACCTATGAATAAAGATGAAAATGAATGAATAAAACACTTCAACGAGTGAGAACAACAAACGATCAAACACCTATAATGGTTGTAATTAAGTTTTTAAACATGTTCAACGAGAATAGATAATTCGTCGGTTTTTGATTCGGTTCGGGTGGGTTCGTGTTCAAGGCGCGACTCACACATAAAAATAATATATAAAAATATGCCCATATATACTATAAAAATGTAATACTAATGTTGACACTTATAATAATAATAATATTAGACATATTAGTAATAATAATAGCAATAATAATAATAATAATAATAATAATAATAATAATAATAATAATAATAATAATAATAATATATAATAATAATAATATAATAATATAAATACACACAGAAGAATGTACATCCACACTCCCAACACCTATTGTTCACAAAACCACAATTGAGCACACTCACTCAAACACAACTCCATAACACAGCCACGGTTCACAAGCAAGAGCACATATTATGCCTTCACAACACACCCCAACTTCACAGCACAGCAAACACACACACATCACAGGCATAAATATATATATATATTATATATTATATATAATATATATAATATATATATATATATAATCATAACAATTATAATAATAACTCAATCAAAAACCACACACATAAACACACACAAAAGCACACGCACAAATATATATATATATATTATATATATATATATATATAATATATATATATATATACACACACGTACACAAGCACACACATAGCGCATATATATATACATAAGCATATATATCACATATATACATATACACAACCTGCAAAAACAATATATATATATACCTTACAGCCATATACACACAAGATTCATACGACACACACACGACACATACATATATATACAATACACACCACCTGCAAAAACAATATATATATACCTTACAGCCATATACACACAAGATTCATACGACACACACGACACATACATATATATACAATACACACCACGCATACTACGCATACATACATACGTTATATTCGCACACACGATATCTCATATACACACACACACTGAATGTACACACACGGCACATATATGTGTACATACACAGCCGCAGATATATATATGCACGCAGACGCACCTATATGTACATACACACCCGAGCAGACACAAGGCACACCCACGACACACACATAATACGATATATACATACATACGAGGCGCACACCTAGCATGTATATACATACATTCACTGCTGCATATATATACACCCACCATACTCACACACACACACCGCACGCACATACTGCACACACACACACATACCGCACGCACACATCAAACCGAAATAGTCATTCAAACAACCCGAAACGAAACCGAACCAAACCGCGACAATAAACCGAAACGAAACAAAACAAAACAAAGTTCAAGACAATCAGCTACCGGCGAAACGAGTAAACGGCGTGACGACAGCAACCAGCGGTAGCTAACGGCAGCAAATTGGGGCTGATTCGGTGGTGCAACGGCGGAGGATGTGTCGACGGCAGTAGGGTTTCGAATGGGGGGTTCTCACGACTTCAATATATGAGATTTTGGAGTTTTGCACAGTAGTCCCCCAACTTTAAACTATTTATTCCCTCAAGTTTAGATAATTTACAATTTAAACCCTGAGCTATAATAATAATAATATTAACAATATTTATAACTATAATAATATAATAATAATAATAATAATAATAATATAATAAAAGATTGTTATTATTATATTATATATATTAGGGTTGACACGAAGCGGATGTACGAAGAGGTTCGATTCAAAAACGAATTAATTACGCGAGAATAATAAATACACGAGAAGAGTTAACGAGCTTCGAGTCAATTGACGGATCTCATAGTGACGGATCTCATAGTGACGGATGTCACAATATTTGACTTTTTATAATCCCCTACATTAAATGCATGTATTTTCTCCTATTACACTTTGTACTATTGATGTAGATGTCTTCTTTTTCACCAATTCTAATGTCATCAATAATTTACGTATGGAACATTGTACCTTTCTTGAATCAAATTTATGATTTTCTCTAACTTGCCATCTTTTTTTTCCTTTATATTCATTTTTCATTCGAATTTAAACTTCTTTCCTTCATCATATTTTCCTCTAATCTATGGACCAAGCTTTACCAAGAACTTCTATATGAAAATCAACCAAGAACATGAAGAACCTTGGATGAATCTGGGTGTTTGCTTTTGTTTGCTTTCATCTACAAAGGTATTTTTCATTGATCAACACCCTCCTCCTTTATTGATTTGGTTTTTTATGTTAGTTTTAATGTTTGCAATTGTCACAACCAAAATGCAGCAAAAACTAAATTGTTTATTACAAATCATCTCATAATATTCATATTAGGATCTTTTCTTGGTTTCAATTCACAAGGTGCCTCAATCTACTATCTATAGGTATCATGATTAATCACTTGGTCAACATTTCTTGAGGCTTCCGTAACTAAGGCTTCTAGGCTCAACTTTTGCATTCAGCATCTACCCCCCAATTCGTGCTTCGGCGTTAGACATCTTCTATAGCTCATCTAATCTCCCTAGCTATACCTGAAGACATACTCAAAAAGGTTTTTGGGTCAACATAATATTGGTGAGTGCAAGAGGTTAAAGTTTGAAAACACAAAGGATTCAATGGAATCCACATTAGATTCAGACATCATAGTATCATTGTTGTGGGGATCACAATCAACTCTACACTTAGCCCCGGCTAGCCTCTTCAAAAATTATGTTGCCAGTTCAATCCCCGTGGGGAGAACTAAGCCTTAAACCAGCGGACCGCACCTACCGGATGGTCCACCATAGTATCTTACAAAACCTGTTACATGCCACAACAACCCCGCAGGATCTCAGTGTGGTACCCTTCCATTCATCACAGAAGGCACTGTGCATGGGGGATTCCCCAAGTAGATCTACACATATAACAAGCGGTTCACAAAAGAATTAATGATTATGATACAAGTATCAGGAGGTATCAACATTACCATAACATATAGCATCATAATATAGCACAAAAGTAGTTCAGTTAAAATAACACATGCTTCATCCCAAAAATAGTAGTAAAAAGGGAACACTTAAACTCACCTGGTATCCTTATATAAATTATGAGCTTGGCAAAAAGTGAAGGTCACCAACAATGAAATCCTAATTTGAACATATGAGATATATGTTTAGAAATAGCATGAAGTTATTACATGCGTGCAGTTGAGCTCTTTAGTTAACTTAAAGTTAATGATTAGAATCTTTGAAGTACCTTAGATTCTTGTGCAATGACTACTTGTTATGTACTAATTTGTGCGTATTAGGTTAATTAATGCTTTTAATCGAGAAATGATTCTTTGTATAATGAATGTAAAAGTAAATGGTTGATATTAAGGGTTTCATATCTTTATAGATAATTACTAATAATGATATAAGTAATCTATAATGTTCCATTGATGTTTATATTGCTTATGCTTTTATCCTAACGTTAAATTGATTTATGCTAGAATAATCCGAATATCGATAATAGTTGTCGTTATATTAAATAAGACGGGGTGTTACAAATAATATTTATTCCAATAATAATGAGATGATTGTCTATTAATGATAATAAGTTGATGGATTATTATAGAATTATGAGAATTTAGCTTTAAATAAATACAAGTAAATGTCGGTTTACTTAATGTATCTATTGTATAATGTGAATACACACGAATGTATTTTGTATGCATTTTACATCTCGAAGTCTTGTGAAGGATCTTGCTAAGATTCAACATGAACCCACTAGAATCACATCACATAGCTCTAACATACCTCAAATAGCCGCAACCACCACAAACCACCATCAATCCCCACCTTCGGCCAGCACCGCCGCGGTCGGTAGACACTGGCCGGACCGGGCTTCACTAGAGAACCATCCAAGCCCCAGAAAATCAAAGATCTCGCTTTCAATCCAACATGATGCCACAAACTGGAAAATTATCAAGAGTAGATCATGTTCGAAGCCAAAAATGGTTCATGGAGCTTACCAAAGTCGTCGTAAAATGAGAAAGATGAGGAAAAAAAGGGGCAGAACCCTAGTTGTCACCACCTTCATCCGTCGATAACTTTCACACTGCCATGAGTTAGAGAAAGTTACCACCATTGGAAAGTGCTCGTCGAGAGGAATAGGAGCATGTGCGGCACTCGCCGCCACTCGCCGGCTCCGGTGCCCAGGACCCTAGCTGCCACCACCTTCTCCCCTTCATATCTCCACCGTCGTTGGGAATCAAAAGAAACCACCACCACCATCGTGATCAGAACGTTCTCTTTAGTGGGGGTAGTTTGAGACCTCGCCGGAAACCACCTTCCGCCGCCGCGGCTTCGCCTTCCGCTGCCGCGGCTCCACCGTGGAGCCTCCAGCTCCGGTGATGGTTGGCGGCTGTTGGATCCTTGGGAGAATTTTGTTTGATTTTAGGGTTTTCAAATGAAGAAAATGATGGAAAAAGTTTTTTAATACATAGGGTTTTTAGGTGGGTTTTCTTCAATATCGCGCGTACGCACCGCGATCTTCATCATCGCGTGTCAATCGATTTGGATTAAATTTCGTCTAGAAATTCTATATTAGGTATATTTAATTACTAGGGCTTGAAATAAAACATTTGGGTATATTTATCGTCAAATTCTCGAGTTTGACTAAATCTCAGGCCGGTACATGCCTCGGTCGCGTCACGAGACGCATTTGCTCTGGATACACGTCTCATTCTCAAATTTATAATTTTTTAATAAGTATAATAATTAGATAAATATTTACGATGTTATAGGGCTCGGTTGACGTATCATACGTCACTTAAATGCCGGTGTAACCAGTATTCGTGTTTCTCCCACGTATCCCGGTTGATTATACACATTTGATGTAGGATCTTTTAGCAAGTATTATTTACAATATGTATAATGATTAACAATGATTTTGGTAGGATATTAAGCCATTATAAGGAAATTCTGATGGAACATAGATGTTAGTACGCATTAGATTACCGAACTTTACAGGGTATGGGTTTTGAATCTGTTTTGTTAGATCTTACCATAGTTACTTCGAATCACGTATCAATTCATTATTTTTACGATTACATATTTATTTAGATGGTAAATTGGCATTGGGCCTTGAATGGGCCCGAAATATTAGTTTCTTATCTAGGTTTTCTTCAGTAAGCCGAATCAATCCGGACCTTTACTGGGTCCTATAATACTTTAAGTTTCTTATTGGGCTGAATATCTAGTGTGTTACAGCAATCTAGATCCATTATAATGAGATGTAGATCTAGATTGTTTATGATCTTAGTTTTGATACGGGGTTCTCATACACAAGTCACGACTACAACAAGTAAATAGGTTAATTCTTGGGTTTTGTTGTTTAATTTCGTTTCTCATACACTACCGAATCAACCCAGCCTATTAAGGTGATTTAGATCTGGTTCAAATCAACCTATACTTTCATTAATTGACCCACATCTCTTATCCACAAATTTCACATGTTTATTATCCACATCTCTTATCCATATGTTTTTAAGCTTTATGTAGATCAGGGGATTTTTGTAGTGATGCAATTTCACATGTTGATTTGCACCAATACTCGTTTCTTCTCCAACATAGTTACAACTGATTTAGAAGCTTTCAGGCATGTTTATAGTGGATTTGGTATAAATTTTCTACAGTAGTGTAATTACAGTGGTATTTTTTATTATAGTATAGTATTTTTGTATTGTTTAATTTTGTTACAATAGTGTAATTACAGAGGTTTTTATTGTTATAGTGGTGTAATATTGTTATATTGTTTTAGTTACAGTGTTTCAATTTTGTTACACTAGTGTAGTCACATATGTAATTTTGTTTGTCTGTTAGGTTTTTGTAATCATGACATTATTGATAGTTTCAGCGGTGTAATATTGGGTGTAGAGCTTTTTTTACACTCGTGCAACAATAATGTAAGTATTTCGTTGCACCTGTGTAGTTTCGTTAAGTCGGTTAAAATATAAATGTGGAAAGGTTATATGAGAATTAAAGAGAAAAATATGATAAATTTAATTGTGCAATCTTTATAAAAAAATTAAAATGTATAAAAAGCTATAAAAGTTTTGAAAACAAAAGGATCTGAACCTATTTTATAAGGTTTTATATTTTATTTTTTATATATGTTTCTTTTATGTAATTCACTATAAGGAATTACAATAATGTAAATCATTATCTATTCAAATAAACATACTGTAATAAATTATAACTAAGTATATTGCACTGTGTTACATCACTGTAACATTGAATTACATCCATACCATACATTTGTCTATAGGTTATAGTAATGTTATAGTAACGTCCGAAACATAAAATTAAAAAATTTTCAAGACTATATTGGAATTAAGGTTACAGTATAGTAATGTAAAATTTGTTTACATTACATTATGCAACATTTTGTTATTAAGTACTATGATGCAACATTTTGCCCCTCTCCTTTATTACTAGTTACAATGGTGCAAAATTTTATTATTAAGTTATTATAGTACATTACATTGTATTAATAATACATTTCACTTTTTGTTAATGTAAATATAGCATTGTATTAGTTACGTTGGATTAATGCATTACGATAATGTAGTATAATGTAATGTGAATTGATATAATGTAATGCAAGGTTTGATGTTAATTTATTTAATAATGTTTTTTTTTCGCATCAGTAGTTTATATCAATGGATGATGATGGATTGAATGTGTGAAGTTCGAGGTATTATGAGCATTCGTTTAAAGAGCATATTGGTTTGCAATTGATTGCTCCTTTTGGTTGTCATAGAGACATAAAACCCTTCGTATCATCTCGTGAGTACTTTACTAACATGAATTTAGTTACATTAAGTTATTATATTATAGTATTTTACATCCTATTATAATATTTTACTAACATGAATTTAATTACATTTAGTTATTATATTACAGTAATTTACATCACATTACAATGACATACATGTGTGGTGGAAAACAATAGTACACTAATATAAAATTAAGTTGCAAGCATATCATATTTTAAATTGTTGATGGTGTGGTGACATTGGAACTTGATGTTGTCGAGAATATATACTATAGATGTTTGTTTGAGGTTCTAACCCCTCCGCGATCTTTTAGTTTCTAACCCCTAGACTGCTCATGCGCCCAAACAGTAGTTCATACGCCTGAATTTAGAAAACTACCTAAGTGCAAAAAGAAATGCTTATGAACAAAAAGAAACGCTTATGAACAAAAAGAAATGCGGATGAACAAAAAGAAATGCGGATGAACAAAGGAATGCGGATGAACAAAGGAATGCGGATGAACAAAAAAAATGCGGATGAACAAAAAGAAATGCGGATGAACAAAGGAAATACGGATGAACAAAAAGAAATGCTTATGAACAAAAAGAAATGCTTATGAACAAAAAGAAATGCTTATGAACAAAAAGAAATGCTTATGAATAAAAAGAATGCTTATGAACAAAAAGAAATGCTTATGAACAAAAAGAAATGCTTATGAACAAAAAAAATACTTATGAACAAAAAAATGCTTATGAACAAAAAGGAAATGCTTATAAACAAAAAGAAATGCTTATGAACAAAAAGAAATGCGGATGAACACTTAGAATATTTTCTGACTTTTTGGGAAAAAGTGGAAATGTTGGCTTTGACTTGGGAGGTTCCCGGGGGCTATGTAAGTTGACTTTTTAAGGTTATAGATGGTATGATGGGCATGTTACGATGTATGATTGATGTTTATGTATGATGGTATGTATGATGTGTGTTATGTATGTATGATGATGCCCTGTATGATGATGTTGACTGTGTATGTTGATGTTCCTTATTATTATGTATGATTATTTTCCCTTGGCTTTACGTTGAATGTTAATGAATGAAATGAAAGCATTATGTAACTTAAAGTGGAAGATAATGAAAAGAGGAAGGAAATGAAGAATGCATGCATTAATGAATGAACGAATGTAAGAAAGGCTTGCAAGCAAATGTATGGAGGTTCACACTCAATGCGGAGTGTTAGCTCAACCGTGTGCAGGTTAGCTACCCCATGAGGATGCACACTGGGGCTTAATCCGTGTGATTAGGCAAATGTATGGAGGTTCACAGCCAATGAGGGGTTGTTAGCTTAACTGTGTGCGGGTTATATACCCCATGAGGATGCACACAGGGGTTCAGTCTTGGTGATTGACCAAACGTATGGGGTCCTTGTCGCTTAACCCTAGATGAATTTCTTGGTGCTCTAGAGGGGGGTTAAGCACATGACAGAACCTAGATGAAAACAAGAAGATAATAAAAGTACAAAACGAACGATGATGAAGATAATAAATATTATCTATGTGTACGTACGATGTGTGATCACATTTTTTAAACCTGTTACGTTTTGAAAGAATAATTTTGAAACAAAGATAAATTATATTTTATTTTTACTTGAATGGCATTTTGAATGGCATTCTTTTGTTAATGTTTTTGCATTGTGATGTGAACGAATGATGTTTTGAAATGAATGCTTGTATTAACTTGAAAAAGCATTTGTAATGATATGAAAAGTTATTTTTATGTTTCCGCTGAAATGTTTTATGAATGATTAAATGTAAAGTATATGTTCTATGTGTGATGATTTACCAGCTGTAAGTGTCCCGAGAACGGGGCCTTACAAGTTGGTATCAGGGCCAAAGTTTAAGTAAAATGGGTAAATTTTCAAAATAAACCTTAACTTAAACTGAGAATGGGACGGAAAGGAATGGGATGCCAATCTGAGTAGCTGTGTGCCATCAGGTATTTCTTTAATGTTAACCGGTATTATTTGCGCATGGTATGTGGTTATGTGTTGTATGAAGATTTAGATACTGATGTAGTCAGAACAGGTAATGCTTGGGGTATAAAGAGTAAAGTAAGTGGCTAATCACAACTGGCCACTATAATTAGGGACTTACTATACTTGACATAAACTGAGTTGTTCTCTTGAATGACCGTGTTGGTGTTTGAATCTTTCAGTGTGCGTGTGAATAGCTGGTGGTAGATCTTCAAAAGCTTCATGGGGTGGAGGTCATGGTGCTAAACCGCGACCCAAGAGTGGGAGACTCAGAGTTGAGAAAGTGGTTCATGAGGAACCCGAGACCCCTCATTCGGAGGTTGGTGATAAGAGTGCAAATCTGAGGGCCTCAGTGAAAGAGGCAGTGGTTGAAGAGGTGCATCAGGTCATGCAGAAAATCTTACCGTCTGTGGTGACCGAAGTTATCAAGGCAGTACGGGAAGGGGAAAGGAAAGAGAGGAATAGGTCCTCGGGAGAACCGGAACACCCAGAGCCTGAAACGGTTCTGACTGGTGATGAGGAAGCGGAAGAGGAAGAGGAAGGGCCTGCACCGGAGGCATCACGAGGCTGTAACAATGGGGCATTTATGAGATGCAAGCCCCCTACTTTTGATGGTAATGGCACTGCTGCTGCTGCTCACCGATGGGTGAGGGAAATGGAGGCTGTTCTTGATATCAGTGAGTGCCAAGAGGACCAAAAGGTGAAGTTCGCTACCCACTCTTTTGTGGACTCAGCTCTATGTTGGTGGGACAATATTGTCCAAGCTAAGGGTAGTAGGGCCATTGGGAGAATGAGATGGTCTGAACTAAAAAAGTGGGTGATCGAGGAGTTTGTCCTCATCGAGAAATAGACAAGGTTGAGAGAGAATTCCTGCAGCTGGAGGCGGGAACAATGACACACCAACAGTACACCACTAAATTCAATGAGATGGCATGTCTGCTACCGGACCAAGTGACACCCTTGTCACGAAAAATCAAGAGGTATGTTCAGGGTTTGCAAGCAGATATCTGTAGGCACGTGATTGCTACCCGACCGAGCACGTTTAGGTCGGTAGTTGATTTAGCAGGAAGATTGTATGATGAGCGAGAGGTGGTGGTGGTTGAGGCAAGCAAGAAGGGCGGTGGTGATCGGAGTTGGAACGAGAAGAGGTTTGGTTGGGGTGGTGCCCTGAAAGGTAACAAGAAGGCACGGGTGGATGACCGCGGTGTGGTCGCGTCAGGGGCAGGATCGAAGAGGTGTGGCAAATGTGGGAAAGAGCATTCGGGGGAATGAAAGTGGGGATCAAACATCTGTTTTAATTGTGGGAAGCCTGGTCATATGGCTAGAGACTGTGGGGGTATGAGGTGTTTCAACTGTGGGGAAACCGGTCATATGAGTAGGGATTGTAAGAAGCCGAGGGCTGAGGGTTTTGGGGTGAAGAAAACTGGAGGTGAAGGACTAAGGGCGAGCGCCAGGGCATTCACGATGACAGAGGAGGAGGCTAGGACGGACCCTAATGTTGTGTCCGGTACGTTTTTAGTAAACAAACTTTAGCTTCGGTGTTATTTGATTCTAGTACCGGTAAACTACCTGTTACTAGTAGGAGTGTTGATGCGCCCTTTGATGTAGAAACTGCCATAAGTAAGTCTACCAGGATCTCTGAGATGATAGAAGACTGTGATGGGAATTAGAAGGCCAATAAGTTTCTGGTTAGGCCGTTCGTGATGACCTTAGGTGGTTTCGATATGGTTCTTGGGATGGATTGGTTGGCGGACTACGAGGTGAACATTGTGTGTCGCAAGAAGATGATTCAATTGACAGCGCTTGACGGGAGATCGGTAACGGTTTATGGTGACCGGGTCACGACAATTACGAAGGTAATCTCAATGGCGGTGGCGGGAAAGTGCATGAGGCTTGGATGTAGTGCCTACTTGGCCTACGTAAAAGATGTAGATATGCCAACACCACAACTATCCGACGTTCCGGTTATGTGTGACTATCTAGACGTGTTCCTAGAAGACTTACCAGGAGTGCCACCTACAGAGAGATTGAGTTTCAGATTGATCTGATACCGGGTGCACAACCTGTTGCCAAGGCACCGTATTGGTTGGCTCCGACGGAGAGGAAAGAGTTGATGGAGCAGTTGCAAGAGCCGCTTGATAAGGGGTTCATTAGGCCGAGTATCTCTCCTTGGGGTGCTCTGGTCCTATTTGTGAAGAAGAAAGACGATAGTATGAGGATTTGTATTGACTACCGTGAGCTGAACAAGTTGATGGTGAAGAACCGATACCCCTTACCGAGAATAGATGATTTATTCGATCAGCTTCAAGGTGCCAGTTGGTTTTCAAGGATCGACCTTCGATCTGGCTACCATCAGTTGAAGGTGAAAGAGCAGGATATCCCTAAAACAGCATTTCGCACGCGTTATGGTCATTACGAGTTTCTTGTCATGTCCTTTGGTTTGACCAATGCGCCAGCTGCTTTCATGGATTTGATGAACCAAGTGTGTTGGCCAATTTTGGATAAATCAGTGATTGTGTTTATTGATGATATCCTGATTTATTCAAAGTGCGAGAATGAACATGCCGGTCACATTCGGGAGGTGTTGGAGACATTAAGCAGGGAGAAGTTGTATGCTAAATTCTCCAAGTGTGCGTTCTGGTTGCGCAAAGTTCAATTCTTGGTTCATGTGGTGAATCCTGACAGGATTATGGCGGACTCGACAAAAGTGGAGGCGGTGATGCAGTGGAAGTCTCCAAAGATGCCATCCGAGATTCGTAGTTTCTTGGGTTTGGCGGGCTACTACAGAAGATTCATCCAAGACTTTTCTAAGATCGCTTCTCCACTATCTAAGTTGACCCGGAAGGATGTGAAGTTTGTATGGGGTCAAGCTCAAGAGAAGGCGTTCGAGGAATTAAAGGCGAGGTTGACCCAAGCTCCAGTTTTGTCATTACCCGATGGGAGTGAAGATTTGGTGGTTTATTCTAATGCTTCTTACTCGGGGTTGGGGTGTGTACAAATGCAGAGAGGGAAGGTTATAGCCTATGCATCCTGACAGTTGAAGGTTCATGTGGTCAATTACCCTACTCATGACTTGGAGCTGGCAGCCGTGGTCTTTGCGTTAAAGATTTGGAGGCACTATCTTTACGGGACGAAGTGCACCGTCTTCACTGACCACAAGAGCTTGAAGTGCTTCTTTGAGTAGAAGGACCTGAACATGAGACAGAGACGATGGTTGGAGCTTATAAAGGATTATGACTGCGAGATCCATTACCATCCGGGCAAAGCCAACGTGGTGGCGGACGCCCTTAGTCGGAAAGAAAGGCCCGAGCCGATTCGGGTGAAAGCGTACAACTAATCATGACCTCTGACATGATGAAGCAAGTTAAAGAGTTTCAAGATGAGGTATTGAAGGAAGATCATCTTAACTTAGAAAGAATGAGAGGTCTGGTTGGGGAATCGGGTGAAAACACACTTGGTGTTAGGAACCGATTTGGACGGATGTGGATTCCCCGTTTTGGGAATCTACGCATGAAGATTATGGATGAAGCTCACAAGACTTGATACTCCATCCATCCTAGTGCCACAAAGATCTATCAAGACATGAAGAAAGATTATTGGTGGCCAGGTATGAAACGTGACGTGGTGGAGTATGTGAGTAAATGCCTTACTTGTCTACAGGTGAAGGCCGAGCATCAAAAGCCGTATGGAAAGATTCAACCTTTGGATATACCAGAATGGAAGTGGGAGCACATCACCATGGATTTCATTACGAAGCTGCCGCGTACCCCGAAAGGATATGATGCTATATGGGTGATTGCTGACCGTTTCACGAAGAGTGCTCACTTCCTACCGATCCACGAGACATATTCATCTGAGAGGTTGGCGGACATATTCATCAAGGAGATTGTAACTCGTCATGGTGTGCCTGTGTCTATTGTGTCTGATCGTGACACCCGATTTACATCCAAATTCTGGAAGAAATTTCACGATGCTATGGGGACGAGGTTGCACATCAGCACGGCTTATCATCCTCAGACAGATGGTCAGTCAGAAAGGACCATTCAGACGTTGGAGGATATGCTTCGTGCTTGTGTTATTGATTTTGGAGGAAGTTGGGATGACCACTTACCGTTAGCTGAGTTCTTGTATGACAATAGTTATCATGCCAGCATTGGCATGCCTCCTTGTGAGATGCTATATGGTAGGAGATGCAGAACACCCATGTGTTGGGGTGACATTGGTCAGAAAGAGTTAGGGAGCGTCGACGTAATCGAGGCTACGAATGAGAAGCTTGAAAAGATCAAAGCCTTCATGAAAGCAGCCAAAGATAGACAGAAGTCATACGCTGATAAACAACGCAGACCGATTGAGTTCCAGGTGGGTGACCGGGTTATGTTGAAGGTCTCACCTTGGAAGGGTGTCATCTGATTCAGGAAGCGGGGCAAGTTGAGCCCAAGGTATATAGAGCCTTTTCGAATTTTTTCTCAAGTAGGAGAGGTGGCATATAGACTGGAACTACCAGATGAGTTAAGTGGAATTCACCCGACATTCCATGTATCTCATCTGAGAAAGTGTTTAGCAAATGAAGATATGATTGTTCCACTGGAGGATATTGAAGTAGATGAACGACTCAATTATGTGGAGCAACCAGTGGCAATCATCGATCGAAAAGAGAAAAGGCTGAGAAACAAAGTGGTTCCTCTTGTGCGTGTACAGTGGAGGCATAAAGAGGGATCCGAGTCGACGTGGGAGACTGAAGAAGAAATGAGACAACACTACCCATGTTTGTTCGAGGAATAACAGGTTTCGGGGACGAAACCTATTTAAGGGGGGTGGACTTGTAACACCTGGTTATTTTTAAACTTAAAGAAAGAAAGAAAGAAAGAATAAAGTGAAGAAAAAGAAAGAAAAGATATTTTACCCAAGTTGAGGGGTAAAAAGTGTCAAAAATGACAAAAGGTTGGAAAAGTGGGTGTAAAGTGGACATGGCTGCCCACTCTCTCCTTACAACCCCAGATCATAAGATTTTTAGAAAGAGAAACTGCAGATTCGGATTTTGCATAACAAGAGCTGAAAAGTCGAATTCAAGTGGGTTTCTAGGCGGTCGAACTCAATTGCAAACAAGTTTGGGAGAAGCCATACTTAAGAGCTGCAAAGGTGAGTTCTGGAACCCCTCTTTTACATGTTATAACTAATTACGGGGCTGGAGATGCATAATTAAACTTTTTATAAAACTTGGGTTTCATACCCGTATGTTGAATGTGTGTATGTTGTGTGCATGGCATGATTTTGATCTATGTTCATGCTTGATGATGTTATGGTTGTGTTTCTAAGGCTTAGAATATAGTATTTAAGCTTAAAGTATGATAGATGGTGTTTGGGGACCGAATTATGATGATAAGTGTGCCCTGCTCATGCGCCCAAACAGTAGTTCATACGCCTGAATTAGAAAACTGCCTAAGTGCAAAAAGAAATGCTTATGAACAAAAAGAAATGTTTATGAACAAAAAGAAATGCGGATGAACAAAAAGAAATGCGGATGAACAAAAAGAAATGCGGATGAACAAAGGAAATGCGGATGAACAAAAAGAAATGCAGATGAACAAAAAGAAATGCGGATGAACAAAGGAAATGCGGATGAACAAAAAGAAATGCTTATGAACAAAAAGAAATGCTTATGAACAAAAAGAAATGCAGATGAACAAAAAGAAATGCGGATGAACAAAGGAAATGCGGATGAACAAAAAGAAATGCTTATGAAAAAAAGAAATGCTTATGAACAAAAAGAAATGCTTATGAACAAAAAGAAATGCTTATGAACAAAAAGATATGCTTATGAACAAAAAGATGCTTATGAACAAGAAGAAATGATTATGAACAAAAAGAAATGCTTATGAACAAAAAGAAATGATTATGAACAAAAAGAAATGGGGATGAACAAAAAGAAATGCGGATGAACAAAGGAAATGCGGATGAACAAAAGGAAATGCTTATGAATAAAAAGAAATGCTTATGAACAAAAAGAAATTCTTATGAACAAAAAGAAATGCTTGTGAACAAAAAGAAATGTTTGTGAACAAAAGAAATGCTTATGAACAAAAAGAAATGCTTATGAACAAAAAGAAATGCTTATGAACAAAAAGAAATGCGGATGAACACTTGGAATATTTTCTGACTTTTTAGGGAAATAGTGGAAATGTAGGCTTTGACTTGGGAGGTTCCCAGGGACTATGTAAGTTGAATTTTTGAGGTCATAGATGGTATGATGGGCATGTTACGATGTATGATTGATGTTATGTATGATGGTATGTATGATGCGTGTTATGTATGTATGATGATGCCCTGTATGATGATGTTGACTGTGTATGTTGATGTTCCTTATTATTATGTATGATTATTTTCCCTTGGCTTTACGTTGAATGTTAATGAATGAAATGAAAGCATTATGTAACGTAAAGTGGAAGATAATGAAAAGAGGAAGGAAATGAAGAATGCATGCATTAATGAATGAACGAATGTAAGAAAGGCTTGCAAGCAAATGTATGGAGGTTCACACTCAATGCGGAGTGTTAGCTCAACCGTGTGCAGGTTAGCTACCCCATGAGGATGCACACTGGGGCTTAATCCGTGTGATTAGGAAAATGTATGGAGGTTCACAGCCAATGAGGGGTTGTCAGCTTAACTGGGTGCGGGTTATATACCCCATGAGGATGCACATAGGGGTTCAGTCTTGGTGATTGACCAAACGTATGGGGTCCTTGTCGCTTAACCCTAGATGAATTGCTTGTGCTCTAGAGAGGGGTTAAGCACATGACAGAACCTAGATGAAAACGAGAAGATAATAAAAGTACGAAACGAACGATGATGAAGATAATATATATTATCTATGTGTACTACGATGTGTGATCACATTTTTTAAACCTGTTACGTTTTGAAAGAATAATTTTGAAAGAAAGATAAAGTATATTTTATTTTAAAAACTAGAACTCACTCAGCAACGCTGATTTTATGCATTTTCCAGTTGGCAGGTGAGCATTGCTGAGGATGGCGCGGAGCAGCTACTTGGCATTTTGAATGCCATTCTTTTGTTAATGTTTTTGCATTGTAATGCGAACGAATGATGTTTTGAAATGAACGCTTGTAATAACTTGAAAAAGCATTTGTAATGATATGAAAAGTTATTTTTATGTTTCCGCTGCAATGTTTTATGAATGATTAAATGTAAAGTATATGTTTTATGTGCGATGATTTACCAGCTGTAAGCGTCCCGGGAACGGGGCCTTATGCATGATGCATGTTATGTATGTATGATGTTTCCCTGTATGATGTTAATGACTGTGTATGATATGTTCCTTATTATGATATATGTTTATCTATCCTGTGGCTTTACGTGTTATGTTAATGAATGAAATGAAAGTAGTATGTAACGTAAAGCGAAAGATAATGAAAGAGGAACATGAAGTAAGAATGCATGCATTAATGAATGATGAAAGTAAAGAAAGTCTTGCAAGCATAGTATGTCGGGACATGCCATTAAAAGGTGTTAGCCCAACGGTGTGCGTGTTCGCTACCCCGGGAGGATGCACATTGGGGTCTTTCTTTGTGATTGACCATTGTTTAGCCCCATGGTTGCATACCGTAGGTACTACGACCAGAGGTGTGATGCACCGTTATAGCTGGTCTATGATAGGCCTAGGTCCAGTACCAGGAATAGTTGGGTATTGCATATAGCAGTGATACACCTAAACTCTACCCTAGGTACAGTGACCAAAGGTGCGATGTACCGTTATAGCTGGTCTATGATAGACCTAGGTCCAGTACCAGGAATAGATGGGTAAAGTTTATCGTTGAAGGAAAGGAAAGAGGTAATGATGAAAGAATGCAAAGTTAATGAATGTATGAATGAAAAAATGAAAGCATGAAAGATTAATGAAGATAATAATGATGTTATCTATGTGTACGTATGATGTATGATCGCATGAAAGTAAAGAACGGTTTTAACAAAAGAAAAGTATGTTTTATTATAAAACTAGAACTCACTCAGCAACACTGACTTTGATGTGTTTCCAGTTGGCAGGTAATGATTGCTGAGGATGACACGAGGTGGCTACTCAGCTCTTTTGGGATGGCATCCATTTATTTAATGCTTTTGTGATGTAATGCAACAATGTATTTTGTAACTGATTAACGATGTATTATTTTGCAAAAGTTTTTATAATGAAACGAGATGTCATATTTGAATGTTTTCGCTGCAATATTTATGTAAGAGAAATGAAAATCTATGTTTTATGTGCAATGATTTACCAGCTGTAAGCGTCCCGGGAACAGGGCCTTACAAGTTGGTATCAGAGCCAAAGTTTAAGTGAAATGGGTAAATTTTCAAAATAAACCTTAACTTAAACTAAGAATGGGACGGAAAGGGAAGGGATGCCAGTCTGAGTAGCTGCGTGCCATCAGGTATTTTCGTAATGTTAACGGTATTTTGTGTGCATGGTATGTGGTTATGTGTTGTTTGTAGATTTAAATACTGATGTAGTCAGGATAGGTAATGCTCGGGGTGTGAAGAGTAAAGTAAGTGGCTAATCACAACTGCCCACTGTAATTAAGGACTTACTATACTTGACATAAACTGAGTTGTTCCCTTGAATGACCGTATTGGTGTTTGAATCTTTCTGTGTGCGTGTGAATGGCCGGTGGTAGATCTTCGAAAGCCTCTCATGGTGGTGGTCGTGATGGGCTTGGTGTTGAGCTGCGACCCAAGAAAAGAAGACCCAGAGTTGAAAAGGTGGTTCCTGAAGAACCAGAGACCCCTCATCCGGAGGGTGGCGACGAGAGCGCCAATCTGAGAGCCTCAGTAAAGAAGGCTATTGTAGAAGAAGTTCATCAGGTCATGTAAACGATCTTACCGTCTGTAGTGACTGAAGTTATCAAGGCTGTACGAGAAGGGGAAAGAAAGGAGAGAAACAGGTCCTTAGGAGGACGGGAGCAACCAGAACCAGAAACGGCTCTTTCTGATGATGCCAGCTAGTTCTCGAGGATAGACCTTCGATCTGGCTACCATCAGTTGAAAGTAAAGGAGCAGGATATTCATAAAACAACTTTTCGTACGCATTATGGACACTACGAGTTTATCGTTATGTCTTTTGGTATAACCAACGCGCCAACTGCTTTTATGGACTTGATGAATCAAGTGTGTCGGCCGATGTTAGATAAATCAGTGATTGTGTTTATTGATGACATCCTAATTTATTAAAAAAGCGAGGAGGAGCATGCCGGTCACATTCGAGAGATGTTGGAAACATTGAGAAGGGAGAAGTTGTACACTAATTTCTCCAACTATGCGTTCTGGCTGGGCGAGGTGATGCAATGGAAGTCACCAAAGACGCCATCCGAGACCTGTAGCTTCTTAGGTTTGGTGGGATATTATAGAAGATTCATTCAAGACTTCTCTAAGATCGCTTCCACACTAACCAAGTTGACCCAGAAGGATGTAAAGTTTGTATGGGGTCAAGCTCAAGAGAAGGCGTTCGAGGAGTTAAAGGTGAGGTTGACTCAAGCTCCTGTTCTGTCATTACCCGATGGAAGTGAGGATTTGGTGGTTTATTCAGATGCTTTCTACTCGGGGTTGGGATGTGTGTTGATGCAAAGAGGAAAGGTTATAGCTTATGCATCCCAACAGTTGAAATTTCATGAGGTCAATTATCCTACTCATGACTCGGAGTTAGCATTCGTGGTCTTTGCGTTAAAGATATGGAGGCACTACCTGTACGGGACGAAGTGCTCCATATTCACTGATCAGAAGAGCTTGAAGTACTTCTTCAAGTAGAAGGACTTGAACATGAGGGAGAGGAGATGGTTGGAGCTCATAAAGGATTATGATTATGAGATCCATTAGCATCCGGGCAAAGCCAACGTGGTGGCGGATTCCCTTAGCAGAAAGGAGAGGACCCGATCCGATTCGAGTGAAGGCTTATCAGTTGGTTATGACCTCTGATGTGATGAAGCATTGAAAGAAGAT
This sequence comes from Flaveria trinervia, assembly GCA_025506515.1. Classification (NCBI taxonomy): domain Eukaryota; kingdom Viridiplantae; phylum Streptophyta; class Magnoliopsida; order Asterales; family Asteraceae; genus Flaveria; species Flaveria trinervia. The sequence continues at coordinate 1,252,942 of CM046449.1, forward strand.
CATCTTAACTCCAAAAGAATAAGAGGTCTGGTTGCGGATTTGGGTGAAAACACACTCGGTGTTAGAACCCAATTCGGACGGATGTGGATTCCTCGTTTTGGGGATCTACATGTAAAGATTATAAATTAAGCTCATAAGACTCGATACTCTATTCATCTCGGTGCTACGAAGATGTACCAAGACATGAAGAAAGATTATTGGTGGCTGGGTATGAAGTGTGATGTGGTGGAGTATGTGAGTAAATGCCTTACTTGTTTACAAGTGAAGGCCGAGCATCAGAAGCCGTATGGGAAGATCCAACCATTGGATATACCGGAGTGGAAGTGGGAGCATATCACCATACACTTTATTACAAAGCTACCACGTACCGCGCGAGGGTACGATGCCATATGGGTGATAGTTGATCGTCTAACGAAGAGTGCTCACTTCCTACCAATTCGCGAGACTTATTCATTTGAGAGGTTGGTGGATCTGTTCATTAAAGAGATTGTAACTCGTTATGGCGTGCCGGTGTCTATTGTGTCTGATCGTGACACCCGGTTTACATCTAAATTCTGGAAGAAATTCCATGATGTTACGGGGATGAGGTTACATATTAGCACGGCTTATCATCCTCAGACGGATGGTCAGTCAGAAAGGACTATTCAAACGCTGGAAGATATGCTCCGGGCATGCTTCATTGACTTTGGAGGAAGTTAGGATGACCACTTACCATTAGCTGAGTTCTTATATAACAACAGCTATCATGCCAGCATTGGTATGCCCCCTTACGAGATGTTATACGGTAGGAGATGCAGAACACCCGTGTATTGGGGTGATATTGGCCATAAAGAGTTAGGGAGCATCGAAGTGGTTGAGACTACGACTGAGAAGCTGGAAAGGATCAAGGTCTTTACAAAGGCAGCTAAAGACAGGCAAAAGTCGTATGCCGATAAGAGACGTAGACCGATTGAGTTCCAGGTGGGGGATAGAGTTATGTTGAAGGTCTCACCTTGGAAAGGAATCATTCGATTCAGGAAGCGGGGCAAGTTGAGCCCGAGATACATAGGGCCTTTCCGAATTATTGCTCGAGTAGGAAAGGTGGCCTATAGACTAGAGTTACTAGATGAGTTAAGTGGGATTCACCCAACATTCCATGTATCTCATCTAAGGAAATAATTAGCAGACGAGGATATGGTTGTACCACTGGAAGATATCGAGGTAGATGAACGGCTCAATTATGTGGAGCAACCAGTGGTGATCATTGATTGTAAAGAGAAGAGGTTGAGGAATAAAGTGGTTCATCTTGTGCGAGTACAGTGGAAGCACAGAAAGGGATGTGAGTCTACGTGGGAGACTGAAGAGGAAATGAGACAGCATTACCCACGATTATTTGAGGAATAACAGGTTTCAAGGACGAAACCTATATAAGGGGGGTGGACTTGTAACACCTGGTTATTTTAAAAGTCAAAGGAAGAAAGAATAAAGTGAAATAAAAGAAATAGAGCTCAAGTAGAAGGACCAAAGATGTCCAAAAAGGACAAAAGTTTAAAAGTTGGTGAATAAAGGTGGCATGACCGCCCATCACCCTCTTTTGCTCATATCATTCGGATATTTCTAGAGAAAGAAAGCGAAGCAGAGCATAAAGCTCTTGGGTTTTGAAGAAGAACAAGAAAAAAAGTTCGAATTCAATGTAAGAATTCGTGTGTTTAAGATGTTCTTAACTGGTTTTATCCTCGGTTGTATGCTTATGTGTGTTTGTATGTGTTCGAGTGTGTGTTTTGGTGGGTTTCTAGGCGGTTGAACTCTGTTGCAAATGGGTTTTTAAAGAATTCATAACCAAAGGCTGCAAATGTGAGTTCTAGAACCCCCTTTTTACTTGTTTTAAATTGCTTTGGGGCTGAAAATGCATGTATGATTTTTTTATAAAAGTTGGGTTTCATACCCGTATGTGTTTATGCATATGTTTTCAGGTGGGGTTTGATTTTGATGTTATGATTATGTTTCTAAGGCTTAGAAGGTATGATTTAAGCTTAGAACATGATAGGTGATTGTTTGGGGACTGAATTATGATGTTTAGGATGGCTGAGACTGCTCATGCGCCTAAAGAGTAGCCATGCACCCAACAAAAATAACTGCCTAAGTGTCCCATACGCCAAAACCTCATGCACCCAAATAGTACTCATGTGCCTAGAAATAGGCTGAAATTGACTGAGGGTTCATGCGCCCAGATAGCTCATGCGCCCAGGCACTATGCACGCACCTGCATAGTGCCCATGCGCCTAGAATTGCCTAGAATAGACTAAGTGTTACTCATGCGCCCCAAAGTGCCAATGCGCCTGAAAGTTCCCATGCGCCTAAGTGTTCCTCATGCGTCTAAAAGGCATGTGCCTGCATAGTGCTAATGTGCCTGCATAGTGTTCATGCGCCTAAAGACTTAGATTATTTTCTGATTTTTTGGGGAAAAGTAGAATGTGGGCTTTGATTTGGGAGGTTCCGTGGGCTATGTAAGTTGACTTTTTGGAGTCATAGATGATGTGTTGGGTAATGTATTTGATGTATGATGGATGCTTATGCATAATGGTATGTATGTTGTATGTTATGTATGTATGATGGTGCCTTGTATGGTGATGTTTGTATGTTCATGTTCCTTGTTATGTATGATTACTTTTCCCGTGGCTTTACGTTGAATGTTAATGAATGAAATGAAAAGTATTATGTAACGTAAAGTGGAAGATAATGAAAAGACGAACGTAATGAAAGAATGCATGCATTAATGAATGCATGAAAGTAAGAAAGGCTTGCAAGCAAATGTATGGAGGTTCACACCCAATGAAGGGTGTTAACTCAACTGTGTGCGGGTTATCTACCCCAGAAGGATGCACACTAGGGTCCAATCCTTGTGATTGACCATATGTGTGGGATCCTTGCCGCTTGCCCTAGGTACTGGAGTCAGCTTCGTGCATAATGTTCGAGGTCTATGAAAGATCTCAAGCCCAGTAACCAGCTTCGTGCACAATGTTCGGGGTGTAGCATATGGTATTGGTCCGGAATGAAAGAGAAAAGATAAGTGGTGAATTTACTTGCCCTAGGTACTGGAGTCAGCTTCGTGCACAATGTTCGAGGTCTATGAAAGACCTCAGGCTAGTAACCAACTTCGTGCACGATGTTCGGGGTATTGTACATGTCATCGAAAGTAATGAACGTACGAATGAAAGTATGAATGAAAGTGAATGAAAGTAACGTTAGTGAATGATAATGACATACGATGACTGAAAGAAAGTTAACGAACGAATGATGAAGATAATAATATTATTATCTATGTGTACGTATGATGTGTGATCATGTGCAAAAGTATAGTATGATTTTGAAAGAAAGTAAAGAACAGTTTAACCGAAAGTAAAGTATGTTTTATTTTAAAACTAGAACTCACTCAGCAACGCTAACTTTTATGTGTTTCCAGTTGGCAGGTAAAGGTTGCTAAAGATGGCACGGGGCGGCTACTTGGCTTTTTTTTATGGCATCCATTTTTATAATGCTTTTGTGATGTAATGAAACATGTATTTTGTAAGTTGATAATGATGTATTATTATGCAAAAGCTTTTATAATGAAATGAAATGTCATTTTTAAATGTTTCCACTGCAATGATTATTTAAGTTAATGTAAATATATGTTTTATGTGTGATGATTGACCAGCTGTGAGCGTCCCGGTAACGGGGCCTTACAAGTACACATGATTTCCAAGACTTTTGAAACATTTAGTTCAACATTTTCTAGATTGTGTATGTCTTGAAAGAAAACTATACTGGTTTAGATAAAAAAAAAGGGAAATTTTAATGATTTTCCATGGTGTTGTTGGTAATGTGAATTAAAGAGGGGAGATACATATATGTAATTTTGTAGTTTTTTATGATTATGTTGTGTTGATTGTGTCTACTATGAAGATTCTGATGAACAAAGTAAATTCAATTGAGATCGTGTTATAGATATGAGGAAAAGGATTGATACGTGTGTGTAAGTTATGAATAGTATGTGACGTCTAATATGAAGAGTACTACTTTATCAAACCTAGTTTTTTGAAGAAACTTGATTCTGTATTTGTTTCTTTAAAGGAATGCTTTAGTACAAAGTCGTAATCGTAAGTGGATTCATGGAAAATTATTCCTTTTGCCAAGTATCTTGATGATTTTGAAAAACATGGATTTTTGGTACATATATATAAGGTGTATACTATATATATGCAATGTATATGTGTAATAAAGATTATGATTATGAAAATGGTAAAGAGTATATACTTTATTCTAAAGCTTATATTTGGTTTTCTATTGCAGTGAGTAATAAAGCATTGTTCAATATGTCATCAAGTAAGTGTTCTCATGAATATGGTTTAAGAAACACAAAATATCGATACATACATGTTAATTTTACAACTTACTATTTAGATAGAAAGAATAGCGAGAGAATTGCTAAGCGTACATCTTTTATTAAGTTAACAACACAGTTGAAGATCCTATCGAAGAGATGACTTTCAAGAAACACCAGTTGTTATAAGAGGTAATTATATGTGAGTATATATACACATGTACGTATGAAGTAATTTGTATTGAGGCTTTATTTTAGGGTTAGAAAAGCCCCCACCTACGGTTTTCATGAAGGAAATTAAACATGTATGTAAGGATGCTGAGGACAACTATGGTATTTGTATGAAATTATATTGTTTGTGGTATGTTATTGATAGTTTTGTTTGATTGGTTTGTAGGTGCGAAGCGCAAGAAAACAATAGAGGAAAAAATTGAAATACTAAATGAAGTCAAGGATAATTTCAAGAAAATAAGTCAGATGATGATGTCAAAAAAAGATGTCTTTTATAAACTAAACTAATGTGGATGTAGTTTGTGTTTGAAGTTTTATACGTGTATGTAAGTAGTTTTGATGACATACTATTATTGCCCATTATTTATATTTAATATCAAGAAGAAGATGATGCTGAAAAGAGGAACCAAGACGTTGCAAATGAAAGCAGAAACAATGAAAAAGAAACAAATAAAGACGTGATCAAGGTAAGTGATATACGTAAGTGATCTGTATGTGTTCAAAAGAACTGTGTCTATGTCTAACACATTAAAGAATAAATACCAGTACGTAGTGGGTACATATATGTAACCTAATAACAATGATGGTTTTAATAGCAGTGTTCCTATATTTGCAACAAAATATTGGGCGGACACTAATTTTCCCAGCTAGTTAGCTTAAGCCCAGGACAACAAATCTATAATGATGTGATTGATTGTTAGGAAAAAGTGCGTAACCATGATGAAAAGGATAGATGCCCAAGCTCACCATATCGACTGTTCAGCGGAGTAAATCCATTTACGAGTATCTAAGATTTACTTGTTTAGTATTGTTATATTAATTCTAATTAAGTGCTCCTAAAATAATAAAAATACAGCTTGGGTGGATTCTTGATAGCCATCAGGAGACATATGAGGAGAGGTTAAGTCATTTTAAACTAGACCTTTTAAACATCGTAGAAGGGTGTGAAAGCTTAATTGACATGAAACAATTTGACATCGTGTTATTTCCCATTCTGGAGAAGAATCATTTATACCTGGTGTGCTTTGAATTAAAGTATCTGGCGGTTACAATGATTGATAATATGTGTGATGAGCAATGCGTTTTTAGTTTTGAAGATCATCCAGAATTCATAAAGAATGGTACACTTTTAAAAGTGGTAAGACATATATGGTTCTTTATATTTAGAATTTTTAAAATAAAAGATATAAGCTGACGTTAATGATATAATATATATTAATTCCAATATGCAGAAACACATATTTGTATCCTACTTGAGATCAGTTGAGCATCCAAAATGGAGAGATATTGAAGGTGCAAACCTACAAAAGTTAAAGATCGAATGGTCGACATCGAAAAACTATATGGATTGTGTTATTTTCGTAATGCGTCACATGAAAATGTTCATGGGGAGTTAAGTAAAAAATTAGGACTGTGGTTTCCAACAGATAAGAACAAAATAAAGATTAAGATAAGAAATCTGAGGATAAAATATGGCTATAAAATTCTTGCGTCGAAAGCAAACATATATAGGGAAAAAGTGTTAGAAAGAAGTAGTATGATACACAACTTAGAACTTTTTGTTTTTGGTTACTTATGGATCCATTGAACGCAACATCTGGGAATGTTGAATGATGATTACTACCGTATGTTGGTTGTCTTATGTTAATGTAAAAAGTTTACATTTATAACCAACGTTGACTAAACATATACGTTAAAGTGGTGATTATTGTAACAAAAAATAAACTGCTACATGTAAGTAACAATGTATGAAAACGTTACAGTAAACTCCCGTAAAAATAATTGTGAGGATGTTATAACAATTAGATGTAAGAAATGATGAAGATGTTTAAAAAGAAAAAAAAGCCAAAGTAAAAAACATGTGAAGTTCTGTTACGTATATGTACGCATGAACAAATATGATCTAAATGTAAATTATGTGTACAACCAAAAGTTACTAGTGAAATATTGGATACACTAATACATATACGCAAGCATATAAAAACAATTTATCAGTCCATTCAAATTCGCTTAAATCAATATTTTAGATGTATTTTGCAAAAACTTTTTTTATGATTAAATATATGTATTCGAATCATACGTAATTTAGTCTTCATTGGCTATATATGGGTTCATGGTTTTTATTTATAAATTTGGTTTTCATTTGATCCCTAGGAATGGATCAAATGAAAACCCTTTTTTTATCAGTTATACTTATGTATGTTACATATATGTAAGCTAGTCTTTTCTTATTAGTACGTATATATAGGTTACTGGTTTTTCAAATATTACTTATATGTAAGATTGAACAACATAATATCTAAACTTATACAAGTAATGATGCGTTAAAGGTTTTCAATAAAAAAACCCCATAAATGAATAAAATCATAATAAATTTAAATGCAAATTTAAAAGTTACTTGTGCGTAATTCAAATTGATATAGAATAAAAAAACAAAGAAACATCATTCAAAATTTTAATCAAGATCATCTTGCTCATAGACTTCTTGATCTTCTTCCTCATTGCTTTCGTCTTCAAACGAATTATCTTCAGATAAATATTATGATGATTCATCATCCAAAACAACTTTTTTATGAATCCTTTTTAAGTCATTTTAATTTATCAGGGTAATTGCAAGAATCATGTCCACGTACGTATTTCCTGTAGAAATTACACAACCTTTTAGGCTTCTTACTCTTAACCTTCATCTTCTCACCTGGACCTATTAACCGCCTGTTCTTTTCGCATTCGTTGTTCCTTATTCCTGCAGATGGTTTTTACGTAACTTCAACGGGCTCGGGCTGATGTAAAACCTCTTCAATTACTATACCATTTTTATTATATGAGGGATCTTGAGGGAATTCGTTAAAAATTTGATTCTTTAGTTGTTGGAGATGCTTGTCAAGCCATGTAAGACGCTCTGAATTCAACCTTAACTAATCCACACATTGTTGCATTGTGTCCATCAAACGATGTCTAAGAATAGAATTTCCAGATTGGTCTACACAATACATGTATTCCATACTGAAAACCTCTAGGTAAAGCATCTCTCCTCCAACGTCCATGAACATATTGATCAGGTACTTTTTCAATCTTGTGATGCCTAAATACGCAAAATGCGTGATGACACAGATATCTGATCCTTGTGAATGACATGCATGAACATGTTACCGTTTTTGTAGTTACCTACACACATGAAAAAAATTGCTGGATAAGGAAAAACCAGAATTCCAAACCGTATACGTATCAAAAACAAAAATAATGAAACATAAATGTTACCTTAAACTCATTTATAGCATCAGATATGTTATCTTGATGTGCTATTATATAAAAGTACATTCCATATTTCTCTTCATGACTCACTATGTAACATAATGTTTTGCACTTATGAATCTCCTTTTACACCTCTAAAAATATGTTGCGTGTGTATATCTTGGAAGCATGACGTTCTATTAGTAAGCTAGTGAGTAAATTAGGAACTGTAGTTTTGGTGTTGAACTCAAGGACACGTTAGTTATATCTTTGACCATCTATAGCATTGTCATAACACAACAAGAATTGAACAAGTGTGTTCGATGGACTAGAATTTAATTTGAAACATGAATTAGAACTTTCACATCTTGATGTGGTCTTCATCAAACAACACATTGGAATATCCTTAAAATATCTGGGAACCCACTTATCTCTTATGGAAAACATATCAGAAAGCCACTTGTGATCTTGCAAACCATGCTTCTCCATTAATAACTTCCATCGTGTCTCAAAAGCAAACGGATCTAGGTATACATTCCATACAAGCTTATGAATGGATGCACGAAGGTTTGTGTTGTTCAATAAATGTCCAGAAACCGGTTGCAATTAACTAGAAAATAAGGATTCTTTTGGAGATGGATACTTTTTAAAGTACAACTAACAATGTTACATATATGTAACATAGCTCAAAAATCCAAATTCACCTGACCGTAATTGTGTGCTTTGACAAAACCATATACTAAGAAAGCTTCAGTCCCTTCAATAGATCTTATTTGCCTAGATTTTAGATGTACAGATTGATCAAGCTTTATCTCGAGAAATACAACTAGCAATATTACATATATGTAACATATTGTGTTTTTATTAATACGTATATGCAAGATTTCACAATAAATGATCTAAATTATACCAATTAATAATACCTTTGACGGGAGCTTATTTGTGATATGCCACATACAAAGTTGATGAATTGATTTTTCAAAAACACTATGAAGAACATGTTTCATTCAGTGTCTTGGCCTGTCAATACTAACATTGGTTGTTTGTTGTTATGAGCTTCAATAAAGCACATGAGCAACCACATGTATGATTCGATGGTCTTGTCATACAACAACGCCACACCAAAAGTGACACCTTTTTTATGATCCACCCCGCTGAATTGGACAAAAGTCATGTTATACCTATATAAATTGTACAATGATTAAATTTGACAGAAACATATTAAAATTATATTTAAGTTATTAACCTACTTGTTAGTCTGATAGGTTGCATCAAATGCTAAGAGATCACCAAACGCCTGATGGTTGACCTTGGATACATCATTACCCGAAACAAGTTCCTAATCTCATTGCCAACCGCAAGGAAATTGAAAGTAAAGTCATGGCATAACCACGGTGTTTTGTTCTATCTAAAAAGAATTGTTCATCATTATCACCAATGAACCTGGGGATATCCCTACTAAAGTTTTTATAATCAGTCTTGGTTCCTCTACCCATATGATGTCCTCCTTTCAATGGATTTGCAACCAATGTGCTTTGGAAGGTCTAATATTGGCCAAATGACAATTAGCAATGTACTCTTTATCAACAAATTCTAGCTTACGCTTCTTCCTTATCAAATCTAGATTATCCATATTCACCAAATCATGATTATGTACTTCGATAAATCCATATACTTCAAATGCTTCAGTCCCTTCAATAGCTCTTAATTTTACACCGGCACGACAATCACAAACTTTAAAGTTTGTTCAACGAACACGAGACTTTGAATTAACATCCAATAAGTCATTCACCTTACCGGTAGGTATGCTAGCCTTGTTGCACAAAATGTACCTATGAGTAACAACATAATTCTTCTTCTTCGAAATACCTTTTCGGATACTAAAACCGGTCTTCTCTGCATAGTCTTCGTACTTCCTTAAAGCTTCATCCCAATTCTAATACTTGTATCCAACCACATGTTTATACTCCATGGATACAATAGGAGTCCAATATCTAGATCCATTTGGGGATTTGTATAGAGTGTTGCGCATGGATTCTACATAACTTAAATTTAGAATATAATAAAAAAAGGTTGATATAGAAAAACTACAAATATGAACAACACATGGATACCTTCATTTTCAACACGGGTTAGAAATAAAGTATCATTCTCTATTTCGACTTCATTGAACTCCTTGTCATTAAGGACATTTGTGTTACCTGCTTCATCGAACATAAATTCAACACTTTAAATAAAGTGTATATATGTCATAAGTTGTGATACACATACGTACGACAACTCACATTACAATAAGCATAATTATAAATGTGATGAAACTCTTGACTTATGTATATGTAAACTGATTTTAACAAATACTAACAAAATTATCCATTTACATGCACAGGGGACAACACTATAACAAATACGAAATTAGGAAAACTAATATGTATACGTAAACAATAAAAAAAATCATACCAACAAACCGATCATTAAGACCTTCATCATCGCTGCTTAATTCTTCAGGTTGATCGATACATACCGTCGGACGTATAGTAGTTTCAATGATTTCGATCGGTTGATTCAACTCTTCTAAACTAGAACATACCATGGCTAATACTTCAAGTAAAACTATCAAAATTCGATGCTTACTAACATAATCCTATTGATATATAAACTACAAGAATCGAATACCAAAATCGAAAGTGATGAATGAAGATGATACTGAAGAAATCAAGATTATCGCAGAATTAACCAACAAAAATATTCATTTAGAGAAAAATCTGTAAATAATTGAATGGTTTGACTGTTATTATAAAAAACCATTTTCACTAAATTAATATAAATAAATTTTAAAAAATTCTGATTGGTTGTATATGATTTTCATGGTTTTTATTTATAAACTTATATATATATAATTTTTACAATCCAATTTGCCTTTTAATTTTAATCAAGTTGACTGTTGAACTGAATTCATCACGACATATTTATTGCGCAGATCAACACATTAATAAACCAGCCTTGTTCAGACAATATAGTCATGTGAAAAATTGGTTAGTTTCAGATCCAAGATCAACTCAGACTATTAATTTTTGTTCATTTTTAAATTTATATTAAATGGAGAAAACAGCTTGCACATAAAGAAAAGAAAATTAGCTTGCCCACTAAACCATTACTTCATTATCTGGACCCACTAATCTTACTATGACCCACTAATAATTAAAAACATGACACAATACACTTTCTAATAACACCCGTGACCCATTCACCGTAACTTGACCCGACTTATACTCATCAAGATTAACCCAACATAATTTTCTACCCTATTTGCTTGAAACTTAAACCTATAACCTTACCGTTTTCTTTTAGAAATATATCAACTTTATCCGTAACATAGTTTTTATGTCATAGTAGTTTTTTATACTTATGTAGTATACAATTAACCATCAAGGGGTTTAAATAAATTTACCATATGTTTTTTAACAATTCAGTGCATCATGAATTGCATAAATATGTTTTTTCTTTATGAAACTTTCTAAAGACAATCTGAGCACAATTCTGCACATGAATCACACATCTCACAACAGCAGCTTAGACATTGAAAGCAAGCAAGGGCAGTGCATAGTTGCGCCAAAACAATCGCGCATTGATCGTTTATATGAGCACATGTTTGTATAAAACACCTGCAGCAAAACCGATCAAGAACAATTGTCCAGCAAGATGAAGCTGCCTTCATCATTTTTCCTTTTGGTTCACTCAACTTCAGTTCTTCAACTCCTGGAGGTAAATTCTCAGTAGTCGCGAATAAATTACCAAATCCAAAATTTAGATGCATCATGTATGTTATCTTCTGATTCTTTGACTTGATATACTTCTGCAATCCGAATTACATTGCGCCAATGTTATAAGAAGTGCAGTGTTTAGACACAAAAGTTTATTGCATTAAAAAGTAAGATAGAGAGGTTGATCAGATTTCTGTTTTTGGTAACTATTATAGTTTTGTATTAAATATAAACAGGTTTACAGGGTAACTTGCTTGATTAACATGTCAACCCAAACACTACCCTTTAATTATACAGGTTAAATAGGTCGCTACTTCAACACGTCCTATTTATTAAATATATTTGACATGACAACCCAAAATCTGATTATTTTCGTGTTGTGTTTCTGGTCGTATAATCTCACTTTTAGGAGAAAATGTTCCCTTCTTTTCTCTCCTAAAAAAATTCAGGACCATTTTTTTTTTATTTTCTTTGCTTTGTTACATTTTTGTCATAAAATTAGAAAGCCTAAGGCTCTTTTGTGAGTGAAAATATATATGGTAATCTAAAAATGAAATCAGACAAGAGTACAAGACTATGTTATTTTAATGCAATAACCCATCTAAAATTAATAATCTATCATGTGTTTATGCAAAGATGTACCTCTTCTGGTGAAACAGATTCAATGGCTGGTTTTACATTATCATGTTGAACTAGAATCATGCGAGTATATTCAGAAGGTACCCCTCTTTGTAAGCTCATTTTTGCAACCTGCAATCAAAAAAAGAAAAAAAAAACTCTTATAATATATGTACACAAACTTGATAATAAACTAACATCAACAAACTTAACTATAAAATGAAGGGGAAGACCCTTGTTTATAGTTTTTGAAAGGGTGTGTTAGTTAGTTAACTTCCAACCGACACAAAGGTGGTTAAATAACTACCTTAACTACCAAACTAGCAGTAACTAACTTTTTAAACGTAACTAACAATAACTAACAGAACTATTAAACTTGGGATAAAACTAAACTAAGGTTTGAGTTTAACACTTTTATACACACAACATAATAATAGATCTTGATGTTAAGTTTAACTTCCAACAAACTCAAGCTACTATAACATGATAATGCATCAAGTATAGGAAACTTAAGAATCAAAAAGTGAAGATGCATTAATATGATATGAACAGTCAGTTGTATAAGAGAGCATTATTAATTCGGATTATCTAGTAATGCAATATAGATATATATCACAAACAAGAAAGAAACCTTTTCCTCTAGCTCTGTGCTTTGATCTAACCATGCTTGGGCTGTGAGTGTAGCAATTTCCCTCCTCGTGCATACCTGAAAATAGAGGTGACAATTTTAACCTACTTATATAAAATGAGTCGGCAGGTTGTATGTTACCAATACCGGGTCAATTCGGGTAAAATAGAAAAAAATATGTTTGCAAAGGAAACGGGTCAAAGTCATTTTAAAAGGTATCCAAATGCTTACAGTCTAATAATTCGTTTTACTTTCAAAGATTAATCATTTCTTTCTCATAGTTGTTTTAAGGGTTGTTTGGCAGCATCTGAATCAACCTTTTAATGGTTCAAATGTCTGAATGGTTCAATATTTAATGGTTCAAACTGTTTGTTTCGCGGCAAATGTCTGAATGGCTCAGACATTTGCCTCTGAATGGTTAAACAATATACTAATGTTGAATGGTTAAAAGGTCTAATGTTGAATGGTTAAGACCTCTTATCTGAATTGGTCAGAAGTTTGCCTTTGAATAGTTAAGTGATATACTAACTCTTAATGGTTCAGACCTCTTATTGGTTCAGCACTTAATCATTCAAAAATTACCAAACAACCCCTTAGTAATGATATTCAGTACACGTAGTTAAGAGGCATATCATCTCTCCGCATTTTCTCCTTTGACTATGGCATGTGTTTTGGGTCTTTTGACATATTTTTAGGCATGTGTTTTAGGTGTATTAATCATCTTGTAAAACTAAAAATGTGTGGACGAAAAGCGATGTTGGCTCGACTCCACCCGAACCAGCCAGTTTGACATGCGCTTAAAATTTATAAGTATTGACGTGAGCCCATTATCCAGCCTGCTTGAAATGATAAAACTAGAAGATCATTTTAAATATGTGCATGCTATAATGTTTACCGTTTCTAAAGGCAGGTCATTAGCTTTCATTACTTTGACATCAATCACATGAGTGCTCAAATCTGACAAGAACCCTCTAGCTTTAACAGCGTCCGGAAATGTCCCATTGAATCTGCCTGATACAATTAATGGACCTCTAGACAACAAATCTGGAAGACGAAATGGGAATATCTACAATAAATAAAACAAATATTAGCTTAAAAATACAGATGAAAACCAGATAAGTATAAAAAGAAGAAAAAAACATAATGTACCTCGTGTGACTCAAGATCTTGCAAAGCATCAAGTGTCACATTTGAAAGCAAAAGCGTTGTAGCATTGTCAAACAGTTTTTGCATACGAATGCTGATCGAATCTGGTCAAAAACAATAGTGATGAATAAATAATAAACTAGAAAAAAATGGAACAGAATTAGAGTAGCTAAAGTTACGTTTGCAAAAAATAATTATTCAATCTGACCTACATCCAGTGCAGAATCAAAGTATCCCCTTCCAATATTTGCTAGCATTTGCAAGAAATAATGATTGCAATATGAACCTATGCCAAAGGTGTAAATTCTAGGAGAATTCAGTTCATTCGCATCAATGTGACGTTTCATCATATTACAGATATCTCTTTCATCTTCAACAGCCCCATCAGTGATGAGAAAAATGAGAGGAATGGAATCACTGGTATTACCAACCATGTCAATTGCCTGGAAATGATGTTTCATTGATTCGTCACTCTTTTAGCTTCATATGTAAGCGTTTGAGTGTTTCGAAAGTGATTATGTAATATTGAATAATTAGAATCAAATAATCAACTATAACAAAACAGCTATATGAAGGTAGTCAGTCAAAGGCATTAGGCGCAAAGGGTGAACTTGTTGCCTCAGGAAGCATAGTGTGTGTGTGTGTCGTTTTTAGGGGTTTTAGATGTGTTTTAGGCTTGTTGAGACATGTTTTAGACCTTTTTAGATGTTTTAAACCAATAAATGGAATTTGGCTGGTTTTGGATTAATCTTGACCGTCAAATACGAATCAGAAAACAGGCGTCTTTGATTTGGTCGTATGGGTCAAAAATAGTGGGTTAGGTGAGTCAAAGCAGTAGGTCTAATTTTTAGGAGCAAGTGGGGTACAATATGTAAAGTTTAGTGTGGCTGAGAAACAAGAGTTGTAGTAGTAAACAATTGGACTCCCATGAGATTTTTTGTGTGTTAGATTGGGGCCTGAACCAACAGCCAGAATCCGTGCCTAAGCGGTTGCACACTTGCACCTCGCCTTGCCTGGGCACCTAGACGGGCGGCTTTGACCGTGTAGGTTTGAAATTGGGACAATCAGTTCGTTTGCGTGCTTGGCAAATTTTGATTATTTAAGGATTTACGTGTCGAACAACTCGGACAATCAAAATCATTTTCATTGCAACTAACTCGATTATTCAAGGATAGAATTAGTTTCACCATACCCAGACACTAAAAACAGGATTATCTACGAATTGAACACACAAAAACCATCTTCAAACGCTATCCAAATACCCTTCATAAATTAGACTAATTACCTGTTTTAAAGGAAGCAAGAGGTTGGTACCTCCATGAGCAATAAGATGTGTGTTCATCCATTCGGTTGCATCAGTAACGATTTCCTCTGTGGCAAACTCTAATGACGACGAGAATGATTTAACTTCCCCGTTTGAAGCTAAAATGTTGAATAAATCTCCTTGATTTAGCTTCCAAAGAGATCCAATGACTTCATATTTTGTTTTCTCAATTGGGCCATCTCTCATGCTGCCACTAATGTCGATTACAAACACCACTTCCTTCCTAAAAGGCTATTAACCACACATCAAAACTAATTAAAGCTCCGTCTTATTAGCATTAGTAGGACAATGTTTTCAAGATCCTTATGAAATTATTACTAGATACTAACCTTCACGCTTGGGGAAGCCCCTGGAAGAAGATAAAAGCAAAACATATCTCTTTGATCATAATCATGTCGAGATGGAGGTTGCACGAGCAAACCACCGAATATCTCACTTGAACGTACCTAGAACAAATGTAGTCAACTCTACGATAAATTTTTAACTAAAAAGATCTATAACTTTAGACTGGTATTAAGATAGAAGATCATTGGTGTTACCGAATAAGAAAAATAGAAATCTTGATTAGACCACTTGAGAACCTCAGCCTCATAAGAGAAGCTTACTTGCCCTGCTTGTCGTTTTAGTTCCTACAAAGAGAAAAACAATGAAATGTTTATGGTTAGTATAAAAATAAGAATGGCTATGAGTCATATGAAAGACACTAGTGAATGAAATGAAGGTTACAACTTACAAGGTAAAAAAATAATTGAGCACCATTTTTTATAGTTTAAACATAGTTATAGATTTTATATGTATTTGTACTTTTTTTGTTGTAAATTCGTAACTTTACACATTAATAAGCAAAAGAAAATAAAAAAGAAAAAATCAAGTTAAACCAATTGTTTTCATGTCAAACTGCAAAAACTCTTGGGCATGTTTAGGTTCATGTGTTTGACATGAATTTTTAAGTTTATGTCAAATTTTCAGGTTTGTGTTGGGTTTAACCCCGTTAACACCACAGAATTCAAAATAACCAGGTCAAAGTTCCACCTAAGCTAGTAATTAAGTGTAAATGTTTGCTTGCCTTCAAAGGGTGGCTAGCAATGTTGCATGTAATCTCACCATAGGTACCAGAATTCACATCTAGAAGTACTCTTTCTATACAAGATACTTTCTTGATCACAGGAAATACGTGAACAGGAAAAGTGAACGGCACACAGAGACAAAATCCATCGCGTTGATACAACATTTTCTGTGACCATCTTACTTTAACATGGATATTGGATCCCCCTTCAACCTTGCAAAATTATGTCAAAGGCTAAGTGACATTGTTGCAGGATTAACATTACATTGATGATGTAATACATCAATAGCTTATAAAACTCTACTCGATCTTCTTTTTATCATTGTAAGTAAGAAAAATGTTTTTCTGTTGTATTTAATATGTATTCAATTTTATACAATTAAATGTAAGTAACCTTCTATAGCAAGGAAAATATGATCTGCGCCGAACTTTTATTGCAATACCAGTTACATATCTTACTAGATGATTTCATATACCTTTAAGACTTGAAAAGTATATGTGTTGCCTTTCATTAAGAAGCCGTCTTTTCTGGTTTCTTGGTCATTCATGTCTTGTTCGTCTTCACGTGTTATCAACCGGGTAAAATATGATCTTCTAGAGGTCTCAACCTCAACACCTAGAACTGAACCCTGTTAGCCAAATTAACCATGCTCTTTTGAGAACTAAACAAGAAACTTCAACAATAAAGAACACAACATGCATATCGCTTTGAATGAAATGGCAGATTTGTGCAACAATCAGAAGGTTTTGTCAATTAATGACCATCACTAACAAATAACGAGGTTTAATATAACACACCAGAGATAGTGTTTGTACTTGAATATGTTCTCATAGATGTTGCAAGAGTGTTTGGTAAATTCTGATTAAGTAAGGATTTACTTGTAACATGAGCCTAAGATATCAGTTTTGTTGTAGCGCGCTACTCCTACAGACTGATTAACCAACACTTACCAAATAAACTCTCAATAATCTAAGTCAGTTAACCAAAATTCTACTTAATATTTTAATTCCTAAATCAAAGATCACAGGGAATAAAGTTTATTTTTAATTAAAAGAGATATATAGAACATGTTTATAGAATTGGTCGATTGAATTATATTTTAGTGATAATGCATTAAACGCGCAGTTTAATAATAGGTTGAGAATAAGCAAACAGTTAAACGGGTTTTTGTAAATTATAACAGTATAAGTACGGTCATATGATGAAATTCAGGGTTAAATGCAAGATTTACAAGGATAGAAACTATACATTGATTATAAGAAAAACGACACAAATGATATAGTACATATATACTTTAAATGGCCATCCGTATGATAAGTGATGAAGATGTGCCCCCACTTTTTCAATGGATTAATTGTCACATGACACCTTTTAATGAAAACAGAACACAGTAAATTAATCTTTTAATCATTTAACCCTATTCATACAAATAGTTGACACCATATTCAATATAATAATAATTGCTAAATATATAACATAAAAACTTGATTTGCAAAAAATTATAATGTCAAAACAGCTTTAAACCAGCATGTTGAATACTAGAATAGTTTTATTAAGTTTCTATACGGTTTATTTATATTTAGTATAAAGAAATTATGTTAATATCAATAAATAAGTAAATATAGCATTAGAAATTGTTCTTAGTATTGATATATAAAATAATTTAAGCAAAACACTTTAATTAACTAACTGAAAAAAATTGTTCTAGAAGTGTGTATTAATAATTTGGGGTTTGAAATAAAATTAGTATAAGGTATATAGACTTTATTAAAAATTAAATTTATAGGATCATGCTCTTAAATACTCAAAACTCTTACATATTCGCTTTTTACATTACTGTGCTTACATATTGAAATGTTTAATAGATCATTCGATTTTAACACTACTCTTCAGTGTTGGAGTGGAGTTTCATTTGTTGTTTGCATATAACCAAGTGCGGCATTCTTGGCTTTAATTACATTTTTTTTTGTTTTTTCACTCACCAATCAAATATTTAGGTTACAAGAGCATTCACATCCATGTCTTAAAATTACATGAGTGTGAGTCTTTAAATTATAGGGGATAGTTTTAAGTGGTTGTGAGTGGATTAGAAAGAAAATATTCCTGTTTATTTATAAATTTAAGGATATACTGTTCAAACTTTATAAATTTTTTAATATTTCTATAATTGATTGTGAGTGAAAGAAAAATAAAAAATAATGAAAAAAGTAGACAAATATATATTTAATTAAAAAAATGATTTTTATTTAATTATATATGGATAAAAATAAAAAGTATGAGAGTGCTGTAAGGAAAAAAAATCTGATGTGACATATTCGCTAGACGTTATATGAGCGAGACAAACTTATTTGCGAGTGATCTATCATGTCATATATATGTGTTCAACCGGTTTCTAATAGAAATTGTAAAAACCATATAAACGGATAAATCACAAATACAAAGATATCAGCATTCATGTGATTTGAAGAGTTTTGTTTAAATACAAAGATATCTTTTATAAATAAAAACTTGAAAAGGAAAAACATTAATTCAGACAATTTTAATCTAAAAATCTAAAAATATTATAACAAATTCTAACGTCATGAGCAACAACATTACCTGCTCCCCCATCGGAATCGCGATACGACAATCGCACAACGCACTCGACGTCAAGCAGTGAAGTCGCCAAACACCGTCGACGGTGACCACCGCCGTGTCCAACCAACACTCCACCTTCAACGTCACTCCGATCATATGCAACGGAATCAACGCCGGCGGATCACATCGCCCGTGGACGTACGGCTGGTAGCTCCGGATTTCCGGATTATCCACCACACCAGGCTCCGTCACCACCGCATAAGCCATCGGTGCCGTCGGATGATGATTCTGCGGCAACCGGAACGATGAGGCGGAGGAAGACGACGATAGCGATTTCTCCATCGACGGAGGCTTTGGGGCCGATTTCGTAGGTCCGTCTTTGCCGTAGTATATGCGCTTCGAGAGGCGGAGGCCGATGTCCACTGATCGGGAGAAGTCGTCGACGACGGCCATTTTACTGCCGGAAGTTCGCCGGAGAGTGAAGATCGATGAGATTTGATGGTGAGAGAGTGAGGGAGATTTGTGACAGAGGAAAGAGGGAAAGATGAAAAGGGAAGTTTGCTTATTGTATTGTTCTAAACGTTTTTTGGAATAAAATTTACAACGATGTATTATTGTTGTTTTGTATAAAAATATCTATGGTTTGACACGTATGTTTGACTTTGGTGTGATGATTCTCTGATATCGATAGTTTATTAGTTTAAAATGTAAAATATTAGTTTTGATTTTTTTATAATTTGATTATCTCTTTTCGGAAGTGTTAACTTTCTCCAAGGAAGTTAAATTGATCTTCTCTTGATTTGATTCATTTTGGCTCTATATAGTTGTATTAGATATGCGTACGGTTGTATTGGTCATCGTAAATGCTCATATATACGCCCTTTCGATTTCATATCTATACTACTACACTAGCATTGGACCCGCGCTCCGTCGCGGTTTGATTTGAAACGTATAAAATGTCTCAATTAGTTTAGTTATATATACGCTCGAATTGTCGTTACACTATTTTATTGATTTATTATTAAATAGACATGATACAATTTGTTGATACATGTATGTCCTTATATCATGATATGAATGTAATAGATCTTGTTTGTCTGATTCTATGAAATGTTTGAAATGATTAATGAAATGATATTGGTTGTTTGAATTGTTATTTATAATGTTTAATATTTCATTAATGAGTCGATGTTGAATTGGTTAATTAGGTGTGTGGTTGTTTGAATTGTTACACTTAATGTTATATAAATTAATACATTCAAACTTAACAAAATGAAGTTCTCATACGAATGGCCCATGGGAATGGACCATACGCATGAATAACTTCATACGAATGACTCAGTCGCACGACTAAACCAGGAGACTGGATCAGTCGTATGATTGTAACATAAGATTGACTCAGTCGCACAACTGAACACTCAGTCGTGCGGATGAATCAACTGCATGGTTCAATCGCACGACTGAACCATACTAATAGTTCAGTCGCACGAATGAACAGTACTAACCTATAAATACAACCCAATTCGTGGAAAAATGAGAGCTTTCATTCTATTTCGACTCTAGACGTATCCTAGCCGTCCAGAAGCCTCCAAGTTGATACTCCAAGTTCATAGAACGCTGTAGATCGATTCCTAATCGATTCTTAACGTTTGATTCAATACTTTATTGATTCTACGTGCGTTCTCACTGATTGGATCGCCAATCAAATAGGATTCCGCATATTTGATTTGGTTTACACGTTAATCATTCGGTATTTCGTTCAAATACCAGGTCCTAACAAGTGGTATCAGAGCTTTGGCTCTTGATTACGTGTGATTCAATCAAGATTGATAAAAAGTTTGTGTTTTTACACTAAAAAACGCAATCTTTTGTGTCAAAAGTTGTCTTGGACGTTCCCTGCTCATCAAGTTTTGGTTTCTACGGCCTTAGGCGATTAGGGTTTGCGAAATTTCGAATTTTTACGGATAAAGCACGTTTAACCTAGAAATTTTCGCAAAACAGCAGCTTCAGTCGCACGACTGGACTTCATTCGCATACACCAGACGCACGATTGGACTGAGTCGCACATCCATTCGTACGACTGAACCATCCGTTCGCAGTGTTCATACGCATCAGCGTCATTCGCACGACTGAACCAATCGCTTAGTTCAGCCGCACGATTGATCCAATGCATAGTTCATTCGCACAGATAGCCCATTCGCATCACCCAGTCGCACCAGTTTGACAGTTTGTTTAGTACACTTAAAAGTTAATCGTGATGGAAGATCAGATGTCAGCGTTTACTGCCGACAAGGACTCAAGGATCCAGAACTTACTGTTGCTTGAGAGTGAGGTGGGGAATCATAATAAACCACCAAAACTCTTAACGTTAGATGAGTTTCCCCACTGGAAACAACGTTTTGAGATCTACCTCAATGGAGTGAATCCAAATTTATGGGAAGCTATCGAGACTGGGTATAGTATGCCGGTGGAGCAGATGGGGTAAAGCTTACTTTGGGAGGGATGACTGATGCTCAGAAAGTTAAGTATAACGCAGAGAAGAGAGTTTATGCATTGATTACACAGTCTATTCCTAAAGATATTTTCCACCAATACTCGGAGAATAAGCAGGCCAAGAAATTATGGGATGAGCTGGAAAAGAGATACGACGGGAATGCTTCGCTGAAGGCAATTAAAGCTAAGGAACTGAAGAAGGAATTTGACAACTTCTCATCGATGGGAAACGAGAGTTTGGACGATGTTATTGATAGATTCTACCATCTGATGAGTGAATTGCATACACATGGTGTTGCTACTACCATGGAAGAAAAGGTGTCAAATTTCGCAGACGGACTACCGGAAAAGTGGGCTTCATTTGTGTCAAATCTGAGACAGAATGAGATGCTGGCAAAGTTGGATATTAATGACTTCATTCTAAAGCTGCGAGAAGAAGCACTTAGGATGAAGTACAGAGCTCAGAAGTCTTCGTACACTCAGAACCCAGCTTTGTACAATGCCACGCCTCAAGCTAAGACGTCTGGAGCACCTCTACATACTGCATTTGTGTCTAGCTCATCGGGTCCCTCACAAGCTTCTCCTTCAGGTTCAGAAATGTCAGGGTCTTCTTGTACCCATTACATTGGAACTGAAGCGAACGCTACTAGACTAAAGACCGAGAACCTCGGTAATGTGACTGTGGAAGTAGCTCGAGAGCACATGGATATTTTGGCAGCAGTGGTTCATTCTTATGACGGACTTGTTGCTGGAAAGATTGGAAACTGCCATCTAGCAGATAAGGACTACGAGCAGGTGGATGAAATGGAGCTGGAGAGAATGGACATTATGTGGGCCTTAGCTAGTGCTGTCCGGAGGGCGAAGAAGTTTGTGAAAAAGACCGGACAGAACTTGGTTGCTACTAAGGATACCACATTTGGCTTTGACAAGAGTAAAGTGACCTGCTTTAACTGTGGAGAAAAAGGGCACTTCAAGAGAGAATGTGTGAAGCCAAAGAAGACTGGGAACGGGAACCCATTCTCGTCCTTCACTCGTCAAGACAAGCAAGCTAGCAGCTCTACTTCATCAAGCAAGGATCCAAAAGCCTTGACTGCTCATGATGATGAAGGACAGGACTGAAGCTTTAGGTTTGTCTCTCCAGGGGAATCTAATATTGCCAGTGTAGAAGATTTCGATGATGATTCCGCGAGTGAAGGAGATATTGTAGTTGAGATAGCGATGTCAAATATTGAAGAGAAAATTGCAACTGAGGTCAGCTACAAGCCTGAAGAAGGGACTTCAACAGCGAAGACAGAATCACCTGAACCAGAGACATCTGATGCTGCGTTGATGGCTAACTCTTCTGAACCTCCTCAGGTAAGTACCACTGACCAAATGTTTAAAAAACATGCTTGTTCTGATTGTGATACTTTTAGAGATAGCATAGATGAGAAATTTGTTAGGTTATTGGATCATAATGATAACTTAGTAAAGGATTTACAACTGTGCACTGAAGCTAATAGAGTTTTAAAACAAAATGAGCATAGTTACAAAGAAAAGATAGACCTTTTGACCAAACAGATTAGGGAAACTAAAGTAGTTGCATTTAACCAAGCTAATGACATTAGGTACTATCTTAAATCCCTAGAAGACACTAAGAAGCAAAAGGTAGTTTTAGAAGTAGAAGTAAACTCATTAAAGCAAAAACTGCACAGTTGGACAAGTTCATCACACATTGTCCAACACTTAGTGAGAGAAAGAAACAACGGGGAGGTTTTGGGTTATAAAGTGGTTTCACCACCACCTGAGACCTTGTTGAACACTAAGAGTAGACCAATAAATATCAACCCCATCAAGGATCATGTGGTGTCTACTCCTCTTGTTAGTGATCCAGATTCCGCATGTTCATCAATTAATTTGGAACAAAACAAAAGGAGGCCACTTCAAAGGCAAAGGGTAAAATGTCTTGTGTTAATCTGGAAAAAGAATTTGAAAAGGTTAATATAAAGTCCGGGTCAAACAAAGTCAAATCTGAATCTAAAAGGACTGCTAATGTTAATTTTTCACAAGCTTCATGTCAAAAACTCGTTAACCAAAAGGAAAAAGATGTTAAAAATGTTAAAACAATTAAGTCTGTTAAACAGAAGAAAACATCAAAAGAAACAGAGTCAAAACCCAAACTAAGTGATGTTACTAGGATGTCACACACATCTTCACAAAGAAAGTTTAATCATAAAGTTAATAGCAGGTCATGCTACAACTGTGGAGAGTGTGGACACATTGCTTCCTTTTGTCCTTACTATCAGACATCTAGGAAGAAGATTGAACTTCAGGATTCAAAACCTAGGTATTCTGAGAGGAGTTCTTTAACTCCACCTAGAAGAACTAGTGAACCTAACGTTCAACCCATTAGCCAGTCGACTCTTTATCACAAACAGGCATTGCACAAATCTGGAGTATGGAAAGAGAAGTCATCCTCTGTGTCTGATAATGATGACAAGAAGGAACCTGAGCTACCCTCACCCTCTAAGGGTCAATGGATTGATTTCATGATGTGTGATGCCTCTGGGAAACCCAAGCCAGTAAAGGCTTGGGTTCCTAACCTAAACTAATGTTTTATATTGAATGTGTAGTGTGTTCGCTACAGTCCTGAAACCAACACGTGGATTGTAGATAGCGAAGCATCCAGGCACATGACAGGAAACAGGGCTCTTTTATCAAACGTCAAGCAAATAAAAGAAGGGCATGTTTCGTTTGCTGGAAACAAGGGAGGCTATATCACAGCTCAGGGAGAAGTTGGAAATCAGAAAGTTAAGTTTGATAAGGTGAACTACGTTCAACAACTTCAAAACAACTTACTTTCTGTTTCCCAAATCTGTGATAAAGGTCTTAAAGTCATATTCGACAACAAGAAGTGTTACGTCCTAAAGAAAGACTACGTGATTCCGGAGGACCAAGTTCTGATGACAGCTTCAATATATAAAGACCTTTATGTTTTGGATCTCTCAACAGCTTCTACAACGGATCATGAAGTTCAGTGCTTTCTATCAAAAGCCACTGAGAAGGACTCCATCTCCTGGCATAGGAGAATGGGACACATCAATCAATGGAAGATGAATCACCTGATCCAGAAGGATCTTGTGAGAGGAGTAATGTCAAGAATTTCCAACTTCCAGATTTTTGTGTAGCTTGCAAGAAAGGCAAATAAACGAAGAAGTCTCATAAGGAAAATAAAGTTCATTCAATAGAACTTCCTCTTGAACTTCTTCACATGGATCTGTTTGGTCCAGTCAGTACAAAGAGCATTGCAGGCGACTTGTACTGTTTTGTGGTTACTGATGACTACACAAGATTCTCTTGGGTAATGTTTTTGAAGTCCAAATCAGAAACATTGAGTCATTCAAGGAGTTAGTAACCACACTGGAATCTCTCTACAAGCTGAAGGTGAGACAAGTACGCTCAGACAACGGGACTGAATTCAAGAATCAGTGGATGGAGGCTTACTGCAAGGAAAAAGAAATTGTGCATCAATTCACTTCTGCCTACACGCCTGAGATGAATGGTGTTGCTAAGAGAAAGAACAGAAGCTTGATAGAGACAGCACGGACAATGTTGGCAGACTCGAAACTGCCTATCCAATCCTGGAATGAGGCAGTGGCTAATGCTTGTTATACACTGAATCGAGTTCTGATAGTCAAGCGCCACGGAAAGACATGTTACGAGCTACTACAACGATGTAAATCGAATCTGGAGTATCTCGAACCATTTGGCGCGCCGTGTACACTTCTGAAGAAGACTCAAGAAGGTAAATTCAGCGAGAAGGCTGATGAAGGAATCTTCTTAGGATACAACATACCGAACAAGAGATTTTACAACAACTCAACGGGTCTAGTAGAAGTGTGGTGTAATGTTGATGTTCATAGATATACCACACCACCTACTGGCAAAGGACCCGCCTACTTTTTGACTATGATGGATTCTTTAAGTCCTTCAACATCCCTATTTCTTATTCTGATAATGAGTTAGCTATGCGAATGATGGATGATATCTTGAATACACCATCTCTTGATTCAACATCATCGAGTTCACAGGGAGAATCATCTACTCAATCAGGGGGAGTAGTTGACGAAAGTGACTCCTCCTCTGAAGATGAAGCTGAAGAAGATGACCAGAAAAGTCAGGAGGAACAGGTTCCAGTTCCTGAAAGTCCACAAGCATCTAACGGTGATGCACCTTCGACTTCGGAACTTCAAACTCCTTCTACCTCAGATGTAGAACCAAATGTTCATAATCTTGGCTCTGAGGTAGCTGTTCCTACTACACCAGGATCACGTCTAAATGTCTATCATCCCTTAGAAAATGTCATTGGGGATGTCAGATCAAGAGTACAAACCCGAAATCAGCTGTACTCAGCTGATTATGCCTCTGTTATGGAAAAGGATACATTCATGATGGTGCTTATCGGTGTTTTGTCTCGTAGTTTGAGCCAAAATACATCAGTGATGCACTAAACGATGAGGCATGGGTGAATGCCATGCAAGAAGAACTTATTCAGTTCAAGAAGTTAGGAGTATGGACTCTGGTAGATAGACCTAAAGGTGCTAAGGTCATTGGCACCAAATGGGTCTTGAAATGCAAGAAGGATGACCAAGGGGTCATTATCAGGAACAAGGCTCGACTGGTTGTTCAGGGATTTCGCCAAGTCGAGGGGATTGACTACAATGAATTGTTTGCACCCGTGGCACGGATGGAAGCCATCCGTATCTTCCTTGCCTATGCATCGTATATGAAGATTAAAGTCTACCAATTAGATGTGAAGAGTGCATTCCTTATGGGGAAATTCGAGAGACAGTGTATGTCAGTCAACCCGAGGGATTTGAAGATCCTTATCATCGGGACAGAGTTTACAAACTCGACAAGGCCTTATACGGGCTTCATCAAGCTTCAAGGGCCTGGTATGAGAAACTCTCAACTCATCTTGTGAAACACAGCTTTCGCAGGGGAGTCATTGACTGCACACTGTTCATCAAAGAAAAAGATGGAGACCTACTGCTAGTATAAATCTATGTCGATGACATAATCTTCGGTTCAAAGAACGAAGAATTATGCAAAGATTTTGAAGCAGTTATGAAGAAAGAGTTTGAGATTAGTGCTATGGGGGAGATGAAATTCTTTCTCGGGTTACAGGTGGATCAGACACCAAATGGGATCTTTCTACATCAGACCAAGTATGTGGGAGACATTCTCAGTCGGTTTGACATGGAGAATGCTTCTGCTGTTGGGACTCCACTTGCTACAAATCATGATATAGCACTTGACGAAAATGGAGATCTGGTAGATGCCACAATGTATCGAGGAATGATTGGATCCCTCATGTATCTCATTGCCTCAAGACCTGATATCATGTATGCTACATGTTTATGTTCTAGATATCAGGCTAAGCCTAAGGTTAACCATCTGATTGGGGTCAAAAGGATATTTCGTTATCTGAAGGGTACACCCACACTTGGTTTGTGGTATCCTCATGATGATGACTTTGAGCTCACGGCGTATAGTGACTCGGATTACGGGGGCTGCAAGATGAACTATAAGTCTACATCAGCAGGGTGTCAATTCTTTGGGAGGAGATTAGTTACCTGGCAGTGTAAGAAGCAGACCTCGGTTGCATTGTCAACCTGTGAAGCCGAATACGTTGTTGCTGCAAGTTGCCGTTCACAAATCATCTGGATTCAATAGCAAATGCGGGATTACGATTTAATGTTTTCTTCTACTCCTATCTTTGTTGATAACTCTGTTGCA
The DNA here is from genome assembly GCA_025506515.1 of Flaveria trinervia. Lineage (NCBI taxonomy): Eukaryota > Viridiplantae > Streptophyta > Magnoliopsida > Asterales > Asteraceae > Flaveria > Flaveria trinervia. Next base: position 1,280,138 of record CM046449.1, read on the forward strand.
ATTGCAGTAACTAAAAATCTGGTACAACATCCAAAGACCAAACACATCAGTATTAAATACCATTTCATAAGAGACTGTTTCGAAAAGAACTTAATCGATGTGGTAAAAATTAATACTGACTTTCAACGCCCTGACCTCTATACAAAAGCCTTTGATAAACCACGTTTTCTATATCTGATAGAGGTCAACAGCGTTAAAAAGAAAAGTGATGTTATTCCTGATGATGATCATGTGTAGTCCGATGCATTGTAGTTATATTTTTCTTTTTCATTTTTCCTTATTTATTTTATTCTGTTTCAATTAAATTCATGTTATTTAGCTGTCTGTTAAAATCCTAAAATAATTAAATCCAGTATGATTTTAGAATTTTAGGGGGAGAGTAAGTCAGCTAGTAATATTAAAAAAACGAGGGAGAAGGAGTGGATAGCTGATATAAGGCAGATCGTATCTGTGATACCGATTCAAACCTTTTGGAAAATGATAGTACACAGGAACAAATCAAAAGGGACTTTGAAATTTTAATTTAGAAAAGATGCAAAATTCAAAGTATAAGTCCGTGTAGTCTAAGCAATATAAAAGGGAAGATGATAGAAAAACTGGTAACTACTAAGGTAACACAAAGAAAGTAGACCTAGAGGTTACCAGACCACAAATGATATGTCGGTAGATTCAACACAATAGATGATTAGACCTGACTAGTGATCTCAAGATCAAACTAAGTTGTTCAATTGACTGTGGGCTGCCATCTTATCATTGGTTAACACAATCAACAATATTCCAATAAGGGGTAATGAGCATGTAAACGCCACAAATATGTGCGGATGACCATAAATAGAGCAAAGCATGAGAAAAAATGAAAGACAAATGCTATCAAGCTAATGACATATGTTGGTGGTGCTTTCTGTGCAAAAGAAAATTTAGATGCTCTAACAAGAAGATAGGTTGTGTGTCTCTTGTGTGCGATGGCACTGACCTGAGGATAAGCATAACTAGATATTCTAGAATTCATTGTTGTTTTCCGCCTCTCTGTTGTGCGATGGCACTGACCTGAGGATAAGCATAATCTAGATATTCTAGAATCATTGTTGTTTGCCGCCTCTCAGCTGTGCGATGGCACTGACCTGAGGATTGGCTTCTCTTTGAAAGCTCTAAGAATAGTCTCTTCTAGTAAATATACCCGTAGACCGCTCAAAAGCTCCTGAGGAATGTTGATTACCATATAAGTGTAGGATCCAAAATGTTAGTTGAAATAATTAAACCTAAAACTATCACTAGTTTGAGTCTAAAGTCTGTGTATGGATTTAAGAGGATAAATATACTGACAATCATTATGGCTGCAATTCTTGAAAGTTCAAATCAATGTGTGAATCTAATAGTACCAGTGTGATTTCCTAAATTTGCTAACGACTCTGGATGAAAACCAAGAATTGAGCATCAAAAGGTTTTTGATAACAAGTCCCAAATGATTTGATTTGCCTGTATGATTCAAAATTGAATTGGTCCAGGTGTGGTCAAACTAAATTGAAGCTGCCTATTCTGGAACCAAATCCAGCAGATGTCTATCTTAGGATTCATCTCTCACAAAAAGTCAAAAACAAGTTTTATTTTTGTATTTAGTTTAAGTTTCTAGTTAGATAGTCATTTTAGTTTGTTTGTTCGTCGGACTATATCATGAAATTCAGTAAGGGATTAATTCACCAAAAAGGGTCATGTCTGAGATGACCACATGTGTTGTCAAATGTTAAATGATCACGTCTGAGGTGATCAAAAGTTTTTCAAGTTAAAAGGATTATGTCTGAGATGATCAAATGCGTATAATGTTGATTCTATAGTTTGAAAAGGGTTTAAATGTAAAATGGTAAGAAATGCAAAAAATTTAATAAGTATGACCCATTCGCACGAATGGACCATTAGTATGGACTTATCATACGAATGGGAGCCATTCGTACGAATGGACCATGAGTATGGACCATTCAACCGAATGGCCCATACGAATGACCCATTCGGATGTTTTAGAGCGAACGAATGAGTAAGTCGCATGACTGAACTCCAGTCGAACGACTGAATGGGGGCGACTGAACCAATCGCACGACTGAGGCCCATTCGCCCGAATGAAATGTGCGTATGAGCCCAGTCGTACGATTGATTTTAGGGTTAGTATAAATAGAGGGAGAGTCGGTCGCAGAGACTCACCACTCTCAAATTTACCCTAAATCGCACGACTAACATTACTCTGCCCAAAGTTCGTTTGATCACTATAAACCCTCGATTCTCACATACTGACCATTTGCATTGACTCTACAGGTAACTTGCGGTGCAGAAACATTATCAAATCATTCAATTTGACATTAAATCTGGACAATCAGACTCGTTAGAAAAACCGTGGCTTATGTGGCAAAATAACCTAACTAAACAACGTAAACAAATGAAATTAAAGGTTTTAGGTGTTAAACGAATGGATTACGAGTCTAATGAACCAGAACATGAAGTCTAAAACTCAAAATTGGTGAAAAATTAAGTTTGAATTGAACAGACAGAACAACGTGCAATTGGACAGGTTAATGAACTTCAGTCGCACGACCGAAGGGTGCGAATAGCTTAACCGCACGACTGAACCATGCGTATGAGTTCAGTCTCATGACTGGTGTAACCGCATGAGGCTACATACGCATGAGTCCAGTCGCACACTCAATAGTACGTATGGGGTCATTCGCACGACTGAATCCCAGTCGCGCGGCTCATTCGCACGACTTGATCTCAGTCGCACGGCCTCATTCGCATGACAGAAAAGAATTTTTTTTCAAGTCCAAGTGTTTCATGACATTCTTAGCCAATGGGTACTAATGTTTACTTTCCTTGTGTAACAGATGGCAAGTCGATGGACCATGAGTACGAAGCACAATATTTGTGCTCATCTGGATCTGACATCCAGAAATGCTTCAGACTTCTCTGGCATTATCACCTTCCTAAGGAGATCGAGGATTGCACACGCTATATCTGCTCCATGTACACCTTATCGTTCTATTCAGCAGGCCTTCTGGGAAGGTGCGATAGTTGATCGATCCTCTGAACCTCACTGTAGCAGAAGTACTATCTTTGGAGAGGCTATAGCTATCACAGAGGAGGATCTTAGGATCGTGTTACAGTTGGGGGACGATGCTGACTGTCCTACTAGACTACACCCCCTTACTGTCAGAGGATGTTTTCTTTGAGCCAAGTACTCTGGGGACATCAATGCTGGAGTGCTCAACAAGAGCAACCTCTGTCCCTAGTTCAAGTACCTTGCTCACGTATTGCTGAAGTGCATAGCATCCAAGAAGGGAGGCTTTGATGAGTTGTCTGACCAGATCCAGAACGCCTATGTTGCGTTGGTGCTGAACCATCCGTTCAGCTTCTCCAGGATGATCTTCACCTACTTGGTGGAGAACATTGAGGGGAAAGGGAAGGAGGGCTTCTGCATGTACCCCCGATTCATGCAGATGATTATAGACCAAAAGCTCACCTCCCTGCCAAAGGAGAAGGATGATGCTGTAGTGCTTGAGGTGATGGATGATATCACCTTGGGTCGGATGAAGGTATACAGGGGGAAGCAGGTAAAACCTCCTGTCAGGAGATTGTTTGGGCATCTGGCCCGTGAGGACTATGTGGTGCCAGCTAGGAGGAAGTGGCGCCACGACGACAGTGATTCTGATGTTGAGCAGATTGCTCTTCCCACTGATGATTCTGATGATGATGACAGTGGGGATGCTGGGGATGATATGCCTATTCCACCGAGGGGCACAACTTCAGATGTTATACCCCCAGTATCTGCCCTAACAGGCGACATAGCTGAGTCTGCAGGTTTCCACCAGGACTTCATACCTGGTGAGGAGGAAGAAGAGTCGGATGAGGAGCCTTTGACGAGGACTGTGGGAAGCAAGGTTGTTCCCACAGAGTATGGACTCCGAGCGGTTGGTGAATGCCCCAGGGATACGGGAGAGATGACTGCCGATCCTAGCTATGCCCCTGAGTCAGCTAGCCGTGTTCTAGGGGGAGCATCCACCTCGACTGGATCGAGGAAGAAACGGATGGCTCAGCCCCACGGCCAGAAGAAGAAGAAGAGAAGAATCACCTTCGTCACCACCACAACTATCACTACCACCACCACACCTCCCACACTGTACATATGCCAACACCACCACACTCCCACCAGTACATATGCCAACCACCACCCACCTCCCACCACTATACATATACCAACCACCACCATATCTTTGACTTCAACATCACCTCCACTATCTCACAGACCCAACCCCATCTTCACCACAGCCACCACCAACCACTAGCCACCAAGCAGGGCCCTCATCCCATCCCGCACATATATATGGATCTCCTCTACCTCCAATTGGGGTAGAGGAACAGCTTTCTGCACTGAACCGAATGGTGATGCGTCTGTTAGCTGCTAATGAAGAAAAGACTGCGCAGATCCGTCAGCTTGCAGATCTCACTGTTGCACAGTCACACCAGATCTCGGAGCAGGCTCGGCTGATCGAGGAGCAGGCCCAGCAAATGGCTGCTCAGAGCCACGAGATCGCCCAACTCCAAGAGCATAGAGTCACATCTGCTAAGAAGATTAAGGAGTTGGAGAATGCTAAGAAAACCATCATGCTCAAGCTTAATGGATCTAAAGATGAGCCTCTGAAGATTAAAGAGGGAGATGGTAATGATGGTGATGATGATGATAAGGATGATGATGAAGATGATGATGATGAGACTGAGGATGATGAGGGGACTGGGGACGAGAGGACAGAGGAGAGGAATGAGGATGATGATGAAGAAGGAGGGGATGTAATGCATCTGCCTCTACTCAAGGTCAGGATAGGAGATCCAAGAAGAAACAAGACCAACAAACTTCCTCCTCTGCTCCACCAAGCGATGATCCAGTGATCCAAGAGAAAAGTAATGATTAGATGTCTATATAATTGATTACTTTTGTATTTGAATCATGTATTTAAACTTATGTATTCGATGTTTATATTAAATATTAATGCATTTCTGTTTTGATTATTAACTACTGGTTGATGTGTTACATGTTTAAATCAAACAGATCCAAACTATCAGAGGGATGAGTTCGATGTTGCTCCCCTACAGCAGATCAAGACTCAGTTAACTATGATCCTTGATCTGCAAGGGATCGTCAGAAGGTCGGTGAGTTATACCCCTGAAGAAGGGGAAATAATTCACGATCTATCAAATGAGCAACTAGCTGAGATCTTCAAGCTAAATCCCGATGAGATTGTGAAGGATGCTCCAACGTGCGACTCGAAAAGTGACGAAGAGCTCAACGACATTGATGAAATAGAGATAGAAGATGTCACTGCAGAGCACTACCCTCAGTATGCTGACAATGAGGGAAATGTGGTCCCCAATCTGGGTGAATCCCTTGTCAGTGATACGTTTGAGGTGTTAGACAAAATGGAGCAGGAGTCAGAGAAGGCAGAGGGACGGCCCAAGCCTCAAATGATGATGTTGATATCCGAAAGGCTGAGTAGGATGCCTGTTTTGAAGAAGTTAGAGCCCAACGCGCTACACCTAACCAGGACGCCTACACCAAACTCTATAGAGTCAAGAAACATCATAAGGTGTCAGGCAGGATTATAGCATAGGCATATTTTGAGGACCTTAACGTCTATGCAATAAGAGAGAGAATGGCATAGATTACTTTAGATTTCCACATGATCTAAAGACTCTACCAGGTTTTGAGCTCAACCAGCTGGCCAAATTGAAACTGTTGTATGCTGACCCGAGAAAGATGTTATGCTGGTTTGAGGCTGCCCTAAGGAAGGATTAACTTCAGACCCCAACAGCCTACAAGGTACATCAGAAGGTATGAAGTTAATGCCATTACTGGAAAGCCAAAGATAGTGTTGAAGTGGAGTCCTCTGCGCACGATGTCAAGAATCCCACTCAGGGAAATGCCACAGGACTTCACTCCACACTTTAAGTGGTGGTACTACGATTAGAGGACAGGAGAAGCGGTCATAGTCCTAAACAAAGAGGGCCAAATGCATACTATCAGGGTATTTGACCTAATGTGGCTTACCAACTTGTCAGCTAATGATGTCTACACTCTATACAAGTGGCCACTATTCTATGATACGTAGGATATAGTACAAGCCCTCCAGTTCCAGAATATCATAAGACTATTTTGCATTTGAGATTTATGCAGGAGTCACAAAAGAGGATAAGTACAAGAAGTATGAGGAGGTAATGAAGAAAACAAGACATTAGAGAGATCTAGGTCCAAGGGGGAGTTTGTTGATACATGTATGTCCCTAGATCATGATATGAATGTAATAGATCTTGTTTGTCTGATTCTATGAAATGTTTGGAATGATTAATGAAATGATATTGGTTGTTTGAATTGTTATTTATAATGTTTAATATTTCATTAATGAGTCGATGTTGAATTGGTTAATTAGGTGTGTGGTTGTTTGAATTGTTACACTTAATGTTATATAAATTAATACATTCAAACTTAACAAAATGAAGTTCTCATACGAATGGCCTATGCGAATGGACCATACGCATGAATAACTTCATACGAATGACTCAGTCCCACGACTGAACCAGGAGACTGGATCAGTCGTATGATTGTAACATAAGATTGACTCAGTCGCACAACTGAACACTCAGTCGTGCGGATGAATCAACCGCATGGTTCAATCGCACGACTGAACCATACTAATGGTTCAGTCGCACGAATGAACAGTACTAACCTATAAATACAACCCAATTCGTGAAAAAATGAGAGCTTTCATTCTATTTCGACTCTAGACGTACCCTAGCTGTCCAGAAGCCTCCAAGTTGATACTCCAAGTTCATAGAATGCTGTAGATCGATTCCTAATCGATTCTTAACGTTTGATTCAATACTTTATTGATTCTACGTGCGTTCTCACTGATTGGATCGCCAATCAAATAGGATTCCGCACTATTTGATTTGGTTTATACGTTAATCATTCGGTATTTCGTTCAAATACCAGGTCCTAACACAATTACCGAACATTAAATTATTATAGATACAATAATATGACAGATGTACGATATTATATTGTAACTAATAAAATAAGATAATATTATTATTATTGTAATTATTTTCGAAACATATTAAATAACATGTTATTAACTAACATATTTTATCATAAATATTAAAATTATTAAACTTACAATATGCCTTACAAAATATTAGTATTATTGTTATTATAAATATAAAGATATATATTAGTTATATACTTACATATTTAAATAAAATAATATTTAATTTAAATAGTATTTAGTTATAAATATATAATCAATAATATAAATTTAAATGTCAATTTATGGTATCATAAATAAAATAAAATTTAATAAAGTGAGTTAAAATAATAATATCATATTACTAAATAATGTATTAATAATATGCATTAAATAATATATTAATTAGAATAGGTTAATAAAATGGGAGGAGTAGAGCTATTGCGTAAAACACTTGTACTCTATACTTAAAATGTTACATAAAACACTTGTACTATATGCTTAAATATTAATATAATAATGTAATTTTTTAAAAATAATATCTTATTACAAAGTTATAGGTGTTTAGAAAACAGGATTAGTTCTTAAGTTCTCAAATTAAAACTAGTTCTCACATGATTATCTTCATAGTACATAAATATACAATATAAAAACAAATGAAGTGTTAATTATATGAAATGATATAAAAATATTATAAATTTTTATTAATAACTGTAAGGCCTCGTTCCAGAAAGCCTCACAGTTGCTTAATCATAATATAAAATCATTTTAATAACAAAACAATGCAGCGGAATAAAATAAGCATTCACTTAAAACTTGAAGTTGATATGTAATCATACATTTGTCCTTCAATTGTAAATACAACATAATATTTTTCCTTGAATTACAATAAAAGATTTTATAAACAGGAATGTCATCCATTGTCATCCAAGTAGCTCCCAACCTGTTGCCATTCTCAGTATCAACATTTAGGTGTTGTTTGTTTTTTACCAAAACATCTTTCCCACCTCTTCATCTGCGCGCACGCAGACGCGGGAAGAGGTTTCGATTGCGCAGACTGTTTGTTTTTTGGAAGACGTTTTATTAAAAAAACGTCTATAGGAGGTCTGCATGGAGAAGATGTGGACCTATATCTTCTGAGATCTTCTAATCTCTTCTCACCTCCCCCACCTCCCCCCATCGGCCGCCCCACCTCCCCCCATCTGCTGCCCCACCTCCCCCCACCGGCCGGACCGCCGCCGCCCCACCACCCCCACCGGCCGAACCACCGCCGCCCCACCACCCCCACCGGTCGGACCACCGCCGCCCCACCACCCCCACCGGCCGAACCACCGCCGCCCCACCACCCCACGGCCGGACCACCGCCGCCCCACCACCCCCACCGGCCGAACCACCGCCGCCCCACCACCCCCACCGGCCGGACCACCGCCGCCCCACCTCCCCCCATCGGCTAGACCATCAATGCCCCCTCCCTCCACCTGCTCTCGCCTCCCCCTCCCCCCACCTGCTCCCCCCCCCCCTCCAACCTCATCCGCCGACCGTCTCCACCTCCCCTACCTACGCCCCACCTCCCCCCATCGATGGGACCATGGATGTGTATATATGTTGTATGTACGTACGGATGTGTGTATGTGGTACAAGTCCAAAAAACAAGTGTTAAAAAATAGGTTAATCTAATTACATAATATTTTTTACCATTCTGTAGATGTAAAAACAAACAGTCTTTTTCTTGCAGACTGCAGACATTTGGTCCACCTCTTCTGCTGCAGATGTCTGCAGATGTGGTTCGCAGACTGTAGACGTTTTCCTGCAGAAAAACAAACAGCACCTTACCTGTCAACTATTATGCATAAAAGTCAGCTTTGCTAAGTAAGTTCTAGTTTTAGATAAATAAGAAAATATAAACTTTATCTATTCATATAATGACCACGCATACATCATAATACATAACATTTCTTTGCATCATAATAAGCATGTTCTTTATTTTTCATTCTTTCATTATCTTTCATTTCATCATAAACGAGATTGCACAAAGCAAGAGCTTCATGTTGATCGACAATGAATGTCGATCCCCGTCAGTACACATCATCATGGTAGCTAACCCCCAACAGTTGATCCACACTACAAGGCACACAGACCGCTCATGAATACGGACCCATCATTATACGTCAGACTCACATAAGTGAAGTCTATCATAGTGCTTACGAGACTTTTCATCATCAAACGGGCCCGGGGTAACATTCGTTAAGTTCCACTTCTCATTAATATTATCTTCCACTTTAATATATAATATTTAACTTCTCAAGTAAACAACAGACCAAATACTAGTCATCATAAAACATAACCGACCCTCCACTGGATAGCAGGGGTTGGGGGGCGACAACCCCTAACAGCGGGGTCTTAGGGGGCAGCCCGTATTGGGGTCCAAGGGGCAACGCCCCTGAAAATTTTATTTTTAAACATTTACATAACACATTTTGTTATAGAAAAATTATTCTTGCAGTTAAAACCTCTTAAAATATTGTCTTTAAAAAACGTATAATCAATATGCATAATTGCCCCAAAACATGGAAAAACTTATAAACAAAGGGATCTAGAACTCACCTAGATATCGTAAGTAACTTTCAAACTAAGCTTTCTAGGCTAGGAACACACTACACAACCTGCAAATAAGTTAACACTTAAAGGGATTAATTTCTGTCTAGTTTCGCTTGTAAATTCGCAGCCAAATAAGCAGTTTCGCTGACAGTTTCACTGTCAGTTTCGCATGGCAGTTTCACCTAACTTTCGTTGGAATTCCATAGCTGTGAAATTACTTGCAAAACTATAGTTTCGCAGAAAACTCACAGTTTCGCAGCTTGAACACCCAGTTTCGTTGGATGCACAGACAGTTTCGCAGAAAGCATAAAATTACGAATCAGACTGTTTTTAACCTAAAATCGTAATTTTTTACGTCCAATCTCTTAGTTTATCAACCAAGAGGCTATATCTAAGCTTTTTACATGTTTTCATACGTAAAAATATGACCTTTATGCCATTCTTTGCAACTTTTCAAAACCCAAAATCCTAGAATCCGGGTTTGATCTACAGAAGTGTTTAAAGGCTGATTCGTACCTAGATTTGTTGCTTCTTTCTTATGGTTTGATGCTCAAACACCCAGATATTCAATCTCTTAACTTTTAAAGCTCCAAATCTTGAGTTTTCTTTAAGTTCTCTCTCTATTTCTATCTCTAGAATTTGGTGGCTAGGGTTTACATGAGGAAGATGATGGCTGGTTAAGTGGCTTAAGGGCTGATTATGGCCTTTAATCTTTTACGCTACTACTCAATAAGGCTAAGTTAGCCCACGATCATTTCTTTCCTTTATTAAGTACCCATTAATTAAGTTCATTATCCTTGATAACCCGTTTTGATTTTTCGGGGTGTTACAATAACTAAAGGTATGGCTATAGTAAAAATGATATTTAAATTGAAAAGTCTAAAAATGATTGTTAGTTTGACACGTGTCATTTTATTGTTTTAAAGATTATTTAATTTTGGTAATTGTGTCAAATATATTAGGTTCTTTTGTCATATATTTTACATCAAATGATATTTATCATTGTATTTTACGTTTTTAATCATTTTGTGTTATTATTGTCATTGTTTCTATAGATTATATAAACTTTTTATCTATCATAGTGTATGTACATTTAAAAGCGCACAATAATATATTTTTATCATTTTGTATTATTTCTGTCATTGTTTTTTATACACTATATAAAATTGTTGTTATCTATCATTGTGTTATATAATTACAAGTACACAATGATGTTATCTCACCAATGTATTTTTCAAAACTTATAGTATTTAAGATTACACAATGAACATAAAAAAACACAATGAGACATTGTGCAATTTTTTTATTGTTTTTAATTTCTAGATTAATTAGTTAGTTGTTTATTTATTATTATGTTTACATATTATAAAAACACAACAATGTTATTCTATCAATAGAAATTAGAAAAACATAATAACTAACAAAAAGACACAATTAACTGCATTAAAAAACACAATGATGATATATGAGCTTAAAAACGTAAAAAAAAGTTATTAAAGTTGTAGAAAACAATATTGTAGTTTTTTTAAATATTAAAAAAATGCTCGTTTTTATGTGCAATTTTTTATAATAAAATAATGTCCTACATAAAAGTTACGAATGTTTAAAAAAAATAAAGAAATTTATAAAAAGTCAAGAAATCCTAAAATAATATTTTAACAAACTTTTTCAAAAAATTAATCTTAATTATTGATTAGAAGATGAATTATTAAGATTACAACTAGCTCATATTTTTAATGAAGATGAATGCAGAAAATTTTATAAAATGAAATTACATAAGTGCCGATCATACGAAATAATATAATACGAAAAGTCAGAAGTTCGATGATAATGGTGATTGACAACAACAAAGTTTTATCGCTCCATAACAAAATAATATTTTTCGTTTAAGATATAAAAACTACAATTTTTATATAAATTTAATAAATTTGCTTCATCACCTACTACATCGATTGTTGCTTATAAATATTTTATTCAAATAAGTAAAGTATATTATCGCTACAGACAAACATAAACTATTGCTTATGCAACACTAGTCCAATTTGGCATTAAAATTGTCCAATTGGTGACACTTGGCGTCACTTTGTGGTTGGTGATGAGATGATCTGTAAAAATTCCAGTATTTACAAAAGTCAAATTCTTTTAAAAACACAAATAATCTTCTTCTAGTTATCAAATGATGTTTCGGGAACATTTGATGCTTTATGCATTACTAATTTCTTAATTTTATTTATACATTACTGTAAGTAATTTGACACATTAATGATATACATCGTCTAAATATGTATTTACTTTTAGTATTAATCTAAATTTATTTGATTAAAAGTTAACTTATATACAAGAGATATTTAAGAAAAATTTTAAAATTTAACCCTAAATTAGAGTAAATCTTTTTTTGAAAATTAAATCATACCCGATATTTTTTATTTTTTCAAATAATTAACCAATAAAAACTGTACAAATCATTTATGATTTTTTTCATCTATGAAATTAGTTACTTGATTGTGTTTTTCCATTAGATACTCGATTTTTATTCAAATCTTAACAAAAGTTACGGAATTTTTTAATCGACTGCTCTCCGGTTAAAGGAATTCACAGGTATCTTTTTTTGGAAATGAATTCATACTCGATTTTAAAATATTTCTCAACCATCCCAAGTTTACGACCCTCGCGATTTGTCTTATAAAATCTGATTATATCGCATTCGAGAGAGTTCATTTACATTCTCATTTTGGCTTTGGTTTTATCAAGTTTTCTTCAACAAAAGGTACTTATTTTTTGTTATATTTAAACTTTTATTATCCGCGATTATGATTTAACATATCATTGTCTAAAATTGTGTTTTTGTATTAATATTATTTTACTTTAATTTTTTTAAAGGTGATCTATTTCAACAGTCAATCTATAAATAAGTATTACATGTTTTTATTTTATAAACTTTTTTATTTTCTTTTTATGTGTACTTGCATATTTTTTATTATTATGTTTGATAGGAGTTCGTTTGATATGTATAAACTGTTTTGCCTTCTTTGATATGTACCAAGTGGTTTTGCAGACCACGCATTATGCATGTAATGTTAATCTTTGAGAATTTTGATGGCTAAGATTTTTTCATCTTCTTATCTTCCTCTGCAGTCTTCTCCTTTGACTTCTGATTCTTTGGCAGGATAAAAGTGTTGGTACTACATACTTTCCTGAATCAGAAGTGTCTACCACCTGAAATCCAGCTGAAATGAAAACATCCTTTTGCTTTGTGTCAATCTTCAGCTTAGATTTAGCTACTTTCTTGGCAGTTTTTCTGGCTGCCTTTGCCATGTTTCTTCTAGCTTTGATGGATAGGGTTGATTATCATAAGTAGAAATAGGTTGATTTACATGTTCATTCCCTGTGGTGGTCTTCACTATTGCATCATTCTTTAATTTAAGTGAAGATGGGTCAGTAGATGGGACCTCTTGCTCTTCACTACCACACCTCGGTTGTCTTATAGATTCATAAGAGTGTGGTGGAGCAATTTCATTGGTCCCCAACCCTCCTTTGTTTTGATAACAAATTTTGGAGTGGGAGGATGATGCAATAATGGCTTGCAAGTTTTGTTCAGAAATAGCATGCTTCCTAGCTTGAGCCTCAGCTATTACTAGCTTGGCTTGAGACTCAGTTAACTTGGATATTAAATCCTTGATTTGAGTCCTGTAATTAGTGTGCTCATGTTTTAAAGAGGAAACTGTTTTCTCTAACTCCTCAATTTTGTGTTGATAGTCAGATTCAGCACTTTTAAAATCAGCTTTTAAGATGTTTAAGTACTTAATATCGAATTTAATTTCCATGTTATAGTCCTGATACATTTTAACCTTGGTAATACATGTTGGAGTACAGAGATGATCATATACCTTAGAGTTATCTGTTCCAGCCATGAGTGCCTGTGCAAGGGTGACATCTTGGATCATAAAGCTCCAATCAATTTCTTATGCCACAACAGCAGTTTCAGTTGATTTTACAGTAGCTTTTGGTGTGGAAGGATGTGAGGAGGCATGAGCAGATCCCGGGTTTGATTTGGAAGCTTTGCATTCCCTAGCAAAATGACCCAGTTGGTTACAGTTGTAACATTTGGCTTTTGCTTTGTCAAACCCGAACTTGTTGCTTGTTAGGTTCTGAGGGAACTACATTCCTGTTCTCTTAAAGAACTTCTTCGCCCTGTAGGTTAGCAAAGCCATTTGTTGGACTATGTCCATATTTTCCACCTCACCCGGGCTGAAATACTCTAGATCTTCAAAGCAGAACTGAAAATCATTTAAGTGTCCACTCCCTGAGACAAAAGCACAGTTGTCCTGAAAGGGACTGAGCTGTGCTTGTTGAGACGTTAGGGTCTCAGGGAATGTGATGTAAGGCTCAGAAAAGCTGGATGGATGCTGTGAGTATGACAGGTACTGTTGAGGTTGAGGGGGTCTTGAGCCTTCAGCAACCATGAGAGCGTTGCTTGAGGAAAGGCTTGAGGATCTGCTTCCTTGACGGCCATTCTTGTTTTCCATCTCTACACAGTATGCATCAAGAATACCATATAACTCAGTCATAGTGAATGTGTTCAAGTTCTCTGTCCTCTTAATGGAGACACAGTAGAACGTCCACTCGTTGGGAAATGCAATTATGAATTTACTTGAGAGATCTCTCAATTCAGGAGCTATTCCCACAAACTGAAGAGAAGAGATAAGATCCATACACCTGAAGTATTGTTGATGCAAGGTCTCTCCAGCAATATGAGTGAAGTTCTCAAATTGCTGCTTCAGGGAATCTTCTTTGAGTCTTTAGAGTTGGAGTACATCAAGGTTAAGGCATCAAACAATCATTTCGCAGTTGTGAAATTCTCAAACCCCACCATAATGGAGTTAGGAATTGTTGTCATCAAGACTGTCATTGTCTTTTCATCAATGTATATCCGCTTGAGGTGTTCTTCAGAGTAGTCCTTCACTGCCTTCTATATCATGGCACTACCACCAGCAGGTGAAGCCACCTTTGGCTTGTAGGGACCATGGGCAATGGATTTCCACATGCGGCTATCTTGATTCTGATGAACCCTTCATTACGTGCTTCACTGTCTGAAGTTCTCGGGGGTGATGATGGATGCTTTAGTCATCATCCTCATTTCACATTCAGATTTCTAGTTCAAGGCCATATTAAGAGTGTAGTAAAAGAGAGAGTAAACAAGAGGTTGATTAGGATGGTTAGATCATACAATCAAGAGCCTAAGAAGCTCTAATACCAATTGTAGGATCGGTTTCGGATACTCAACATAAGTATTTTCTCTCAAACTCACTAACAAACACTCAAGAAGCAGAATTCTTGTAAGAGTTGATTATAATATATTAAGTAACACAAGAAAAGTACAAGAGAATAATTTCAAGATACTTGTATATATTATTTCTCAACTCAGTTTACAAGACTCTTACAAGCTTACTACAAGAGTTATAATAAGAAACTATATATACTACTATATACAACCAGATATACTTTGATACCAGCTGGAATCCTCTAACTAAAGCAAATACTACAAAGCTATAGTTTAAGGTATCTTAGATAATGTCTTATCTAAGATATGGTAGTCATGATATGTCCATGACTTACCTTTTGTCACCAACTAAAGCTGGTAACTTGTATTAACATATAAAAGTGAATAGTGGAATAAAGTATGGTTAACTACATAACATTTTGGGAAATGCCATGCAGTATCAGAGGTCTGCAGTGGAGTGTCAGAGACCATACTTATGTCCATTAGTTCATTAGCAGCATCTTCCGAAGCCTTTTATACTTCGAAAGATGCCGCTTCTTTGATGGCTTGGGGACTTCTGTTTCGGAAGTCATTGTCTTTGATTTCTTCTAAGCCTTGAACTTTGGAAGAGAAGACTTTGTATTCGGAAGTTGAAGTTTTTCCTTCGGAAGAACTCCATATCTTTCGGAAGTTCCATACTTAGCTTCGGAAGTCATTTGTAAGTTGTACCAAAAATTGTCTAAGTGTTTGGTTTTGGTTGCACCAGCCTTCTTCTTGATCCAACATATTGGTTATGAACCCAAAACATCTCGTGTAACCGAAGCCATTAATCAAGTGAGTCGTTTGAACATTAAAGCACAATAATAATCCAATTAAATTGTACCTAATCGATGGTTTAATCAATTCTAAGTTGTTATCAAACGTAATTCTATCTCAAACACATAAAATCATCACAATCGAGCATCACTTTCATCACGAACCTGCAACCTATTCGAACTTCATCATCCGGACATCAAAAACCAAAATTGATAGAGGGTTTTGATCTTGTACACCATGTGCGACGAATTTGTTTAACATCATCATTTGAACATCAATCAAGCTCTACGTTGTCGCGACTGTTCTTCATCTTGCTCACTTTCAATTCGACTTCAAATCGGGTAAATAATACATATACCTGCTCGGTTTTACTTGGGGATTAAAAGCCCCAAGGTTAATTTCATTAACATAATCAAATTGAGGTTAAATTTGGATCTAATCGAATCTAGGGTTTATGTGATTTGGGGGTTTTGCTTGGATTATGTTTTTAAGTTTTAAAAACCATGATACACCACGACCATGGCCTTGGTTAATTGGTTACTCACTCACATCCTCACTTAGAGATCCTGGGTTCGAACCGGGCACCCTCCAACATTTTTTTAAGGCTTATCAGCCTTTAAATAAATTATAATATTTTTTTAGTAAATATAAAAATAGTTTTTGTAAACTTTATATACTTTTACAAGATACCAAATTATACAAATGTGTAATAGTTAAAACATATATACAACTGTTTATGTATCTATTCAAAAAATATTATGATAAAAAGTGAACAACTACCCATTAGTGCTCCGAATACCAAACACTATAAATGGTGACAAATTATTCAAAAATATTCTTTTAGTGATCTTGCATGCTTCCTTATGGCACGTTTAGCTTCGGAGGTATGATTATATTTTCAAGGATAGCAAACATAGTGTGGAGGTGGTTTGTGAAAAAATTCAATTGTGTTCATTTACTTGGGTTAAACATAAAAATAAATTTAAGTGTTTAGATTGGATTTTATTTTTCTATTTTTATCATGTAATGTTCTCTTGCTAGTTCCTCACTAATCTTTTCTAATAATATTCGTTGCTAAAAAAACCCATAAATTTAAGTGTCTAAATTGGATTTTATTTTTCTATTTTTATCATGTAATATTTTCTTGTTGGTTCCTCACTAGTCTTTTCTAATAATACTCTTTGTAAAAAAAAACCAATAGTATACATCACGAGGTCTTAATATAAGCACATTGCTACATTAAATGTCACGTGTTTATATATTTTCT
Organism: Flaveria trinervia; assembly: GCA_025506515.1. Lineage (NCBI taxonomy): Eukaryota > Viridiplantae > Streptophyta > Magnoliopsida > Asterales > Asteraceae > Flaveria > Flaveria trinervia. The sequence goes on from CM046449.1 coordinate 1,297,134, forward strand.
ATAGGAAAATGAACTTTATCTTTCAATATAATATATGTTATTAAGTTTAATTATTGTTAAGGTAATATAATATATGTTATTAATAACTTTAATCATTATTAAGGTAATAAGCATGTAAAAGAAATGCAATTTGGTGAAAAGAAAATGAAATTAGAAGCATTGATTGTTCATGACTGCGCATGGCGGAAGGTCTCATTAATGGACGTCTTTATACCAAACCAACTCACTGTCCAGTAACTTCCATAAATCAATCATTATCTTGATAGTAGCAAGTATAATATTATAAAAGAGTTATATGTGTTTTTTATATACGAGTTTTTATATAAATTGTTATTTAAGTTTTAAATTTAATTTTTATTATTTGTATATAAGCGTTTCATAAAAATTATCATTTGCATCCATTTAATTATTTCTAATTAATATCGTTAATTTTTTCTGTTAAGTTTTTTACATTAAGGATATTTTTGTCAAAACAATTATATAATAAATAATCAACATTACGTGAGATATTTTATGCGTTCAGTCTCGTTTGGTAATTATCATTGTGATTTAAATCCACTTATTAGATAAAACTAAATATAATGATAATCACCTAAAAAACTTTTCTAACTTTATAAAACAATGATTAATATCACAAAAAAATATAAATAAACAACAAATCCTATGACACAAATCATTCGATCATAAACATAAAAGACAAATAATCATAAAAGTATAATTTATAAAGTACTCTTACCACACGCACCACACTACATTATAAATCAACCAATTAAATTGTACTATGTTACACCACACTGACCACACGACACTACATACTCAAATTTAATTGTAGCGGTGTTGCCACACTGCCACACTACACCACACACACATACAATGGGTCACAACCTCACAGCGAGAACATGTAACGAAAAAAGAATTTGTGACGCGTAGGGGGTGGTAGCAGTGGTGTCGAGTGGCGATGAGGCTTGTCCTGGCCTCACGGCACGTAAGTGCTCTCCACCATAAAAAAACAGAAAACAATATGACATTAACAATCTATTAATAATAGTCGTAAAATATCAATTATTGTAACTATAGTTAAACTTTAAACCAAGTAAATCTTTAATAAGAAGATATGCAAAAGTAACATGATTACCAAACCAAAATACATTAACAATACAAAACAACAAAAACTATCATGAAGTCAAATCGCAATTGCAATTACAGAAAAATATTAAATGCATAAATTCACTCATGTAGAATTGACTTTAAATTTGTAATTGTTTAGACAAAAGTACTCATAATGTAAGAAACTTAACGGAAAAAATTAATTGTGTTAATTAGGTGTAATTAAATGTGTTCAAATGATAATTTTAGTGAAACATTTGGACGCAGATAGTAAATTTAAACTTTTAGACTCAAATGATAATTTTTATGAAACCTTAAGGATGAAAAATGTATTTAACTCATTATAAATTTTATTAAAACAAATGTATACGATAATTTATTAGTTAATTTTAAGTAAAATTAGAATTGTTAATCTACATATCCATCATTATATTTTCTACTTTTTTTATTTTCTTCAAATTTGATTGTATTTTTTTAACGATAAATGTACAACCTTGTTTCAGATGATAAGAATTATCTTAATCAGATCCATCCATCTATTTCTTAGTCGAAACCACACCCCCAACCTCCTCAGGAGAAAACTTACAGTTGAAAAAACTATCTGGCTTAACACTAAACATTTTTGCTTAGAATAAAACTTGAACTCAAAACTTTTTTATATTTATATATCTTGAATACATCATCTTAATCACTTAAGCTAATATCATTAGTATATTTCATTATATGCCATTTTTCTTGTTATACTCTTCATTATCAAGGTTGGTGAGATTCTTTTTCAAATTTTTATTCTACCACCGTTAATTTTTTAAAATTATTTTGTGCCTTCTTTGAGTTCTTTAACATCCACAGCTTAGTTCCTGTGGTTTGTGCCTTTCTTACAAGGTTTGGGCATTTCTTCCAATTGTTGCCAATGTTGGTTCGAATCTTCTCTAAGTGTTCTTTCTTATTTTTTACTTTTTGATTCTAAGCCGGTAACATGTATAAAATACAAATCTTTTTCATTCTTCTTTGTTTCTTCACAGATTTAGCTACTGCATGTCTCTTTGTCTCCTTTCGAATCACATATAACACATGTTCATTTACTGTACATTTCAACTTTAATTTAGTTTGAAAAAATTCGGAGATTTAATATACGTATCGACGTTAATTTAGTTCGAAAACGAGTCAGAGCGATTGTAAGTCTATGTTTCGACATAAATTTTATTCGGAAAATAATCGGGTATAATATAATACGTTTCATTTAACAGTATAAATTAAAGTAACTTTATGTTTCAACATGAATTTAGTTTGGAAAAGTGTCAGGTTGATTTTATTTTATATTTTATCATGTCTGTATGATGCTGCAACAACACGCAGTGAATAAAAAATCTAGTTTTCCTTAAATGTCACACCATCTTAATTTATATCTATAGTATATAATAAAAAAGTAACTAAAATGACACATAACACTCTCATGTTATTTCTTGAAAAAAAATTTCCCGCCTAAATTAATATATTATTTTTAGTCAAGTTTTTATTGTAAGAAACTAAATAATAGTAATAATTCATTTGTTTTGAATTTAATTTTTATATTATCAACTTAATTGTGTAATTATATTGTTTTGAACTATATTTATTTTATAGTCAAATAAGATTCAATTTAAAAAATATAAAAAAAAACAATAAGTATTTACAAATATATTAATATATTTTAGTTTAATATGATTTTAAGATAATTGGGTAAGGGTAATAATCATGTTCATTTGATATTTTGGTAGCATGTAAATAACTATCAAATGGAGGGGATTTCAGATCACAATGGGTGATGGCGAATTAAACAATTTCTCACGTCACAACTTTATTATTGACACACAGCTTATAGACGACGATTGCTTTTGTTGTAACTCTTTGCCATCACCATCACTCTACCTTGTGTAGACTTGTTTTTTTTTATAAAAACTCGTTCCACTTCTTCATGGCAACATTAAGACCCCTCCATTTTGAATATACTGATCAAGGTCTCGTTCGGTGTTATTAACTTGTGTTTGATTGTGAGCACTATAAAAAAATAATGACAGGACAACTGAAAACATTCAAAATGTAAAATAACAAATAACATATATAAGCTAAAATATATACTTTTTACAATTGTCGTCTCGCTGTTGTTGATTGCTATACTTCGAGTCTTCTGAACAATAAGTTCACTCTTTCTCCATCTGTAGATGTTCTTTGTCAATCAAGTTTTCATATTTCAATTTTCCACCTTTTGTTTGTTCTTGTTAGGGGGTGGCATGGGGTTTTTGCGGTAACGGAGCTTGAACATTTTTATATAAAGGGTGGGGGCGAAATTAATTTTCTTAACGGGGCCGTGAAGGTTGGAGAGAATCTTCGTGAATTGTTTTCTGTCTTCCAAAGATGATTCATAATAAATAACTAAAATGCCTAACAATAAGGAAACATATTAAAATAATAACTACACTAAATCTTGGTCTCAAATATTCCCCCTCAGTGTGAACGTGGATAGGTAGAGACGTTCCAACTGGATCGGAAAGACTCAAACAAATGTCGTGGAAGGCCTTGTGTGAAGATGTTTGCATATTGGAAGGCCGAAGATACATGTAAAACACGAATATGCCCAACGAGAACTTTTTCCCGAACAAAATGAATGTCCATCTCGACATGCTTGGTTCGGTGATGTTGTATGGGGTTGCCTGATAAGTAAACAGCGGAGATGTTGTCACAATAAATGACAGCGGCACTACGAACTGGGACCCGCAGTTCAACTAGGAGATTGTGAATCCATGTGGCTTTGGCGACAGCGTTAGCAACTCCTCTGTATTAAGCCTCTGCACTTGATCGAGAGATGGTGGGTTGACGTTTTGATGACCATGAAAGTAGGTTATCGCCAAGAAAGATGCAGTAACCTGATGTAGAACGACCTGTGTCCGGGCATCCTCCCCAATCTGTGTCCGAGTAAGCGGTCAATGCATGCGTGGGGGATGCAGATAGACGAAGACCAAGATCATTGTGCCATGCACATACCGTAGGACCCGTTTCATGAAGGCTAAGTGCAGTTCACGTGGAGCATGCATAAAGAGACAGATCTGTTGAACCGCATATGATATGCCAGGTCGTGTAATGGTGAGGTATTGAAGTGCTCTAGCTAAGCTGCGATATGTTGTGCCATCTGCTAAAAGTCCACCCTCTGTTGCACTAACTTTAGCATCAGTGTCCACTGGAGTATGGCATGGTTTACATTCCGACATGTTTGCTCGGTGAAGAATGTCCCGAGCATATTGAGATTGGGCCAGGAATAACGAATTGTGATCTCTAGTAACCGTGATGCCCAGAAAATGATGTAAAGACTCCATGTTTGTCATAGCAAACTCAGTAGACAACTGTGTAATGATTCGGTTTAGTAAATTCTGGTCATTGGCTGTAAGAACAATGTCGTCAACATATAATAAAAGATAGGCCAAGTTCTTGTCATTCTGATAGATGAACAACGAGGTATCACAGGTACTACCTCGAAAACCCAAAGAGGTGAGAAAACCCGAGAAATGTGTATACCAAGCTCTAGGTGCCTGCTCTAAGCCATAAAGAGATTTTCGAAGGCAACACACGTGATTGGGCGTTGCGGGGTCAACAAATCCAGGTGGTTGGTTCATGTATATTGTTTCCACGAGTGTTCTGTTGAGAAATGCATTCTTGACATCGAGTTGGTGTATAGGCCATGATCTCGAGACGGCTAATGACAAAACAGTACGAATGGTTGCCTGTTTTACGACCGGACTGAAAGTCTCTGTGCAATCAACACCCATGTTTGCGACTTTCCATTACATGTAAGGCGAGCCTTGTAGCATTCCAATGATCCATCTGCATTAAACTTGTGACGGAATAGCCACATAGATCTAATAATCGGTTGATCAGTTGGTCTTGGAACCAGTTCCCATGTATTATTAACCTGCAATGCACTAAACTCACTGTTCATGGCATGTACCCAGTGAGGATCCGATAATGCTTTAATATAGGATGTAGGAACGGGTGATATATTTGTGGTGGCAACGAGATTGTATTTAGGATTGGGTTTTATGATGACGGTTTTAGAACAAGTATGCATGGGGTGATTATTGGTTGTTTGTTGGGTTGCGGCTGTTGAGGTGGGGTTGGGTTCGGTTGTGGTTTCGGGTGAAGGGTTTGTACTATGGTTGGAGTTGAAAGCTGGATTAGATACAGGGGTTGTGGATGTTGAAAGAGGTGTGACAAGTGAAAGGGTTTGGGTGTTAGGTGAGGATGAAGTGGTTTGGTTAGTAGGTATGGGTGATGTGGGTGGTTGAGTTTGAGTATTTGGAAATGGTGTTTTGAAGAAATTTTGTAAAGTAGATGAGGAATCATCAAGAAATTGGTATGTGATGGGTGATAATGGTTTGTTGAATGGAAAAGTGTTTTCATCAAAGATGACATGACGGAAAATATGTACTTTACCGGTGGCCGGATCATAGCAACGGTAACCGCGGAAGTCGGATGGGTAGCCTAAAAATATACAACGAGTGGACCGAGGGGATAGTTTGTGGGGTTGGGTGGCAGACATGTTGGGATAACACGCGCAGCCAAACACACGAAGGTGATCATATGTCGGTTGACGTGCATAGAGGGCAAAAGCTGGAGTTTGGTAGTGAAGGCGTTTTGTGGGTAGAATGTTGTGTAGGTAGGTGGCAGTGTGAAGTGCTTCTACCCAAAACGAGGGGGGATGTGAGCATGAAAAAGAAGAGCCCGATTTATATCATTTATGCGACGGATCATTCGTTCCGATTTCCCGTTTTGTTGGGAAGTGTGGGGACATGAGAAATGAAAGATTAGACCGTGTTGGGATGCAAAATTTTGGAAGTTGTTGTTATTGAATTCTCCCCCGAGGTCACACTGAAAGGTTTTAATGGTTTTATTGAATTGTGTTTGGATTAGTTTGTGAAAGTTGGGAATGTTTTTGATTTGTATTTAAGTGGGTACACCCACACATAATTTGTATAGTTATCAACCAAAATCATATGGTATTTGTAACCCGAATTGCTTTCAACCGGTGAAGTCCATAAGTCACAATGAATAATATCAAATGGTTGAAAAGTATGAGAAATAGAATCAAGAAAAGGGCAAACGTTTACTATTGGACAATTGACATGAAGAACAAACAAAAGAATCACAAGTTTTATTACAACTAGGAATGCAATAACGACTAAGATAATCTAGAACGTTCTCGCCGGGGTGCCCGAGACGATCGTGCCAAGGAATCGTTGTTGTAGCCCATAGGAAGGAGAATGCTGGCACGGTGAACGGATAAAGATCTCCGGTACTATTTGTAAAGATTAATGAAGAGGCTGATGCAACCTAAACATCTAAAGTCTCTCCTGCATGCTGCACAAGTACTATGAAGAAGAATGCTTAGGAAGTTTCACACATGCAACAGAAATATTCTAAGTGTGAAATCTTTCGAAGCGAAGACCAATATCTTCTAAGCCAAGTATGAAGTCTTCGAAGCCTCAGAGACAAAGTCTTCCGAAGCTTCAACTCATGAAGACAGATTTCTTCCGAAGACTTTTAACACATGCTTTATCTGATGTACTTTTCCATAAAGCTGGACACCTTTCCGCTGCATCTCTGTAAGGTCACCAACTTACATGAGTTGGTGAAAAGGTCCATGCTTTTGGTAACTGTACATTGAGGTCTTGAGTCTGCAAACTTTCTACTTCATGTACTTTATCCTTTTTGTAATAGATAAGGATGTGAGCTATGGCATGTCATAGTCACAAGTCAAAAGGCAATCTGCCTTTTGACTCTACAATTGATTTTGTTTGTGTCTAGTTAATTGTATCCAGCTGGCTTTCAAGGTATAGCCGGCTGTAGGATGTAGTATAAGTATCTCATGTTCTTGTATCTTTCTATTATGCTTTGTAACACTTGTAATAGAACATAAAGAAAGCAATATACCGTATTCTTGAAAACCATATACTTGTGTTCTGTCTCTTACATTACTTGTGTTCTTAGTGTCTTATTGTGGTTAATCCAGTTTACTGTTTTATCAAGTTTTAGTTAATCTCCTCTTTGTGTTGTTGTGTTGTAATTGACCCCTTCACCGGTCCTGCACTATTGTGTCGGGAAAGGTGGTGTCCAGCCATGTCCTTCAAAGTAAAACCAAATGGATCAAATTCAACTTTTACGTGATTATCAACGGTGAATTTCCGAACAGACACTAAATCCTTGATAACATCGGGTGAGTGGACAATATTGCTATTGTTATAAGTTTTGTTTGGGAGGTTTAAAAAACCATTACCGGATCCGTTAACCTTTAAACATTGACCATTTCCAACAAGAATAGGCATGGTAGGAAACAAAGAAGGGGATGTGATTTTACCTTGATCTAAGGTGATGTGCTGAGATGCTCTGGTGTCTATGTACCATTGAGGATTGTGATAATTGAGGTTCATGTTTGCCATAGCCGAGCCGATATCACTGGGGTTCAAAGCATTGTTACCGAATGGGCCAAAACCTGGTGGAGTAGAATTGTGGGCCTGTGGGGTCAGATTTGCATGAGATGGGTTTGGACCTGTAGAAATGATTGAGATGGGTAGGGTGTGGGTGGCACATCCCACTATTGTTGAATGTGTTGTGATTGGGCTTGTTGGCCCATGTTGTTATTACCATAACCGAGGTTCTGTTGATAGCCCATGTTGCCAAGACTATTCTAGTAACCAAAGTTGCGACCACCATGTACAGGGGCGATGTACATTCTGCCGCCGCCCCTACCATTGTTCCGGCCACCCCTATTCATTAAACCTCTTCCACGGCCTGCTTTTGCCGGATCATAGTTGCGACCCCGGTAACCGTTCGGGTATGTAGAACGATTATTATCGGTATGAGACAAGGTATAGTTGCACTCCTGATTTGATGGAGCTTGAGGGGCGACTAAGACTGTCTCATGAGTTGTTCCCCTTCGAGCCGCTTGACGTTGTTGTTCCTCTTCTACAATGCTCCATGCATCGTCCCATGATGGTTTACTTTGGTTGATTATGGCACCGATGGCGTCATATTCGACTGGTAATCCCCGCACCATTTGGATTACCAATCGAGTTTCAGTCACGGGTTGATCAACATCGCCTAACTAGTTGGCGATGTCCTTAAGTGTTTGACAATAACCGTCAAACGATGAACATGATGAAAGGGTGGTGTCGGTAAACTTTCTTTCTAGAGTGGCGGCTCGAGCATGCTTGTTGTTGATGAAGAATGCTTGCACAGCCAACCAAAGTTCACGTGCGTTGCGGTCTTCATCAATGAGACGAGCAAGAATTTCATCCAATATTGTGCTGTAAATCCATTGTGTCACTAACGCATCAAGTTCCATCCATGTATCATACTTTGGATCCGTTTCTTTCGGTGGTTGTTTGGTGTCGTCGATGTGGTGAAGAAGTTTGAATGCGCGAACATGGATCTTGAACAACCGGACCCAATATGAATACGGGATTTTCTTTCCATCAAGGGTTCGAATCTTGCCGGTGATGTTGTTGATAGAGTAGGCCGGATTTAGGGATTTTCATTCGTTATTGGAGGATTTTTCTGCAGTTTCTACCATATTGTGTTATGGGAGGATGTTTCTGCAGTTTCTACCATCGTAATTTACCCCGTGAGGTTGAAGATGATAGAGAAAAAATTAGGGTTTGTATTTGGCTCTGATAACCATGAAGGTTGGAGAGAATCTTCGTGAATTGTTTCTGTCTTCCAAAGATGATTACAATCATAATAAATAACCAAAATGCCTAACAATAAGGAAACATATTAAAATAATAACTACACTAAATCTTGGTTCAAATAGGGCGAACTTGTTATATATGAAAACAATTTACAATATCAGGTCAAAAATTTACACTACTGAACCAAAAATTAACACTAGTGACGGAAAAAAGAGTGGGGGCGAGGGCCCCTCTCGACCCCTTTAGTGCTTCGTCCGTCAAACGAAGATTGATGAAATTCGGGAACTAATGTTTCGTCACTTGAATTGTACTCGTCATCATATGACGTATGATATTTTAAAAAATATAAGCAAAGGTAACCAAGTATACTTAAAAAACTATAGATAAAAATCATTAAAAAATAATATTATAAACCATTTTAAAGAGAAATTATTGTGATGGTTGCTCGAATTGTAGGGACAAAGATTGTTGTGAAAATGTGAAATTGTTCTTAGTTGTAGTAGGGTTGTTTGAATTGTGTTCAATATGTTGTAATGTCGAATGAGCTTGTTTGTGGTGTCGGTTAATGATTTTTTTTGTTGAGGATTGCAGATTGTTGAAATTTTTACGTGGTTGAGATGATTCTTTAATATTGTTTTTTAGGTATAGATAATATAAAGATTGTCGAGTGTATATTTAGGCGTGAAATATCATTTAGAGTTGAATGATATTCAAAAGGTTCGAAAAAATAAATAAAAGGCTTAGATGTTATGGTCATGTGACTGTTGTTTAACTGTCAAATTAGATGTAATGTGACAGGTAATAACCGAGGAAGATTTACCGCTAATTGGACAAAAGTTCCACAGAACTAAAGGATCGGTGTTCTCGTTCTAGAAAAATTTTCACAAGTCATTTCCGTTGATCAACTGCAAATTCCCTAATTTTAGTTCTAAACTACATCTTTGTTCATCATGAAACTAAAACAGTCAACATCTAGATCTAGGAGAAGCACACCTTTTTCACACACCATTTTCCTAAAAATAATTCCTATTATTTAGTATTTTACATTGTAAAGTCTACAATTCATTTCCCTCAAAATGTATGTGGCGAATGAACTATAGACCTTCAACTCTAGCTTTCAAAATTTACGGAGTCCTTGAAGACCGATATATGTTGATCTCTAGTTAGATGTTGTAGATTATTACACTTAAACATTCAGATATTAAAACAATATTTAGAAGACCTTTAAACTTATTTAAAACATTAATCTGGTCTATCCAACCGGTCAAACAACTTACATGTGTTGGTTTGTGAGATGTTAAATAGTAAATCAGTGAAAATCAAAGTGAAAGATATATAGTCTTCTTTATCTTTATCTTTGACCAACAGATAGAACAGATTAAACTATTATATTAGTGGTTCTCATGGTTTTAAATATTACTTCTATAATTCTATAGTAGTAGAGCTGATAAAACGTGACGTGTGTTGTTTAATGGGTTGTATTTGATACAACATATAATATGGTTAGTGAACTTGAATACAACATGTTTAACTAAACGTACCATTTTCTTAAACATTGAAACAAACTTGTCTAATAAGCAAATCACATAGACACATTTAAAGCAATTAAGTTAACATGATTACATGAACTTCACAACATATTAAACATGTTAATATCACAAATGGCATGGCACCTTTCACATGTTATGTAAAATGATTTGCTAAAGAAGGCTAGAAAAATAACTAGACTTAACTAAACGATAAAATAACAACTATTAAAAATTACAATCTATATTTAATTATTTATTAACTTTAAAACTATGACAACTTGAGAAACATATCTTAAACATGTTTTTATAATGGTTTTTTTTCTTATTTCTAGTTTCTTGCTACTCGTGTGATTCCAATAAAGTTTTCATTATTGTTAAAAAGAAAGTCATATGTGTCATGTGGAAGCTGTAATTTAACTTATTTAACTTGATAAGTTAAAGTTGTTGTACATGTCATATAAGAGTTAAGTTGGTTGAGTTCATTTAGACACATTTTTAATCGTGTTATTAACACGTCAATTAAGTTGGTTGAGTTCATTTACCCCAAACAATAATTTATTTGATTTCATGTCGAGTCATATTATTTTACAGACTGTGTGATAAACTACCGTTCACCTAACCCACACTCAAATCAAAGTTAATCATTTTCGAGAGGACCACTAGGACGGGAACACGATTTATGAATCTATACAAGATTGATATCATCTAATAACCATAACCAGAATTTGCTAAAACCTACCATTTGGACCATCTTATTTTGGGACCATGTCCTATAAATGAAATTAATTAAGATTGGATAGGAGTATAGTGGAAAATTCAAACATTGGCCTACCAAATCAATCACCAACCTATGATATATAAATGCATAACTGTTTTCATCCACATGTATCATGTATGAAAGGTAATATATACAAAATACTTGTATTTGACTTGCATGTGTATCAGGCAAAATAATATTAAAAGAAATTATTCATAAATGTTTAAATAAAAACTAACTTGACAATTTATTCTTAAAAACTTGTATGAAATTGTTTTAAAAACTAAGCTGATAATGTGTTATCAAAAGTTGGCCAGCCCAACACAAGAGAGAAAGTGTCCTACCCTAGTTTTTTGATACATGACTTACGTTGGCTATACAAAACTCTCTTAAGGATAACATATAACTCACTAACATACAATGAAGGCTACATATTCCATTAAAAACAAATCTTACTTATGTTCGAAACATTGTTAAGCAAATAACAATTTATGATCGCTATGCCATAAAGTTTCTTTTCATAATAGCTAGTTGATGCTCTAAACACTTTTCGTAATTTCTAACCTACTATAGATCACAATTTATGATCGCTATGCCATAAAGTTGGAACGATTAAAAAATCACTACTTTCTATAAATGACATCTTATATGCATTTATTTAAACACTTTGACTGGTTACCAATCTTTAAACATTTTACTATGTGGTAGGATCCTACCGCTTTCAACTGCATTATGCTTTGAACATAACAAGACTCCTAAGCGCTTTCTAGACCCTCTTTTCTCGTGATATAATTCTTATGATAATATTTGTGAGCATTACTCATTATTTAACTTTAACATATGTAAACCGATTTTCACGATGTCCTCCATGCTAATAGCCCATGCGCCGTTGGACGCCAACAGACTCTTTCCTTCTCTCAACAACCTTAATGAAGCCAGTTTCATTGCCATTGGTATCAAAGCATTGTTTGTAGCACATAAACTCATACTTCCTTATCAGTCCATGTGAGTTACCACACACATGATTGTTATATCACAAACACAAATCGTATCAGATTAAATATATTTAATTGATTCAAAAGTAAAAAAAATAACGAACCCGTTACCACAAACTAAAAACTCTTTTATATGAAATTCAAGATGTTAGAATGACCAATTCTCTTCTTACAGGTGCAAAGCTCACCAAAGACTAGAAATTTGAAACCCTGGATTTTACGTTCTAAGATTGACGAATGACTTTTATTTTTTCTAATGACCCAATAAGTCGAACCAAGATCTTAAGGCGCAAATTAATAAGAATTAGTTTCATATTTTTTATGTAATTCTACTTTATAAAAAAAAGTTATTGGATTTTAATAATCCCAAGTTTTATTTATTAGCCGGGATTAATCCCAACTAAGTAAATGTTTACAGATACTTACAAATTTGACTTTATTTTCCTCCAACGATCTTTTACTGACTGAGAGTTAACCCTTTTAGTTTTTTTGATGACGTAGACTATTTTTGTGACTAAAACACTAAACAGAAAGTTGAAATCTATCATTAGGTCTGTCAACTTAAAACTTCCGCACAAAAAAACCCATTAATCTCGATCTCCTGATTTGAACCACCGAACTCGTTAGAGGTAGATTTAAGGTGATAATAAAGGTTAGACAATAGAAAACAGATCTAATTGAAACTAGGCGGTGCTGGAGTTGAAAAAAATAACTCAAAATTGGTCTTATTTCATCAAAAAAACCAACGATGGTTAACTCTTAGCTAGTGAAGGATCATTGGAGGAATAATATGTTCATAGTTAGGAGTGTCTATAAACATTTAATGAGTTGGGATTAATCCCGGCCAACAAATAAAAGTTGAGATTATTAAATTCAATAACACATAAAAAAATCACAAAATAATAATTAAGATTCATGTATGTGTTTCGTCTAAGTCACTGTTAAAAAATTCTTCTTCAATATAGCAGTTGAAAACTTAATTACTATTATTACATGAAGTTTGACGCCATTTTCTCTTGTTTGGTCCGTTTAAAAGTTCACAAACTAAAAGTAAGCGGCATTAGGGGAAGGTAAATATTCTTATGTCGAAAAGACACCATTGCTTTAAAATTCACCTAATATTCACATTGTGTACTAATTAGATTAAAACAAGAGAAATGTTCAAATAAAAAGACTTTAAAATTAAAAAGTATAATAAGTAATTTTAATCATCTATCTCTTTAATTAATAGTTGAGAATAATTTATATAAGAAAATGTTAAAAAGTTATTTTAGGAATAACTATTTTGTTGACTTTTTATAATTTCCCTCCTTTTTGTTAATGCTCTTGTCTTTTTATGTACGACATTATTTTTTTATAAAAATTACACCATAAAAAGAGCATTTTGTATCTTTAAAACAAGTACAATCTTTTTATATAAAGTTTTAATAACTTTTTTAACGTTTTAAGCTCGTATCTCGTCATTGTGTTTTTTAGTGCAATTCATTGTGCATTTTTGTTAATTATTGTGTTTTTCTAAATACTATCGTGTTTTTCTAAAACGGTGAATTTTAAAAAAATATATAATGATGAAATAACATTGTTGTGTATCTATAATACATAAAGCATAATAATAAATTAACAACTAATTATTATAATAAATTAAAAACAATGACAAAATAACATAATGTCTTATTATGTTTTTTTTATCGTTATTGTGTAATTTTAAATACCATGAGTTTTGAAAAATATATTGATAAAATAATATTATTGTGTACTTCTAATTGTAAAAACATATAACAAATAATGTATATAAAGTAATAATAAAAATAACACATTATGTTATTTTCAACACTATAAATTTTGATAAATACATTGGTGAAAATTTATTATTGTACACTTCTAATTATATAAACTTGTTAATAAAACATAATGATGGATAACAAGTTTATATAATCTATAAAAACAATGATAATAATAACACATAATGATTTTAAAACATAAAACATAATAATAAATACATATAACAAATAATATAAAATATGAAACAATAAACATATATGACACAGTTAGCTGATGCATTTGATACAATGACCAAAATATACTCATCATAAAAAATAAAAAGAACATATATCAAGTTCACAATCTTTTTTAGCTTTTTTAGATTATATAGCTTTTTATTATAGCGTTACGCATATAATAAACACCAAATGTCATTAAAACAAGGGGTCACTTGCGGTCACGTGGGTCGTGGTCTGTGTCACTGTGAATTAGTTTCACATTTCGGGCCCGGTTCTGGCCCAGTCTTACTTAACACAGCCCAATAAGCTGAGATATGTTGGGCTCGAAACCAACATCTTTACGTCCACAGCCCAATTATATATAACTCATTTCAGTGTTTGCTCCTCCTTCAGATCTTGTCTTGAGAAGAAAGAAAGCTTTCGTCTACTTATTATTCTTCTTCTTCTTCTTCAAAGGACCAAAGAGACAATCAATCACTCGCTGAAAAAACCCTAACGATAACAGTGATCGGAGAATCATCATGAGTCGTGGAAGTGGAGGTGGATATGATCGTCACATTACTATATTTTCCCCCGAAGGTCGTCTCTTTCAAGTTGGTATGAATCCCTAATTCTTCTGCCACTGCAACTATATCCAAATTCATGATTGTTAATTTTTTTATTACAAGTTTCTCATATTCGATCGTTAGCTTAAGGAATTTCGTGTCTGTTTTATGTTTATAGCTGAGATCGAGGGTTTGAATTAGGGTTTTTTTTGTAATGGATTGTGTTGGATTTTGTGGATGGAAACAGAATATGCTTTTAAGGCAGTTAAAGCAGCTGGAGTAACCTCTATTGGTGTTCGAGGGAAGGACTCCGTGTGTGTTGTGACTCAGAAGAAGGTCCCGGTGAGTTTAATTTGTATATTTGGACGCTTTAGATGGTATGGTTTTTGAATCTTGTAAGTTTAATGATTTTGTGTGATTTGTAATCATGATGCAGGATAAGCTCTTGGATCCAACCAGTGTTACGCATCTTTTCCCCGTCACTAAGTTTCTTGGATTGTTGGCTACAGGCACTACAGGTTGTTGTTTAAGATTGCAGCATGAAATATATCATTCTTAGGTTTCATTTCCGTAGGACTTTTTGAGAGTTAATATCATCTTGAAATTCTATACATTTTTTTATCACTATGATGCCCATATATTTATACTGAAAATGTGATACATGATACTATAAAAGTGAAGGATAAGCCAAACTGCAACTGTAGTTTTTGCTAGTTAGCATAAAAAAAGTCATCATATTGAAATGAAGGCAAGTAATAGGGCACAATTTAGCAATTTATGGTTGGATTGTGTAACTTATGTCTCAAGCAACTGTAGAATTGTATTTGCAATGATGCATATTGGTGTTGATAAAATAACTACTTAATGGTATTGTGTTTTTAGGTATAATGTAGGTTACTTATGAGCCTGGGTATCAGTTTTTTAATGTTTGTAACTTAATTTAATTCTCATACCTGCCTTATATTGTTAGTCAATTGCTTGTAGGTTTGTGTGTGGATTCTGTTATTGCAGTTTATTGGTGCAACTTTCTGTATGATATTTCATTGTTATATCCATGTCCATTCAACCTGTTAAGTGTACCTTTCTTTTGTTTTATTCCAGCTGATGCAAGGACCTTGGTTCAACAAGCAAGGAATGAAGCTGCTGAATTTCGTTTTAAATATGGATATGAGATGCCTGTAGATGTATTGGCTAGATGGTAATCTTATAATATATTCTCTCTTACCTATATATTATGAAACTACCTATTTTAATGTGTCATAAATTCATGCACTGTACTACATTTTGCTGTGAATACTGGTTTTTATATGCTCTAGAGGTGGCATTTGAAGAATTGAAGAAATTGTGTTCTCTATTATATCTGAGTTTTTCATCTAGTACATCATGTTTTAATGTATTTTTATCTTCATTGTTTTATTTTTATTATGTCATGCATTGGTTGTCGTCTAATGACTAGGATTTTTTCTCTATCTATATGATATAAGGCATCTGTGACAATATTAAATTCGTAGAAACCATTTTGTTAATTATCTATTTAAATCAAACATTGCAGGATTGCAGACAAATCCCAAGTCTATACTCAACATGCTTACATGAGACCACTTGGAGTAGGTGTGTTTCTTACCTTTATGGGAATATCCAATGCTTTATTGTACATCTGCTCGTACCGTTTATTATGCAATTTGTTTCAGTTATTAGTTAATCTGGTCAGTTTTTTATGAGAACATGCACTTCTGTGTTTCATTATTTTTATCTATTCGTATAGTGGCTATGGTTTTGGGTATTGATGATGAGAATGGGCCTCGACTTTTCAAATGTGACCCAGCTGGCCACTTCTTTGGTCATAAGGTATGTGAAATTTCAAATTGAAATTTGAGTATCATTACAAGACAGCCTTTTCTATATAGGATTAATTCCAAATATATATCTTTTACAAATTATATATAAAAAATCTGTTTTTACAAACACAAAAATAGGAAAACAGTGTTGTTGTGACTGATCTCAGTGTATGATGTTCTCTTCGTTTATTCAGTGGAATTAACTTTTAAGGTTATATATACATTTAGAAGACTTAAATGATATGGAGCTCCACTTTATAAATTTCTGCAGGCAACAAGTGCTGGCTTGAAAGAGCAAGAGGCAATTAACTTTCTGGAGAAGAAAATGAAAAATGATCCTGAATTTTCTTATGATGAAACCGTACAGGTGTGTTTTTGTCTCTGTTAAAGTAAAGGAAATTTGTTATCTTTTTAGAATAATGGCAAATGGATTGGGTGTTTGCTATACCAGTGTTAACTGATCTGTTAGTCATGTTTTTTAAATTGAATTTGACATCCATCTTGCTTATTATCACTGATTGCAGACTGCAATTTCTGCTTTGCAATCTGTCCTACAAGAAGACTTCAAGGCCAGTGAAATTGAGGTATGATAAAATCCCATATTTGCTTAAGAAATTCATATATTGAAGTGCATGAATTGAACCTTGGCACGTACGTTTGTAGTCATATATATAAAAGGATAGTATAATGATTGATGCAAGACAATTTCAATGCTTGCATGAGCCTCACAAGTTTGTATCATACTATTTTGCTTTTTTGTGATGCATCATAGTGGTATACAATGGTCCAAAACCAGTCTGACCAACTTTTGAGCATACTGAACCCAGAAAGCGGACTGTGTAATATCAATATAGAATGGTTCAGTCCCAAGCCAGACCATTAGCTGGACTTGAAGCTTTTGTACTACTGATTTATGCCTAGTTTAGTAGTCCCTTGTTAAATGATAATGAAAATGTGGTTTTGAACTAGATCAACCAAAAACCGTATTTTTCATATCATGGATTGAAAACCTGACCATACATAATGGGTCCCACTGTCCCAGTCTGGTAACGAATTGGTCCCACTTTTGGTTTGAACTGTGTTTTGCAGACATGAAACCTAAACAGGGTATGAGACTGGGCCTTTTGGGTTTTTTTCGAGTCAGGCTAAACCCTGTTTTCACGCCTCTATGGATTGGAATCTGTTATCATTTATGTACTTCTTTAATGGTTTTCACGAGCAGGTTGGAGTTGTGCGAAAGGAGAATCCAGCGTTTCATGTGCTCTCCACCGAGGAAATTGATGAACACTTGACTGCCATAAGTGAACGAGATTAGATTTTTACTACTTGGCACTGTTTTCGTGTTCTTATCACTCTTTTGAGTGAATTTGAAGAATGTTGTTTATGAATCCTCAACAGTTGTGGTGTTGGTTGACTTCCTCTTTTCAAAAATAGTTACTTATATTTGCATCAGTGGTTTGTGGTTTATTTCCCTTCATAAAGTTTGTTGTCTTGCAACTAATTTTGATTGAGATTGGATGGAACTTATTATAACCACGGTTACATGGACCATAATGGCTGTCCTTCAAGAATTCTGTTATTTTACATCATTAAGTAAGCATACAGACGTTGGCTACATCTGTGTGAAGTGATATTCTTCCTGCACCATATGAAACATTATCAGAAAAAAGATTAAAGCTTCATGTATACGATGATGGAGAATGCATGAAGGTCGTATTTGATGATTAACAGTGGAAAGATTCATCTCAGCGACCTTTCTCTTCTTGCCCTAACTTGGTGACATCACTCTCGTGAAGAAGTAGTCGAGCAAGTTGGGTTTGAGGTCTAATACCATCAACCACACTTAAAAGTGTGTAATCCTAACATGACCTAATCAAGACTGAAACATGTTAATCGGATTGTTGGATGTAACAGGTGTAAACAAGTCATAAGTAGCTTGACAAGTTGATTTTTTCAATCAAACGGATTTAAGGCTAACCTGACACATGTTTAACTAGAAGTATAGCGAACCGTCGACTGTTTTAATCAAACAAGTTAAAAAAGGCTAACCCAACACATGTTTAACTAAAAGAATAACAAACTTGATGCATAAAGCTACACACACACAAGGTCTAGGAGCCTGACATGCTTAATTAAACATGCTAAATAGGTTAAGTTGAACACGACCCATTGTTAATACAATCCACAGTTTGTATTGTGTTATGGGTTGTGTTTGGAATTGTAACTGTAATTAAGACCTCTCATCTCTGTGTTACTGAAACAAAGACTAGTAAACAAGTGTTTAAATGCATTGTACTATTCCATTCCAACAGTAGTAGAATAGCTCTACATTTCCTAGCAACTGCTTGAGTTTCGAGAGGGCGAGCAAGTAGCTACATAGATCTACTGTTACCTAACAAACCACAACTTAGTATCCAATCGTGCCTTGACATGTCATTAAGTGTATCTTTACCATGTTGTCTACTGCCCAAAACTTATTTTTTCAGAAAATTGTCTCCTGTTGCAAATAATATTGTTTGACCACATGAACCTATGCTCGTTTTAGGAAGGTAAACTAAGTATATTTGGATTTCTTTTGAGGAAGTGATTTGTAGTTTTACACCAACCATTTTTGGCTAGATATACCGCTAAAAAGTTATTTTGACTATTTTGTGATATAAGTAGAAAAAGTATTGTACGAATCATAAATGTAAAAGATTCTATATTTGGTTTTGTGCATAGGTTAAACAGTAAAGCCATCAAAGCATAACATGCTTAACTGAAGTGATCATTTTGTGTAATGCACCTTTTATTTTTTTCCACAACATTTTGAAATCGGTTAACTAGCTCACTTGAGTTCGATTCAAGTCACTTGAATTTTAAAAGATTGATTTGAGAATTTGTGTAGTGTACATCTTTTCCACTCTAGCCGCTAAACTTTTGATTTATAATTACCATTAATTTGTGAAGTCCATTCACATATTAAACCTTAATCGATGTCAAAGAAACAAACAAAAAAACTTAAAAATATCCGAATTAAATAAATCGCTTAAATTACCCACCCATTCCTTTCTTCACTTAACAATCAAGTGAGTGTTTGAGATTACTTGGAATTGTTATTTTTCGAAATAAGCAGTGCTTGTTAAAAAGAATCTCTCATAAATGATTAGATAAACGATATCAAACACCCTCAAAACAAACCAATGTATCACAAAATCAACCCCCAAAATACGAACCCAAACTCCGAAACACAGGTAGAGTGTTCCCTTGATTCTACATCACAACATTAATATTTCCCTCCAAAGGTATCATAAACATTATCATATATCCCATCAAAACATTTAAGGTACGACGCGTATGCTGAAAAGAAAGATCTGGTAGCACAAGAATGTTGTTCATCTGCATAGTAGATGGTGTCAACTAGTTGACTAAGTCTTTAATGGAGCCTTTTTTACTCTATCAGATATTCGATCAGGACCAGTTGTATGAGACTTGAACCGACCTCTTCCTTCGCTTTCTTTCTCCTGTTGGATGCAAATCAAATCGTGAATTACAATAACAATAATCTACTTTCAGAATTTGGATGTAGAAATATGTGTATTCTTCTGTTTAATTTTAGATGAAATAAGTTGTTTTCAGTACCAAAGATCGATTATTTCAAACGATTAGCCTTTGTAGATTCAGAACTACAAATTTAACCTTATGGTAAAAGTTCAGTTTCGATAACCTGATTAACTGCTTTGGTTTATAAGCAAAAACACAAGATGTTTAAATAAGTAATCCCACGGTAAATATGCATACATATATGATGGTGGCTCATTAATTAATTAGTAGGCTTAAAGCTGAAAATGTTATTATATGACTGGATATTTGCTACTTTATTTTTAATATAAATATATATATATGAAGCCAGGTTTACATAAGAACCTCACATATGATGAGACCATTAAAATACATCACAATTAAAATTCAATTTAGTGGTTCTCAGTTGTCCGTTTAATGGCGCACCGTATTTTATAGCCACTGATTTAGTGAATTTAACGGCCATGATCTGTTCTTGCTATATTTGAAATCCTACACGAGACTGACCGACTAGATTACCAAACCCTAAAACTATTTACATTAACTCTCTTCAATCTGTTTCATGGTTCGACTTTGGTGTAGCTTTTTTTAATGGCAAGATGGTAATCATACCTTTTTCTTCACGATCTGAACAACATCCTCATCATGAAGAATATGACTGAGGCCACAATGTTGGGGGGAATGCCTTGCACTTGTGCCCCACACCAACACATATTTGACTTCTTTCACAAGGCTTCTGTGTATATGGTTACAGAAGTCTTCTACACTGCACCCACCTCTATCCTGAAATTACAACAAAAAACATACTGTACTTACTTTCCAGAATAAAAACAAGGCCACATGTCACTAAAACATAATCAAGTGGCATCAGTATTCCGCCGTCGCTCAAAACTCATTTTCTTGAAAAACAAAAACCACAAAAAACCGAGTAGCTAAAAAAGTGGTTTTGAGCAACATAGGTAGAATGACGACAGAAATGATTACTATTAAGTGAAATTTGCCCTAAAAACAACAATACTAATTGCTTGAGCACATTAATAACAATATGCGCACACACAAGAATGTGTTTAACATACAGCAGAAAGCACCACAGGATCACCAAAATCAGGTTGCTGGCCTTGTGGTTTTGTATAAACCCTGACTAGACCCATTTCCTCCCACATCTTTGCAAGCAGTCTATCCAAATTCAGCTGTCAAAATAAGCAGATTAGAAGTTTCAAAAAGTGTTAAGACTACTGTAAGTGTAAATTAACATTTAAAATATTCTTATATATACGGGGAATGTGTCCATAGGCCATCCAAGTATTTCAAAAGCTTTCACTAAGGCCACCCAAAGATTAAAACAACTTTAAAGGTTACCCATAAATCGATTTTATATTTTATATGACGACACTGACAAAAAAGTGTAATAAAATTATAAAAAAATAACATAATACCCTTAAAAGTGAAGCCTTTGTCCCATCTACATCTGTAAATGACAAAGTACCCCTCAATCTACTCAGGAGAATAAACTCTAGATACACCGTCAAAACATATTTGAGTAGTTTCAAGAGTATTTTGTCATTTTACAACTGCAAAACAAAAGCTTTAAATTCCAGGGTTCCTTTTGATTTATGATTTTTCACCAAATATAGCATAAACAAAACCTAATTGATACTTCGTTGGCCTTTAAAGTTGTTTTCATATGCAGGTGGCCATAATGAAAACTTTTTAATATATAGGCTACATGGTACTTTAATATCATCATGAAATAACTCAGATGCTTTAACTACATTTTTATAAAAAGAAGCACAAAACATACCTTCAAGTTGCAGCTAATGACAATAGAATTTGGTTGTCGTGCTAATTTGTCAACATCATCAATACCCACAACATCTATTTTGTTGTACACGTATATACACTTCATGTACTTACGATTCCCCTCTATAACATCAATCAGATCATCCACAGTGGCATCCTCACGAAATAATAACTGAAATAATTTAAATATGAAAAAGATTAATATCATGAGGACTATATTAAATAAACATATACCAACAAACTCAGGTGACTATGAATAAGTTTTCTTCCTCCTGATAGAAGAAAAATGATTTACATTACATTTCAAATAAAACTATTATTTGCAACACTAGAATTTTCTTATGAAATCAATTACCAAAATAAATTCATAAGCTGAGCCATTTGTTCTTAGTTGAGAGTTTAGAATACCTCTGCATTGTGAATCTTGTATTCATGTAGAATTTGGTAGCAAAGTTTTTCATCTACATGAGTCAATTGCACTGTGCTGTTGAAGGAAATCCCACCAGTTTTTTTCTTTTTGAAGTATATCTGTAAAGGACTCAACAAATCAGAATAAAAAGTGAAAAGTAGGATGCTTTGCATAATATACTAATGTACTTTCACTTATGTTATTTCTGTGCATGAATCATTAAAAGATCTTTATGCCTGTTTGGGTCAATATGTGGACTTTGAACCGCCTGGGTTATTGTGTAGATCGGTTTTAAAAGTTCTTATCATGTTTGGGGGGTGATTAAAATACCTTATAATGAACCAAACAGGACAAAAGAACCATCTTAAATGACTCAAACGTACAATAAAAGAAGTATAACTACTAAGATGAGACAAAAGTGAGAGCAAGTCCATCTTTATGCAAAAAAAAAATTAATAAGAAGAAAGAAAAGAAAAGAGAACAATTAAAATATAAATAACTGTAGAAGTTAGCTAAAATAAGATTTATATCAGATACTCGGGATTACAACATTTTCCAAAACAATGAAGCACTGATTTGAAACATTACTTGTGGTGGTCTCTTGTTTAAGCGCAAGCCAACAGCTTCAAGCTCTTTTGTCAATATTTGTCGATGTCCTTCACTCTGAAATTTTGTTGAAGAAAACTTAAGTAAGACAGAAATCTTAAAGAAACAAAAATTTTGAAGATAATAGTGCAATACCCGTATTTCTAAGATATGATGAACGTATAAATGGTTGAGTTGTATGTCCAATAATGGTGAAATAGTAAAAGTATTGGTGTTTGAAATTTGCTATGTGTTGGCTTGAGACACCCCAAATTTATAGTTTATTCTAGGTGCAAGTGTGCAACTATTACTAGAAAATACTTAAATTTTTATTGTCCTCTTCCATACTTCTTTTCACTTCTCCAAGTAACAGTGAGTCAAATTCTAGAATTAACTAAGGAGGGAAAGATGGTGATTAATCGAATATTATGGCTGACAGGTGAAAAAGCATAAAAATCAAAAAGTGATAGTTTCAATCACTTGTGAATCACAATCAGATATCAAATAGAGTTACCAATCACAGATTCATCAATAGAGATCTCTAAACAAAATTTTATATTACAATACGGACTTACTTTTGAAGCATCAAGAACCATCAACACAATGTCTGATGACTTTGAAACTGCAATCACCTAAAATTGAAAAGAATAAAGTGTATTAGCAAAGATACATCTACTAGAACCAAGATGAATAGGTCCAATAAGTTAAAAGGGTGACGTATACATAGGCCACCCAAGTACTCAAAATTTTTCACTAAAACCATCAAAATATTTAAAAAAAGAAAAAAAAACTTTAGATGCCACTTGCATATCAAGTTGAAACTTTTGTAACATCTAAGTTGTATAACGACAAAATGCCCACGGATATGTATGAAAGAATCCACAATAGATGGATTGTCAAAACACATTTCAGTAGATTCAAAGAAGCTTTTGCCATTTTACAAAATCTAGATGTGACAAGCGCTTTAAATTTTAAAATTAAAAGGTTTTTGTTGTTTTATAATTTTCTGGTAAGAAACTTGTTAAAATCGGAATATATGAAACAAAATTTATACTTGGATAACCTCTAAAGTTGTTTACTTGGATTACCCATGTACCATTATAGTATAATTAATGAGTGTTATTTTCTTATTGAATACTTTCCTATTATAGTTGTGCTAGAACTATAACTCCCAGGTGTTATACATCTATTAAACATATAAACAAATTAAAGTCATTACAAATAAGATCACAACCAGTCTTACTAAATGAATAAATAGACTTACCTGCCTACCACGCCCTTTGCCCTCAGAAGCTCCTTCATAATTCCAGGAAGATCAAGTAGTTGAATTTTAGTATCATTGTAGTGAATAATCCCAGGAATACAAGTCAGTGTTGTAAACTCATATGCTGCAGCTTCTGATTGCGTTCCAGTCAACATGGTTAAGAGTGTTGACTTTCCGACACTAAACATAAAAATAATATCAGAATGACGAGAAGTGACAATAAATAAATAATCAGATCATCTGTGTTAGGATACCCATTTTAAGCTAAACTTAACCTCTACATGAAAAAAAGGCCCAACGTAACAATAACATACCACCATATAAAAATCACAACTGGTTACAACTTGGCATTAATTTGTATTTTTATTTTCGTGTTTTTGTATAAGTTCTAGTGTACTTTAGCTTTTGTCCCCTCGTACTATTATGTACGTTCGAGTCATATAAGAGGACTTTTCATCCCATTTGGATCGTTATTGGGTATATTTGTGATGACCCATACTCGAAAAAAACTTGTACATTAAATGTACAAAAGATGGTTAAAAATGGACTAATAAGAAAGTGCATTATTAGTTTACACCACAGAAAAAAAACTTTTGTTTTCTGTTGGTGTGGGGGTTCATAAGATCAGTATCAATAACATGATAAGTTGATAACAGACCTTGGAAATCCTATAAGTGCAACGCGGCCATGACCATATTTTGTAACCTCAAAACCCTCTCCAGCTCCACTAGAACCCTGTTTATCATAATAACGATTTGATGTATAGATAAAAATAATAGCAGTCAAATATGTGCATGAAAAAGACAACCTACGAGCACTAACAATATGAACAAACAATATAGCAAGCAAGTACTAAAAATATAATACGAATTGCTTACTTTTGGTGGCTCTAATAACTGTGTCCTTAGCTTTGCTATCTTAGCCTTGAGCTGACCCAAATGATATTCTGCATCAAGAGAAGTCAAATTAAACATGGTTGCAAAATAATCTTCATATAAAGGATGATGTATCAATGACAATATGACATAGATAAGGTACACAAGCAGATAACAAAATGCATCAATTTATGGGTTCAAACTGCAAGGAGAATAATACAAAAATGCACAACGCACGAGCATTAATCACATGAAATGATATCAGAAGCAAGTATGCCTACCGAAAAGCACCAAGTATGTGAATGCTCTTAATGTAAGTTATACAATGAACATCTCATTTCCCTCATAGGCCCATATGGCCCATGTTGCATTCATTGATATGCTAAACGGACAATAAACATGAAACTAATTTTGAAACTGCAAGAACATAAACCATATGCAAGCATTTCATTCATAACCTGTTGCTTTATTCTTCTGGGTCCGTGCCATCTCAGCTTCGATTTCTTTGATCCTTTCTATGATCCCCATCTTTTTTTATGATAAGCTGTAGATATATAGAAGAATTGTATTACTGTATTAGCAAAATACGTTTTCTGAACTCCAAGTCTCCAACATCCATATGTAAGGACAAAACCAACCACATGTGTAATTGGCAAGTAAAGAAATATGTAAGCTATGAGAAACAAAACAGCAACATCTTATTTGCTAGGGATTCAAGAGTAGTAACAGCATCAAAATAACAACTATATAGCGCTTCCAGCCTATCCAATGTCTAAGAAAATGAACACAACAGAAGACTTCAGACAAACATACAAGTTTCCCGAACCAACTGGTCAGATTACAATGAACTTGGGCCTGCAGACACCATGTATGTTACCCAGACGTCAACTTACAGGAGCATTGTACACTCACACAAGGTCACAACTCCCAATATATGAACACTTGAAAAGAGATTTATTCTTCTTTATGCTTAGATTGTTGAAGAGCTACTCAATTTAATAACAGTACATGTAACAGCAGCTATAAGCATCAATGAATATCGACGCTGGTTTCAGATTTCTATACAAGATAACATAAATTCAAACGCATCTTACGAAAAATTGACATCGATTCTAACTCTTCAACAATAAGCGATTGAAACAAGTAACCATAGAGGTTCAAATTAGCATGATTCGGCGAAAAAACGGAAGAAGGAGCTGAAATGAAACCGTAAAGCGTATGCATACCTGGCGGACGGATAGAAGTAGATGCGACGGAGGGTTGATCTGAGGAATCGTTGAGGTTGAAGGGACGATGTAGTTCAAGTGAGTTCGAATTGACGTTCGATGGTGGTGATGGCTGCTGCTAGAGTGATGATCGAGGGATGATGATTGAATATTGATGATGCGATTGCGATTAGGAGTCTCGTATGCCTTCTGTTGCAAGCACGAGCACGAGCACTAGCACTAGCACTAGCACTAGCAGTGTGTCAATGCGATTTGGGGATCCAGTCCATTTCCATTTCCATTTCCATTTCCATTTTCATTTCCATTTCCGAGCCCAGTCCAGTAATTGGAAACTGAACCCTGTTTCAAAACCCGACCTAGGTTGTTTTTAAATCCGGGTTGGTAGGAACCAGTTTAGACCCGTACAAGCTAGGATAGTTGGAGAAACGAACGATAAGAACATAGGGCATGATTACTAGTGACCAGGATTTGGGCCTCGTAATCTCAAAAGGAAGAAGGCGATGAGAAAACCTAACAACATCACTAGTCGGACATTGTATGATATGAGGTTGAGATGTCTCCCGTAAAAGGAGACATTCATTCCAGAAAAACAATTATTAACTTGTTAGCGGTTATTGTCTATAGTTGTGACAGATAACAAAGTTTCTTAAGAAAAAGATATATGTGGTTGTGTAATGTCATTATCCTTTGAAAAAAATCGAACTCGACAGACAAAGCCTTGGATGCATACCTACAATGTTAATGTCATGATAAAAATAGCATTTAATACATAAGCCTCTCTTCGGGGTGGGGGGGGGGGGGGGGGTTCAATTATCTCCGACTATTTAATATTTTAGCCTTAGATGCGACTAAGATGTGTTTAGGCGAGAACCTTTAAGTTCTCATGCGATATATTAGTTCTCGCACGAGTAGGTACCTTGGGTTGCAAGGAATTCTGATCTAAGTGTTTTCGCGCAAGGTGTTAGTGTTCGCGTGATATGAAAGTTCTCGCACGATTTGAAAGTTCTCACGCGAGGTTATGTTGTCGCATGGATTTAGTTCTCGTATGGCTTGTTGTGATACTTGTTATGTTACCATGCTTTAATCTTTTTCAAAATGATCAAGTTTTATGATATATCTTTATTTGGTATGCTATATACTACTATAAGAAAAGTATTATGTAATGAAAGTGAAAGATAAACGGTAAAGAGAAGTGGAACATGATTGAATGAATGAAAGTTTTGCAAGCAAACGTATGAAGGTTAATAATTCATTGATGGGTTGTTAGCTTAACTGTGTGCGATTTAGCTAACCCATGAGGATACACGCATGGGTTTAATTCTTAAGATTGACCATGTATAAATGGAGGTTCATGACTCATTGAGGGGTCGTTAGCTCAACTGTGGGAGGTTGTATGGCTTATGAGGATTCTTACACGAGTCTGATCCTTGTGATCGACTGTGAACAAAAATTGAATCTTTGTCACGAAGCCTTGAGACTGTGATCAGTCTCGTAACTTATGTTGAGAGCCGAGCATATGACACTGATTCATTAAAGTGAATGATAATCAATAAATGAACGATGATGAAAGATTATGAAATAAACAATTTGCGATGTATGTAATGATGTATGCTCACGTACAAAATGGCAATAGCTTCAATAAAAGTAAAGTATTTTATTATTAAACTAGAACTTACTTAGCGTGTCTGACTTTGTATGCATAATAGTTGGTAGGTAGTTGACAATGCTGAGGAGGTGCAGGCATGGACGTGAAAGCTACTGGGAAAATTCAAGTCTAGCATCCATATTTTTAGAAATGATGTTATTTTAATACATTTTTTATGTTTAAAGGAGACGATATGATGTTTTGATACAAGCATAAATATAAATGAAAATTTATGTTTTCCCGTGGCAATTATTACGTTTATTATTGTTTTATGCTACGAAGAATGTCCAATTGTGAGTGCTCCCGGGTTCGGGATTTTACAAAAACTCACCATGATCAATCTACAACCGTGAAAGCACACAAGAGTCGAACAAAATCCAAAATCAAAACTCAAGAAGAATTCAAGATGAACACGAACAATAACTATTGAAGGCGAAAATCCAAAATCGAACACTATGTCTATAGCGAACAACCAAAATCAACATTCACCTTCTAACCCTAGAAACAATCGCACCTGCAACACTTGAGTTGCTTATCCCCATCTGAGTGGTGTTGAAGGCAAAACAACAAATGGTGGACTTGATGAACGACAAAGAGGATGGAACAATGAACAACAAGGATAATGGAACATTATAAGAAAATTCTAATATTTATCTAATTCTGATGATTTATACGTTAGTACTAACCACTCGAAAAAAGATTAACTGTGAAACACTGATGGAACATGTAATAAAAAATACTACGAAAAATAAATAGCTCAAAACAAAGAAGAAAAACAACGAGTGTGTAAATGATGATTTTACTATAATTAATGAGCTCTATTGTAAACTGATTATAGAAAATTTCATATAACTCGAAGGTTTAAGTTTTAACTTAAAAAAGGTTTAGGAGATTAAATGTAAATTTGACATAACTTGAATGCTTAATTATAAAACTTTAAAAAGTTTAGATGATTAAATGTAAGTTTACAAAACTCGAAGCTTAGTTATAAATTTAAAAAGGATCAAATGATTAAATGAAAATTTAACATAACTCGAAGACTTAATGTAAGGCTCCGTTTCCGGAGACCTCACAGTTGATCATTCACGGCATTAAATACATTAAACATTATAATTTACAAGCTTAAGCAGTGGAATTATTTTGACAAAAGCCATTCATTTTATTTCATTAAAAACACTGTTGTTGAGCAATACACTATTGTTTGACCGAATACAAAAGAATTGTTTAATTGCATTACAAAACAACAGCAATAATAAGTATGAATGGATGTCAGTCTTTCCCTGCCGAGTAGCTTCACCCTCATGCCATCCTCAGCAATGTTTACCTACCAACTGAAAATGTATAAAAGTTAGCATTGCTAAGTGAGTTCTAGTTTTAAAAGTAATAAAATGCTTTCTGTAAGGTATGTATATGAAAATACTCTTTTTATGAAAATTTCATCTCTTTATACGTGAGCACGCATTAACTATACAATCAGATAATGCTTCTTCTCTTTACTGTATGCCTTGTTTATTCTGTACTCTTTTATCTTTATCTTTCACTGTCTATGTGGACCAATGAGCAATACCCTAAACTATGTGCGTGGCGGAAACTGGTGCCAGGCCCTCTATTCCCTCAATGGGCTCTGATTATTGTATACAAGGCTGGCTCAGTCACCTAGGGTACGCTGCAAAGGTCCGCCAATCTCAATTGACTGGCCCCGTGTGCATAATAGGGTAGCTAACCCGCATCACAGTTGAGCTAACGACAACATGGTCGTGCACCTCCTATGTGCTTGCAAGACTTTTTAATATTTTATTTAAGTTTCACTTCTCTTCTTTGTGGCTCTTTTGCTTTATTATTAATAATACTTTACGTTACGATAATAAACACACCGCGTAAAGTCATACACTAATAGTAATAATAATAATAAAGGACAATCATAAAACAATCATAATCATGCATGAAACTAAGCATTAATAAGCCCTAGTCAAACCTCGATCAAAACCTTAATAGTGCAGACTCCCAAAATTTCGTAATAAATTCTAAGTGTTTAGGCGCACCAACACTATTTGGGTGCATGAGCCCTATTTGGGCGTTTCATCACTATGCAGGCGCATCAGCCACACTTAACCGTTTTAACACCAACACTTAACCGTTTTAACACTTAGGCGCATGAACTAGTCAAACGCATGGACACTATTGGGGCGTATGGTCCACTCGGATGCATGGAAACTTAGGCGCATGGGCTATTCAGACGCATGGATACTTAGGCACATGGGCTATTCAGACACATGAACACTATTGGGGCGCATGGCCTTACACTTAGTCGTCTGATTACAAATTCTAGGCGCATGAACCACTGTTCAGGCGCATGAGTTACACTTAAACATTTCTAAGACATTTCCAGGCGTATGAGCCTTATTTAGGAGCATGAACCTTCTGCTCAACATGTTTCTAGGATATTTCTGAACCCAAACATCAAGCCTATTTGTTCTAAGCTTACCAAGGCTATTTTAAACATGAACAACCTATAAATATCTAAGGAACATCATCAAACATGCATAATACAACGGGTATACATACATAATCATAATAAAAACCGTTTTAATACGTTTTCAGCCCCAAAGAGTTTTAAACAAGTAAAACCAGGGTCTAGAAACTCACTTGGTGCAACTTGGGTGTATCTTCCTTCTAACCCGTATGCAATTGAGTTCAAACACCTAGAAACCCACCAAACACACACAAGCACACAAGCACATAACCGAGACAAAACCCATAATAAACACTTAGAAACTTCAAATTCTTACCTTGAATTCAACCTCTTCTTCTTCTTCTTCAACCCGAAAGTTTCTGCTCCCTCTCTCTCTAGAACCGATTGAAGAAGTGATGTGAAAAGAGGGTGGGCGGCCATGCCCACCTTTACACTAACTTTTTGTACTTTTGTCCTATTTTTATATTTTTAACCCCTTAACTTGGGTTTATTGATGTTTCCTTCTTTTATTTACTTTAATAGAATAACCGGGTGTTATAAGTCCACCCCTTATATAGGTTTCGTCCCTGAAACCTGTTATTCTTCAAACAAACGTGGGTAATGCTGTCTCATTTCTTCCTCAAACTCCCACATTGACTCGGATCCCTTCTTATGCTTCCACTGTACACGCACAAGAGGAACCACTTTATTCCTCAGCCTCTTCTCTTTTCTATCGATGATTGCCACCGGTTGCTCCACATAATTGAGCCTTTCGTCTACTTCGATATCCTCTAGTGGAACAATCATGTCCTCATTTGCCAGGCACTTTCTTAGATGAGATACATGGAATGTCAGGTGAATTTCACTTAACTCATCTGTGAACTAAAATCTATAGGCCACCTCTCCTACTCGAGCAATGATTCGGAAATGACCTATATACCTTGGTTTAACTTGCCCCGCTTCCTGAATCGAATAATACCCTTCCAAGGTGAGACCTTCAACATAACCCGGTCACCCACCTGGAACTCAATCGGTTTGCATCGTTTATCAGCATACGACTTCTGTCTATCTTTGGCTGCCTTCATGAAGGCTTTAATCTTCTCAAGCTTCTTAGTCGTAGCCTCGATTACCTCGACGCTCCCCAATTCCTTCTGACCAATATCACCCCAACAAACGGGTGTTATGCATCTCCTACCGTATAACATCTCATAGGGTGGCATACCAATGCTGGCATGATAGCTGTTGTTGTAGGAGAATTCGGCTAACGGTAGGTGGTCATCCCAACTTCCCCCAAAATCAGTCACACATGCCCGAAGCATGTCTTCCAATGTCTGAATGGTTCTTTCTGACTGACCATCAGTTTGGGGATGATAAGCCGTGCAATATGTAACCTCGTCCCCATGGCATCGTGGAATTTCTTCAAGAATTTGGATGTAAACCGGGTGTCACGATCAGATACAATAGACACCGGCACACCATGACGAGTTACATTTCCTTGATGAATAGAAACCTCTCAGATGAATATGTCTCGCGGATTGGTAGGAAGTGAGCACTCTTCGTCAAACGGTCAACTATCACCCATATGGCATCATACCCTTTCGGAGTACGCGGCAACTTCATAATGAAATCCATGGTGATGTGCTCCCACTTCCATTCCGGTACATACAAAGGTTGAATCTTCCCATACGGCTTCTGATGTTCGGCCTTCACCTGTAAGCAAGTAAGACACTTACTCACATACCCCACCACATCGCGCTTCATACCCGGCCACCAATAATCTTTCTTCATATCTTGATACATTTTCATGGCACCAGGATGAATGGAGTATCGAGTCTTGTGAGCTTCATTCATAATCTTCACACGTAGATCCCCAAAACGAGGAATCCACGCCCGTCCAAATCGGGTTTTAACACCAAGTGTGTTTTCACCCAATTCCCTAACCAGACCTCTCATCCTTTCAGAGTTGTGATGATCTTCTTTCAGTGCCTCATCTTGAAACTCTTTGACTTGCTTCATTACATCAGAGGTCATGATCAGTTGATATGCTTTCACCCGAATCGGCTCGGGTCTCTCTTTTCGGCTAAGGGCATCAGCCACCACGTTGGCCTTGCCCGGATGATAGTGGATCTCGTAATCATAGTCTTTTATGAGCTCCAACCACCTCCTCTGTCTCATGTTCAGATCTTTTTGCTCGAAGAAGTACTTCAAGCTCTTGTGGTCAGTGAAAATGGTGCACTTCGTCCCGTAGAGATAATGCCTCCAAATCTTTAGTGCAAAGACCACGGCTGCTAGCTCCAGGTCATGAGTACGGTAATTGACCTCATGAACCTTCAACTGTCGGGATGCATAGGTTATAACCTTTCCTCTCTGCATTAACACGCACCCTAACCCTAAGTAGGAAGCATCAGAATAAACCACCAGATCTTCACTTCCATCGGGTAATGACAGAATAGGAGCTTGAGTCAACCTCGCCTTCAGTTTGTCGAACGCCTTCTCTTGAGCTTGACCCCATATAAACTTTACATCCTTTTGAGTCAACTTGGTTAGTGGAGAAGCGATCTTGGAAAAGTCTTAGATGAATCTTCTGTAGTAGCCCACCAAACCTAAGAAACTACGAATCTCGGATGGCATCTTCGGTCACTTCCATTGCATAACCGCCTCCACCTTTGCCGGGTCCACCATGATTCCGTCAGGATTCACCACATGACCCCAAGAATTGAACTTCGCGCAACCAGAACGCACACTTAGAGAATTTGGCATACAACTTATCCCTTCTTAATGTCTCCAACACCTCCCGAATATGACCAGCATGCTCTTCTTCGCTCTTCGAGTAGATCAGGATATCATTAATGAAGACAATCACTGATCTATCCAACATCAGCCGGCACACTCGATTCATCAAATCCATAAAGGCAGTTGGCGCGTTAGTTAGACCAAAAGACATAACGAGGAACTTGTAGTGTCCATAACGCGTACGGAAATCTGTCTTAGGAATGTCTTGTTCCTTCACCTTCAATTGATGGTAGCCAGATCATAGATCTATCCT
Source organism: Flaveria trinervia (assembly GCA_025506515.1). Taxonomy (NCBI): domain Eukaryota; kingdom Viridiplantae; phylum Streptophyta; class Magnoliopsida; order Asterales; family Asteraceae; genus Flaveria; species Flaveria trinervia. Next base: position 1,330,486 of record CM046449.1, read on the forward strand.
CGAGAACCAACTAGCACCTTGGTGCTGGTCGAACAAGTTATCAATCCTTGGTAACGGGTACCGATTCTTCACCGTCAACTTGTTCAGCTCTCGATAGTCAATGCATATTCACATACTTCCGTCCTTTTTCTTTACAAATAATACCGGAGCACCTCGCGGAGAGATACACGGTCGAATGAATCCCTTATCCATTAACTCCTACAATTGGCTCATGAGTTCCTTCATCTCAGTCGGAGCTAATCGATATGGTGCTTTGGCAACGGGTTGAGCACCGGGTATAACTCAATTTGGAACTCAATCTCGCGATCCGATGGCACGCCGGGTAAGTCTTCCGGGAATATGTCCGGAAAGTCACACACCACTGGTACCTCAGATAATTGCGGTACCGACACATCCACATCTTTTACGTATGCCAAGTAGGCACCACCTCCACGTTTCATGCACTTCCCCCCACCACCATCGAAATCACCTTTGGGATCGTAGTAACGCGATCTCCATAAATCGTAACCAAACTCCCATTGGGCGCAACTAATCAAATCATCTTCTTGCGACATACGATGTTTGCTTCATAGGTTGCTAACCAGTCCATCCCTAGTACTACATCAAATCCACTTAGGGGCATCACATGTAACCTAGCAGCAAACCTACGACCTTCTAGTTCTATAGCACAGTCTTCTATCATATCAGTAATTCTCATGGACTTGCCAATAGCGGTTTCTACATCGGATGGTTCACTGACATTTCTACTACTAATAGGCAACTTAGCACAGAAAGTAGTGGAAATAAAACTCCTACTAGCACCGGAATCAAACAATATAGAGGCACAAATTTGGTTTACTAGAAACATACCTGACACCACATCGGGATCAGCTCTGGCTTCCTCCCGGGTCATGGTGTAAGCTCTAGCACTTGCCCTCTGCCCTCCTTCCTCCGGCTTCTTCGCTCCAGAGATCACCGCCCTCGGCTTCTTACAGTCTTTGGTCGCGTGGCCCTCCCCGCCACAGTTATAGCACTTCAGCGCCCTACAGTCTCTAGCGATGTGTTCAGGCTTGCCACACCTGAAGCATACATTCATTCCCATCCTGCACTCACCAGCATGCTCCCTTCCACATCTGCCACACTTTTTCAGCCCTGATCTTGACGACACCCCATGGTCGTCCACCTTCATCTTCTTGTTGTTTGGAGTGAAACCACCACGTTCAAACCTCTTCCCATTCCAGTTCTTACCATCCCCACTCATCTTCTTCACCTCCACCACCATTTCCTCTCGCTCATCATACAATCTACCCGCCAAATCCACCACCGATTGAAAGGTACCTCGCTGAGCACAATCAGGTACCTGCGAATGTCAGCCGGCAGTCCCTGGATGTACCTCTTGATCTTCCTTGACACCGACGTCACCTGATCCGGCACCAGCCTCGCCATCTCGTTGAATTTAGTGGTGTACTGCTGGTGGGTCATGGTTCCCGCTTCAAGTTGCAAGAACTCCCTCTCGATTTTATCGAGTTCCCTGTAAGGACAAAATTCCTCGATCACCAACTGCTTAAACTCCTTCCATTGCATTTTCCCGATGGCTCTGGCACCCTCAGCTTGGACAATATTGTCCCACCAATACAACGCTGAATCAACGAAAGAGTGAGTTGCGAACTTCACCTTCTGGTCCTTGCGGCACTCACTGATCTCCAAGACTGCCTCCATCTCCCTCACCCAGCGGTGAGCGGCAGCAGCATTGCCATTGCCATCGAAAGTCGGGGGCTTACACCTTTGGAACGCCCCATAACTGCACCCTCCGGTCGCTACCCCCACTACATCATCCTCCTCCTCATCGGACAACACAGTCTCAGGCTTCGGTTGTTCCTCCTCCCTTCTGATTCCCTTGCCCGTTGATCCATTTCTAGTCTCCTTCTCCTTCCTCTCCTCGCTTCTCACAGCCTTGATGACTTCAGTCACCACAGACGGTAAGATTGTCTGTATGACCTGGTGTACTTCATCAGCAATCGCCTCCCTATCTGAGGCATTCAAGCTAGCATTCTCATTCTCTTCGCTTCGGCCATGAACCTCAGGGTTCTCATGGGTCGTCTCAGGAGCCTTAGCACTACTCCTAGTCACACGTGGACGGCCTCTGCCTCTAGGAGCCTTGGAAGATTTCTGTCCATCTATCCTCTAACACACTATAAGATTCAAACACTAACGCGGTCAGTCAAGGGAGTAGCTCAGTTTATGTCAAGTATAGTAAGTCCTAATTACAGTGGCCAATTATGATTAGCCACCTACTTTACTCATCATACCCCAAGCATTTCCTATCCTGACTTAATCAGTATCTAATCTACTAAGAGCATATAATCAAATAGCATGCGCACATAATGCCGATTAACATTAAAGAAAATACCTGATGGCACGTAGCTACTCGGGCTGACATCCCTCCAGTTGTCCCATTTTCAGTTTAAGTTTAGGTTTTAAAAAAATTATTTAACCCAATTCTCTTAAACTTTGGCTCTAATACCAACTTGTAAGGCCCCGTTCCCGGAGACCTCACAGTTGGTCATTCACAACATTAAATACATTAAACATTATAATTTACAAGCTTACGCAGCTGAATTATTTTGACAAAAGCCATTCATTTCATTTCATTAAAAACACTGTTGTTGAGCAATACACTATTGTTTGACCGAATACAAAAGAATTGTTTAATTGCATACAAAACAACAACAATAATAAGTATGAATGGATGTCGTCTTTCCCTGCCGAGTAGCTTCACCCTCGTGCCATCCTAGCAATGTTTACCTACCAACTGAAAATGTATAAAAGTCAGCGTTGCTGAGTGATTTCTAGTTTTAAAAGTAATAAAATGCTTTTTGTAAGGTATGTATATGAAAATACTCTTTTTATGAAAATTTCATCTCTTTATACGTGAGCACGCATTAACTATACAATCAGATAATGCTTCTTCTCTTTACTGTATGCCTTGTTTATTCTGTACTCTTTTATCTTTATCTTTTACTGTCTATGTGGACCAATGAGCAATACCCTAAACTATGTGCGCAGGGGAAACTGGTGCTGGACCCTCTATTCCCTCAATGGGCTCTGATTACTGTATACAAAGATTTTAAAACAAGTAAAACCAGGGTCTAGAAACTCACCTGGTGCAACTTTGGGTGTATCTTCCTTCTAACCCGTATGCAAATGAGTTCAAACACCTAGAAACCCACCAAACACACACACATGAACACACACACAAACACACAAGCACATAACCGAGACAAAACCCATAATAAACACTTAGAAACTTCGAATTCTTACCTTGAATTCAACCTTCTTCTTCAACCCGAAAGTTTCTGCTCCCCCTCTCTCTAGAACCGATTGAAGAAGTGATGTGAAAAGAGGGTGGGCGGCCATGCCCACCTTTACACTAACTTTTTGTACTTTTGTCCCCTTTTTACATTTTGAACCCCTCAACTTGGGTTTATTGATGTTTCCTTCTTTTATTTACTTTAATAGAATAATCGGGTGTTACACTTAAATATAAAATTTTAAAAGAGTCAAAATGAGTAGGTTTTGATTTGAATAAAAACCAAAGAGAGAAAAAGTGTTGTGGTTAGTTTAAAATTTTAATTAGAGGTTTAAATGTAAAATTATAAGAAAAATAAAGTATGGTTTTTATTAGTTTGGAGGAAAAAATTATGGTGGTAATATTAAAAAAACCTACACTTTCACTACTCATAATTTTTCTATTTGTTATATAGAGTGTTGCGATGGATGTTATCAAGCCTCTTTTTAACCTGTTTTAAATGTTGATATATTTTGGTATTATTATTAATTATTATAACAATATGCCCTTTTCACGTCTTCACATTCAAAGTGCTCGCGAGGATCGTTTCGAATTTATACTAAAAAAATAGTATTAAGTAATAAAAATACAAATAATAAATGTATGTATTTTAATATTAATTTGAAATATAATAACTAAGATAATACATAAAATAAATGTACATTAATAATATATTAATTGGGAGAAATTCATTAAATATGTGCAAATTAAGAACTATTGTATATATCACTTTTATCTTATGTTTAAAATGCTATATTAGGTGTCTTAAATTTTAAGTAAAACTATAAGTATGTCCTCATCATATACTTTATATAATAATATAGATAATATAGATATAGATTATTAATATTATCATTGTTATAAAAGTATTTAGTAATTATATAGTTAATATTTAAATAAGATAATGCTTATTTATAAATAATAATTATTATTTTATTATTATAAAATTATTTAGTAATTATATAGTTAAGTTTTCAGATAAGATAATACCTATTAGTTGTAGCACCCCGAATTTCTATTTAAACGAAAGGAAAAGAAAAGTAAATAGAAAAAAGAGATAATGAGCACAAGTGGAGGGGGATAAAGTGTACAAAGTACAAAACCTTTTTATTTGAGGTTTAAAGGGGCATGGTCGCCCATCCCTTCTTCACCCTCTTCATTCGGCTGAAAGGAAGAAAGAAGAGAGAGAAAGCTCTTGGTTCTAGAGAGAGAAAGAGGAAGAAGCAACTGCAAAGGTGAGTCTTCTCTTATATGAGCTCGGTTTCAGTTGGGTTTCGAGTTCTTGACCGAAGTTCATGTCGTTTAGTGTTTGTTTTCGGGAGTTAGGAGCTGAATTGAAGGTGGGTCTCAAACTTGAAGGGTGTTGCTCAAAGGCTGCTCAAGGTGAGTTTCTAGAACCCCTCTTTACTGATTTTCAACACTTTTGGGACTATTATGTATACTAAGTAAACATTTTGAGGGTAACTGTAAGGCCCCGTTTCCGGGAACCTCATAGTCGGTCATTCACAACAATTAAGACATTAAACATTATAATTATACAATCTTAAGCAGCGGAATTAATTTATCAAAACCCATTCATTGCATTTAAACCACTGTGGTTGATCAATACAACACTATTTAACTGATTACAAAAAAATTGTTTTACTGCATTACAAAACAACAACAACATAAAGTACGAATGGATGTCAGTGTTTTCCTGCCGAGTAGCTTCACCCTCGTGCCATCCTCAGCAATAATTACCTGCCAACTGAAAATGTATAAAAGTCAGCGTTGCTAAGTGAGCTCTAGTTTATAAGTAATAAAATACTTTATGTAGGTATGCATATGAAAATACTCTGTTCATGAAAACTTCATCTCCTTATACGTGAGCACGCATTAACTATACAATCAGGTAATACTTTATCTCTTTACTGTATGCCTTGTTTACTCTATATTCTTTTATATTTATCTTTCACTGTCTATGTGGACCAATGAGCAATACCCCAACTATGTGCGCGATGGAAAATGGGTGATGGGCCATCTATATCCCTCGAAGGGTCAACTGTATCCCCCGAAAGGGTTTTGTGTACTGTGTACAAGGTCGACCCAATCACCCAGGGTACGCTACAAGGGTCCTGCCAATCTCAATTGATTGGCCCTGTGTGCACAATAGGGTAGCTAACCCGCAACATAGTTGAGCTAACGACAACACGGTCGTGTCCCTCCTATGAGCTTGCAAGACTTGTTAACATTTTATTAGGGTTCCTTTTCTTTTCTTTATTGCTCTTTCATTTTATTATTACGATATACTTTACGTTACGATAATAACATGCCATGTAAAGTCACATACTATATGTAATAATAATAATAAGGAACAATTATAAGTAATCATATCATGCATGAAACACCATCATTATTCGGCCCTAGTTTAACACCCGAATATTTATTATTTTGAAGCCGACGAAGAAAGAAAAAAAATAAAGTCCAAAAGTCGAGGGACCAAACTCGCCAACGAAAGAAAGTCGGGTGAGGGGGAGTATATAAGGGCGAGGGCAGCCCTTACCCTCTTCCCCCACACTCACAAATCAGCCAAGAAAGGGGAGAAGAGAGAAAGAAGAGAAAAAGAGGAAAAGTGTCGGTTCGGGTTGGTTCGGTCGCCAAAAATCGTCGTGAAGCAAGCCAAATCGAAGCCCTTAACGTTTTCCTCGTTTGTGTGAGTTCTAGAACCCCACTTTTACTTGTTTTCAAACGATTTTGGGGCTGGAAAGCATAAAAACCCGTTTTTGTATGTGTATGTGTTTGACCCATTTGGGTGTGATGTGTGTGATGCGTTTCGTGTATGTTTTCGGCGTGTGTGTGCTTGTATGGTGTTATTGTATGGATTCCTAAGGTTTAGGATGGTCGATTTAGGCTTAAAATGGGTTTAGATGAGTTTGGAGGCTGAAAACCCTCGGCTGCAGTCGGGATGAACTGCATTCTGCATCAGTTAGGGCTCGACGACCGACTGGAGGCCATACGGCCGATTAGGGTGCGATTGGGGTCCATTCGCACGATTGAAGGTCCATTCGCACGATTGAAAGGCCAGTCGCATGGAGGTCATGCGACTGAAGGTCCAGTCGCATAAGTGCTCTTCCGCATTAATCCCATTCGCATGAGGTCCATCCGCATTGTCCATTCGCACAACTGGATGTTCATTCCCATAGGTGTTCATCCGTATTAGTTCATTCGCATGATGTTCAGTCGCATGGAGGCCATGCGACTGAAGGGTGTCCATACGCCCGAATAGGGCTGTTGTACCCGAGGAAGGTATAGATTGACTTCTGACTTTCGGGGGAAAGTGCAGATGTAAGTTTTGACGTAAAGGTCCCCATAAGAGCATGTAAGATGACGCTTGAGGTCTTAGAAAGCATGTTGGGCATGATGATGATGATGATGTTGCAAGTTTATGCACGTTATGTATGTATGGTGTTGCCCTGTATGATAATGATGACTGTGTGTGTTATGTTCCTTATTATGATGTATGTTTATCTTTCCCATAACTTTACGTGTTATGATAAGGAATGAACGAAGTATTATGTAACGTAAACTGAAAGATAATGAAAGAGGAACACGATGTTGAATGCATGCATTAATGAATGAATGAAACGTCTTGCACGCATCGGATAACGGGTCCTTCTTTGTGATTGACCCTTAATGTAGAACCTCTACCGCTCACCCCTAGTACTGTGGCATACGTTTAGCTGTTCATTTATTGAATTCGGCCCAGTAGCTAAGACTGAAGGTTACTCCTAGTACCGTGGCATACGTTTAGCTGTTCATTTATTGACTTTGGCCCGGTAGCTACGACTAACCGGGGTGTAGCACATGGTATTGGTACGGATGATGTCCGATGCGCAAGTAAAGTCATAAAGAACGAATGAACGAATGAATGAATGAAGAAGATAATAATGATATTATCTATGTGTACGTACGATGTGTGATCATGTAAAAGTAACGAAGGGTTTTATATGAAAGTAAAGTATGTTTTGTAATAAAACTAGAACTCACTCAGCAACGCTGACTTTTTATATGTTTTCCAGTTGGCAGGTAATGTTTGCTGAGGATGGCACACCGTGAAGCTACTAAGCTCTTTTGGGATGGCATTCTTTTGATTAATGTTTTTGCATTGTAATGCAAACAAGCTAATTTTTAATGAATGTTGTATTAACTTGCAAAAACATTTACATGGAAATGAAAGATTGTTTTAGTTTTCCGCTGCGATTTATGAAATACAAATGCAATTATACGTTTTATGTGCGATGAGAACCCAACTGTAAGCGTCCCGGGAACGGGGCCTTACACCTAGTCAACTCTGGTCAAAAACCTAAAGCACAGACTCCTAGAAAACTCTGTAAATTTTTCTAAGTGTTAGGCGCATGGGAACTATTTAGGCATATGAGCCCTGTTTGGGCGTTTTACCACTATGCAGGCGCATCAGCCAACACATCATTTTATCACTTAGGCGCATGAACTATTCAGGCGTATGGGTACTATTTGTGCGTATGAACACTTAGACGCATGGGTAATCCGGACGCATGGGCACTTAGGCGCATGAGTCACTTGGGCGCATGGGCACTATTGGGGCGCATGGCCCTACACTTAGTCGTCCGGCCAACATTTCTAGGCGCATGGACCACTGTTCAGGTGCATGGGTTGTACTTAAACATTTCTAAGGTAATCTTAGGCGCATGGGCTACTGTTTAGGCGCATGGACTACATTTAAATCTTTCTAAGGCATTTTCAGACATATGAACCTTCTGTGTAACTTGTTCCTAGCATGTTTTCATACCCATTCATCAAACCCATCTGTTCTAAGCTTAACATGACTATTCTAAGCATGAAAAACCTATAAACATTCAAGAATTTAAAATTTAACAAGCACATTACATGCGGGTAACATACATAAGCTTTGCAAAAACATTTTAATACATTTTCAGCCCCAAAGATAGTTTAAAACAAGTAAGAACCAGGGTCTAGAACTCACCTGATGCAACTTGGGTGTTCTTCCTTTTTACCCGCTTGCTATGAGTTCAAAACACCTAGAAACAACATCCAAAACACACACACCCGAGCACAAACACAACCATAAGCACATAGACGCATAACCGGGATAAAACCTGTCATAAACATGTAAAAACCATGAATTCTTACCTTGAATTCGTTCACTTCTTCTTCTTCTTCTACAAGCCGAGAGTTTTTGCTCTCCTCTTGTCTTTCTCTCTCTAAAGCTGAAGAAGATGTTGATGTGAAGTGAGGGTGGGCGGCCATGCCCACCTTTACACCAACTTTTCAAAGATTTTTGTCCTTTTTACACTTATAGTCACTCCACTTGGACTTAATTGTCTTTCTTTCTTTTATTCTTTATATCTTGTCTTTTAAAAATAACCGGGTGTTACAGTAACCGTGAGTCTACAGCCTTATGTTCGAATATGATGTATGTATGCATGTTTTAGAGTATGATTATGGGTTAGTGTTGATGTTTAGCATGTTTAGGTGCCCCTGGTATGTTAGATATGTGCTTGGGTAGTGTCAGAATGATAATTGGGTGATGTTAGTAGCATAGAAATATTTCAGAAGGTTCCGATGCGCCTAAACAGTGGCCCATGCTCCCAGCATGTTGGCCATGCGTCTAAGTGTTGGCCATGCACCCAAGAGTGGGTCATGCGCCTAAACAGTGGCTCATGCGCCCAGCATGTTGGCCAGACGCCTAAGTGTTGGCCATGCGCCCAAGAGTGGGCCATGCGCCTAAATAGTGCCCATGCGCCTAAATAGTGCCCATGCGCCTAAATAGTGCCCATGCGCCCAAGTGTCAAAACAGCTAAGTGGTGTTGATGCGCCTGAACAGATGCCATGCGTCTGCATAGTGGCAAAACGCCTGAACAAGGCAGAAGCGCCCAAATAGTGCCCATGCGTCCAGACTATTTTTACACTTAGAATTTTTATGCTCATACGCCTAAAAGGGAGATAGGCCTGGTTATTTGGACTTAGGATTTTCTAAGTGGTTTTAAGGGGTAAATAGGGAGATAGGCCTGGTTATGATGCGATGGCCTATGCTTGTTGTGTGCATGGTGACGTGATGGAATTATGTGTATGATGTTATGTGTGATGTATGCATGGCAGTGCATGTGATGCATTGTATGTCAGATGCGTGTTATGTATGTATGATGATGCCTGTGTGGTGATGATGTATGTTTATAATTATGTGTATGTTCCTTATTATGTATGTATATCCTCCCTTGGCTTTGCGGTGAACGTTAATGAATGTAATGAAAGTATTATGTAACGTAAAGTGGGAGATAATGAAAAGAGGAACGTAATGAATGAATGCATGTATTAATGAATGAATGAAAACGTGAGAGGCTTGCAAGTGAAGTGTAGTGAAGTGCACGGATCTAAATGCCTTAAGCTCAACCGTGTGAGGTTCATCTAATCCTAAAGTGTGCACGCAAGGGTTCCAGCCTTTGTGGTTGACCTTCGGTGTAGTACCCATGTTGATGGGGGTGATGTACCTATTTCGATGGGGGTGTAGTACCCATGTTGATGGGGGTGATGTACCCATGTTGATGGGGGTGATGTACCCATGTTGATGGGGGTGATGTACCCATTTTAATGGGGGTGTAGTACCCATGTTGTTAGGGGTGTAGTGTGCTATAGTTACCCATAATGTTAGGGGTGAAATATATGATGGTTACCCGAGTTATACATAACTTCGGGGGTGTAGCATAAAGCCAAGCATATGTATAAGGTGAGCAATCCTGTTGTTGCAACAGACTTGGATAGCGTGCAATCGTTGAGATTGTCTATGAGGTGAGCGACTCTGTGTCGCAACAGACTCGATAGAGGTCCTTGTCGCGTACTCCGGTATTGTGTCAGTCTTAGGACATGAGTCGGGGGTTTGTGTACAGACCCCGGCACAGTATCCATCTTCGGACATGAGTTGGGAGTATGGCGTGAGTGGATGAATGAGAAAGATAATGATGGAAAGAACGAACGTATGAAATGAACGTTAATGAATTATCATAATAATGTACGATACAGACCCTTGTCATTCGACCTCAGAAATCGTGGTTGAGTGCCACGAAGAGGGTAAAGTCTGACCGGATCTAGAGAGAGAAGTGAAAGATAATGAAATACGTTGAATGAACGAAAGTTAACGAACGTAATGATGAAGATAATAATTATATCTATGTGTATTTATGATGTATGATCACGAACGAATGTAAAGTGTAGTATGATTTTGAAAGAAAGTAAAAGAATGGTTTTATCGAAAGAAAAGTATGTTTTATTATAAAACTAGAACTCACTCAACGTCGCTGACTTTTATATGCATGATAGTTGGCAGGTATTATGTTGATGCTGAGGTGTTGCAGGCATGGATACATAAGCTACTGGGAGCGTTTTGAGGCTGACATCCGTATTTTGACATGTCATTGTATTTTGAGATGAAAACGAATGTTGTAAATAAATGAAACGACATGTTTTTAGTTGTAAATGAAAGTTTAAAATTCCGCTGCAAAATAAATGTACATTTTGTAATGTTTTATGTGCGATGAATGACCAGCTGTAAGCGTCTCGGGAACGGGGCCTTATATTAGTAAATTTAATTTTAATTTAAAATATTATAAATAATATAATATATAATGTAGTGAATTAATAATCTCATATTATTAGATAATATATTAATAATATTCATACATTAAGGTATTAATTAGAAGTTTATTAAATAAGGGTCAAAATAAGAATTATTGCATAAAAAACTTGTACCTAATGCTTAAAATAGAAGACTTGTACCTAATGATTAAAATAAAAGACTTGTATCTAATGCTTAAAAATTATATTAGGTTTCTTGATTTTTTTTATAAAATTACACTTGTGTCCCAAGGTTTTTCTTTGTATACTAGTATAGATGATGAACTATTAAGGTTTCTCCAACATTCAGCTCAACATGTTATGAAGATGGATGAATTTATCTTAGTTTCTAGCTTCATTGACAGATTACCTATTTCTTTGAAAGTTTTCAAATATACTATGAAATATAGAAGGATGAATTGAATCTGGTCGAAGGTCATTTTAGAATCAAGGAATCCTTAAGTGCTCAGAAAGTAAATAAAAATTATGATTGGACCATCTTTTATGAACATGATGGAACAAGGTGCATCATATAGGAATCCCAACAATTTCAGGGTACAATAAAGTTTAAGGGTGGCAACAACAATAAATGGCCTAATATAAGAAGCCTAAATTGGCATGTTGAAAGTGTGGCAAACTTGATCATTCAAGAAGGATTGTCAGGTTGGTGATAGCAATAATAAGGTTGTTCCTAGTGGATCTAAGGATCCAAGAAAGCAACAAGACCATATTCTAGTACAAAAATATAATTCAGGTTCTAAATTATGTATCATTAATATCTTATGAATTTTATATGCAAGATAATGTTGTTTGATGGGTTAGTTCAAGAGTAACTAGCCATGTGTGCAAAGTTATTTTTGGTTCAAAGACGTTCAACGAATTGAAGATGGATTTATAATAATATGAACAATGTTGAAACTTAACCAATTAAAGGACTTATAGTTTGGGTCATGAATTATGTATCACTAATATCTTAGGCATTTGTGTAAGATGATGTTGATTGGTAGGTTGGTTCAATACTAACCAGTCATGTGTGCAATGATTTTTTTGGCTCAAAGACTTTCAACCAATTGAATATGGATTAATAACTACAATGAGCGATGTTGGAACTTAACAAATTAAAGGACTAGGAAATGTTAAGCTTACATTTACTTCTAGAATATCTTTATGCTTAGACAATGTATTGTATGTACTTGAGATTTGAAAGATTTTGTTTTCTGGTAGTATATTGAATAGTTATGGTTACAAACAAGTCTTGAAAAGTGACAAGTATATATTGCTAAGGGCCGAAGACATGGTATTTTTATAGCTTTTGGTTATCTTGTAATGGTATGTTTAAGTTGATTTTTGATGTTTCTTTTGTTAATGAATATATTTGTATGGCTTATATTAAACTATCATAATTTGTATAAATCAAAATTATGACATACTAGAGAGTGGCCAGTTCATTACAATTTATTAAATGACACGTCTAAAATGAGTTTAATACATAGTTTTAACATGATTAATAAAAAAGGGTTATTGGATTTTGATAATCTCAAGTTTCATTTATTAGGCGGGATTAATCCCAACTCAGTAAATATTTACAGATACTCCTAACTTTGAGTTTATTTTTCTCCAATGATCTTTTACTAACTGAGAGTTAACCTTGTTAGTTTTTTGTTGATGTGGATTATTTTTGTAGCTAAAACATTAAACAAAAAGTTGAAATCTGTCGTAGGTTTCTCAATTTAAAACTTATGCACCCAAAGACCCATCAATCTCCCCCTCCAGATTTAAACCACCAAACTTGTTAGATGTATATTTCAAGTGATGATAAAGGCTAGATAATTGAAAATTGGCCTAATTGATATTAGGCGGATGCTGGAGTTGAAAAATGACTCAAAGTTGGACTCGATTCATAAAAAAACTAATGAGTGTTAATTCTCAGTTAGTAAGGGATCATTGGAGAAAAATAAGTTCAAAGTTAGGAGTGACTGTAAACATTTCCTGAGTTGGGATTAATCCTGCCCAATAAATAAAAGTTGGAATTATTAAAATCCAAAAACTCAATAAAAAATGTAAAACTTGCATTTTACCCAAGATATTCAAAAAAAATTTTAAAGGTATTAACAGAAAATGATACTTTGCAATTTGTGTGAGTTTTATTCTACACCTTCATTATGCAATAAAAGCTATGTTATTACTTTTATTTATGATGCATTTAGTTATCACTATGTTTATTTGGTGCATGTTAAGAATGAAGCTCCTCATCATGATTTTAGGATTTAGAAAGCAGGCATAGACATATTTCAAAGCGACTTGAATAAAACTTTATGCAATGATAAAAGAGGTGAATATCATTTTTAATGTATTTCTAAATCACTAGTATAATACATCAGACCACAACTTCTTATACACCTTAATAAAATGGAGCAAAAAGAAAGAATATGACTTTGAAGGGAATGGTTAATTCCATGTTATCATATTCGGGTTTACATGAAAGATTCTGGAGTAAGGCCATGTTATCAACATGTTATCTTTATGTTCTTATATAGAATTCCTAATAAGGTAATAAAACTGCTTCATATAAACTTTAGTACTAAAATCCGGAGTTATTTAAAAATTTAAAGATCTAAAACTATGTTAAGGCTTACTAAACCTAAAAAAATTTTGAGTGAAAGAGGCGAAGATTGTCTCTTCATTTGGTTTCCTTAGAATTTTAAGGATAAAGCTTACAAGTTTTATGTGTAGAATGTAATGACTCTATGTATGTAAACACTTTTATAGAGTCAAGAAATATAATATTTAGATGAAAAAAGTTTCACCTTTATACCTAAACCAAATGACATGACTCCTAGTTTGAAGGATTTTCAAGTTGCAACTTCGGTAGTAATGCAGTTAATACTAAAGATATACCTTCCGTTAGTTTTGAACTTGGGAAAAGAACAAAATCAATAAAAATTAAGTCTTTTGATTATAATACTAAAGATATACGATCCGCGAGACGTATTCATCTGATAGGTTGGCTGATCTGTTTATCAAGGAAATTGTAGCTCGTCATGGTGTGCCGGTGTCTATTGTGTCTGATCGTGACACTCGGTTTACATCTAAATTTTGGAAGAAATTCCACGACGCTATGGGGACGAGGTTACATATTAGCACGGCTTATCATCCCCAAACTGATGGTCAGTCAGAAAGAACCATTCAGACATTGGAAGACATGCTCCGGGCATGTGTGATCGATTTTGGTGGAAGTTGGGATGACCACTTACCGTTAGCCAAATTCTCATACAACACAGCTATCATGCCAGCATTGGTATGCCACCATATGAGATGCTATATGGTAGGAGATGCAGAACACCCGTTTGTTGGGGTGATATTGGTCAGAAGGAATTGGGGAGCGTCGAGGTAATCGAGGCTACGACAGAGAAGCTTGAAAAGATTAAAGCCTTTATGAAGGCAGCCAAGATAGACAGAAGTCGTATGCCGATAAGCGACGTAGGCCAATTGAGTTCCAGGTGGGTGACGGGTGATGTTGAAGGTCTCACCTTGGAAGGGTATTATCCGATTCAGAAAGCGGGGCAAGTTGAGCCCCAGGTATATAGGCCCTTTCCGAATCATTGCTCGAGTAGGGGAGGTGGCCTATAGATTGGAGTTGCCAGATGAGTTAAGTGGGATTCACTCGACATTCCATGTATCTCATCTGAGAAAGTGTATAGCTGATGAAGACATGATTGTTCCCCTGGAGGACATTGAAATAGATGAAAGGCTCAATTATGTGGAGCAACCAGTGGCAATCATCGATCGTAAAGAAAAGAGGCTAAGGAATAAAGTCGTTTGTTCCTCTTGTGCGTGTATAGTGGAAGCACAGGAAGGGATCCGAGTCAACGTGGGAGACTGAGGAAGAAATGAGACAGCATTATCCACGTTTGTTCGACGAATAACAGGTTACGGGGACGAAACCTATTTAAGGGGGTGGACTTGTAACACCCGGATATTTATTATTTTGAAGCCGGTGACGAAAGAAAAGAAAATAAAGTTCAAAGTCGAGGGACCAAACTCGCCAATGAAGAAAAGTTGGGAAATGTGGTGATATTAGTAGGGAGAGGGCAGCCCACTCTCCCCACACACCCCACACACCCCACATTGGTTCGAGTTGGTTCGGGTCACCAAAATCGTCGTGAAGCAGGCCAAATCGAAGCTCTTGTCGTTGTGCTCGTTTATGTGAGTTCTAAGACCCCTCTTTTACTTGTTTTCAAATGATTTGGGGCTGGAAAACATCTGAAATCGGGTTTTTCGTATGTGTGTAAGTTGACCCGTTTGTGTATGTGTATGTGTATGTATGATGCGTTTGTGACTTGATTGTGAGCTTGTGTGTGCTTGAATGGTGTCGTGGTATGCATCCCTAAGGTTTAGGATGGTCTATTTGGGCTTAAAATGGGTTTAGATGAGTTTGGAGGCCGAAAACCCTCGGCTGCAGTCGGGATGAACTGCATTCTGCATCAGTTAGGGCTAGGCGACCGACTGGAGGCCGAATGGAGGCCATACGGCCGAATAGGGTGCGATTGGGGTCCATTCGCATGATTGAATGTCCATTCGCACGATTGAAGGTCCATTCGCACGATTGAAAGGCCAGTCGCATGGAGGTCATGCGACTGAAGGTCCAGTCGCATAAGTGCTCATTCGCATTAATCCCATTCGCATGAGGTCCATCCGCATTGTCCATTCGCACGACTGGATGTTCATTCGCATAGGTGTTCATCCGCATTAGTTCAATCGCATGATGTTAGTCGCATGGAGGCCATGCGACTGAAGGGTGTCCATACACCCGAGTAGGGCTGTCACACCCGAGGAAAGTGTAGTTTGACTTCTGACTTTCGGGGAAAAGTGCATATGTAAGTTTTGACGTAAGGGTTCCTGTAAGAGCATGTAAGATGACGATTGGGGCCTTAGAAAGCATGTTGGGCATGATGATGATGTTGCATGTTTATGCATGTTATATATATGTATGGTGTTGCCCTGTGTGATGATGATGAATGTGTATGATGTGTTCCCTATTACGATGTATGCTTATCTTTCTTGTGACTTTACATGTTATGTTAATGAATGAATGAAGTATTATGTAACGTAAAGTGAAAGATAATGAAAGAGGAACATAAAGTAAGAATGCATGCACTATTGAATGACGAATGAATGAAGGAAAGGCTTGCAAGCATACAATGAGGTGAGCAACGTGTGGTTGCAAGAGACTCGGATCACAGGCAATCATGGAGATTGTCAATGGGGTGAGCAACGTGTGGTTGAAAAAGACTCGGATCACAGGCAATCATGGAGATTTCCAATGGGGTGAGCAACGTGTGGTTGCAAAAGACTCGGATCATAGGCATCATTAAGATGGCCAGAGAAAGGAGGTGAGCAACTCAGTTGTTGCAACAGACTCGGACAACATGTTATTGTGAAGTTGCCATGAGGTGAGCAACCCTATGGTTGCAAGAGACTCGGAAAGCATGCTATCGTTGGGATTGGCAATTGGGGTGAGCAACTATATGGTTGCAACAGACTCGGATCACACGAAGTCGTTGGGATTGTTAATGAGGTGAACGACCCTGTTGTCGCAACAGACTCGAAGGAACGAACGTATAAAGGAACAAAAGATTATGTATGAAAGAACGAAGTATGAATGAACGTAAATGAATGATCGGAATAATGTACAGAATAAGATCCTTGTCAGTCGACCTCAGTAATCGTGGCTGAGTACCACGAAGAGGGTAAAGTCTGACCGGATCTAGATAGAGAAACGAACGATAATGTAACACGTGAATGAGTAAGTTAATGAACGGAATGATGAGGATAATACTGATATTATCTGTATGTACGTATGATGTATGATCGTGAACAAATGTAAAGTAAAGTATGTTTTATTTATAAAACTAGAACTCACTCAGCAACGCTGACTTTGATGTGTTTCCAGTTGGCAGGTAATGATTGCTGAGGATGGCACGGACGACTACTCAGCTCTTTTGGGATGGCATTCTTTTTGATAATGTTTTTGCATTGTAATGCGAACAAGTTATTTTGTAATGAATGTTGTATTAATTGCAAAAGCATTTACATGGAAATGAAAGATTGTTTTAGTTTTCCGCTGCGATTTTATGAAATACAAATGTAATTATACGTTTTATGTGCGATGAGAACCCAACTGTAAGCGTCCCGGGAACGGGGCCTTAAAAGTTGGTATCAGAGCCAAAGTTTAAGTGAAATGGGTAAATTTTCAAAATAAACCTAATCTTAAACTGAGAATGGGACGGAATGGGAATGGGATGCCAATCTGAGTAGCTGCGTGCCATCAGGTATTTTCGTTAAGTTAACCGGTTTTATGTGCGCATGGTATATGGTTGTGTTGTATGTGGATTTAAATACTGATGTAGTCAGGACAGGTAATGCTTGTGGTGTGAAGAGTAAAGTAAGTGGCTAATCACAACTGGCCACTGTAATTAGGGACTTACTATACTTAACATAAACTAAGCTGTTCCCTTGAATGACTGTGTTGGTGTTTGAATTTTCAGTGTGCGTGTGATGGCCGGAGGTAGATCTTCGAAAGCTTCTAGGGGTGGAGGTCAAGGTGCTGAACCGCGACCCAAGAGAGGGAGACCCAGAGTTGAGAGGGTGGTTCATGAAGAACCAGAGACCCCCCATCCGAGGGTGGCGACGAAAGCGCCAATCTGAGAGCCTCAGTAAAGGAGGCTGTTGTAGAAGAAGTCCATCAGGTCATGCAGACAATGTTACCGTCTGTGGTGACTGAAGTTATTAAGGCTGTACGAGAAGGGGAAAGAAAAGAAAGAAATAGACCCTCTGGAGAACGGGAACAACCAGAGCCGGAAATGGTTCTATCTAATGACGAAGAGGAGAAAGAAGCCTGCGCCGGAGATGGCACGAGGATGTAATTATGGGGCTTTTATGAGATGTAAGCCCCCTACTTTTGATGGGAACGGCACAGCTGCAGCTGCTCACCGGTGGGTGAGGGAAATGGAAGCTGCTCTCGATATCAGCGAGTGCCGAGAGGACGAAAAGGTGAAGTTTGCTACCCACTCTTTTGTGGATTCAGCTCTGTGCTGGTGGGACAACATTGTCCAAGCTGAGGGTAGTAGGGCCATCGGAAAATGAAATGGCCTGAGCTGAGAAGGTTGGTGATTGAGGAATTTTGTCCTCATCGGGAAATGGACAAGGTCGAAAGGGAGTCTTGCAACTGGAGGCGGGAACTATGACACACCAACAGTACACCACTAAATTCAACGAGATGGCATGTCTGGTGCCGGATCAGGTGACACCTTTGTCACGAAAGATTAAAAGATATATTCAGGGTTTGCCAGCGGATATTCGCAGGCACATGAGAGCTGCCCGGCCGAGTACGTTTAGGTCGGCGGTGGATTTGGCAGGGAGATTGTACGATGAGAGAACAAGGGTGGTGACTGAGGGTGGCAAGAAGAGCGGTGGTGATCGAAACTGGCGGGGGAAAAGGTTTGGTCGGGGTGATGCCTCGACGGTAATAAGAAGGCACGAGCGGATGATCGCCGTGTGGTCACATCAAGTGCGGGGTCAAAAAGGTGTGGCAAGTGTGGAAGGGAGCACGGCGGGGAATGTAGGTTTGGGTCAAACTTATGCTTCAAATGTGGGAAGGCGGGGCACCTGGCAAGGGACTGTCGTATAGTCCGGTGCTATAACTGTGGTGAAGAGGGTCACGTAAGTAAGGATTGTAAGAAGTTGAGGGCTGAGAGTTCTGGGGTGAAGAGAACTGGAGGGAAGGACCGAGGGCGAGCGCCAGGGCATTTACCATGACACAGGAGGAAGCTAGGACAGACCCTGATGTTGTGTCCGTACGTTTCTGGTGAACCAAACTTTAGCTTCTGTGCTATTTGATTCTGGTGCTAGTAGGAGTTTTATTTCTGCTGCTTTTTGTGCTAAGCTGCCTGTTAGTAGTAGACGTGTTGATGCGCCCTTGATGTAGAAACTGCCATAGGTAAGTCTACCAGGATTTCGAAGATGATAGAAAATTGTGAGGTGGAATTAGAAGGTCATAAGTTTCCTGTTAGACCGTTCGTGATGACCTTGGGTGGTTTTGATTTGGTTCTTGGGATGGATTGGTTGGCGGACTTCAAGGCGAACATTGTGTGTCACAAGAAGATGATTCGGTTGACAGCGCCTGATGGAAGTTTGGTAACGGTTTATGGTGATCGGGTTACTACGATCCCGAAGGTGATCTCAATGGCAGTGGCAGGGAAGTGTATGAGGCGTGGAGGTAGCGCCTACTTGGCTTATGTAAAGGATGTAGATGCACTAACAGCACAACTGTCTGATGTACCGGTTGTGTGTGACTTTCCAGACGTATTCCCAGAAGATTTACCAGGGTACCACCTGACAGAGAATTGAATTTCAGATTGATCTGATACCGGGTGCCCAACCCGTTGCCAAGGCACCTATCGGTTAGCTCCGACGGAGATGAAAGAATGATGGAACAGTTGCAAGAGTTGCTTGATAAGGGGTTCATTAGACCGAGTATCTCTCCTTGGGGTGCTCCGGTCCTGTTCGTAAAGAAGAAGGATGGTAGTATGAGGATGTGCATTGACTACCGCGAGCTGAACAAGTTGACAGTGAAGAACTGCTACCCCGTACTGAGGATAGATGATTTGTTGATTAGCTTCAGGGTGCCAGTTGGTTTTCAAGAATAGATCTTCGGTCTAGCTATCATCAGTTGAAGGTGAAGGAACAAGATATCCCTAAAACAGCTTTCCGCACGCGCTATGGTCATTACGAGTTTCTTGTCATGTCCTCCTTTGGTTTGACCACGAGCCAGCTGCTTTTATGGATCTGATGAACCGTGTGTGTCGGCCTATGTTGGATAAATCAGTGATTGTGTTTATTGATGATATCCTGATTTATTCGAAGAGCAAGATTGAGCATGCCGGTCACATTCGAGAGGTTCTGGAGACGTTGAGAAGGGAGAAATTGTATGCTAAATTCTCCAAGTGCGCGTTTTGGTTGCGCGAAGTTCAGTTTTTGGGTCATGTGGTGAATCCTGACGGGATTATGGTTGACCCGGCGAAGGTGGAGGCGGTTATGCAATGGAGGTCACCAAAGACGCCATCCGAGATCCGTAGTTTCTTGGGCTTGGCGGGCTACTATAGAAGATTCATCCAAGACTTCTCTAAGATTGCTTCTCCACTAACTAAGTTGACCCGAAAGGATGTGAAATTTTTATGGGGTCAAGCTCAAGAGAAGGCGTTCGAAGAGCTGAAGGCAAGACTGACTCAAACTCCTGTTCTGTTATTACCCGATGGAAGCGAATATCTGGTGGTTTATTCTTATGCTTCCTACTCAGGGTTGGGGTGTGTGTTAATGCAGAGAGGGAATGTTATAGCCTACGCATCCCGACAGTTGAAAGTTCATGAGGTTAATTATCCCACTCATGACTTGGAGCTAGCAGCCGTGGTCTTTGCGTTAAAGATTTGGAGGCACTATCTCTACGGGACGAAGTGCACCATATTCACCGACCATAAGAGCTTGAAGTATTTCTTCGAGCAGAAGATCTGAACATGAGGCAGAGGAGATGGTGGAGCTTATAAAGGATTATGATTGCGAGATCCATTACCATCCAGGCAAAGCTAATGTGCTGGCGGATGCCTTAGCCGAAAGGAAAGGCCGAACCGATTCGGGTGAAAGCTTATCAATTAATCATGACCTCCGATGTGATGAAGCAAGTTAAGGAGTTTCAAGATAAGGCATTGAGAGAAGATCATCTTAACTCAGAAAGAATGAGAGGTCTGGTTGGGGAACTGGGTGAAAACACACTCGGTGTTAGGACCCGATTTGGTCGTGTGTGGATTCCTCGTTTTGGGAATCTAAGGGTGAAGATAATGGATGAAGCTCACAAGACTCGATACTCCATTCATCCTGGTGCCACGAAAATGTACCATGACATGAAGAAGATTATTGGTGGCCGGGTATGAAGCGCGACGTGGTGAGTAGTGAGTAAGTGCCTTACTTGCTTACAGGTGAAGGCAGAGCATCAAAAGCCGTATGGGAAGATACAACCTTTGGATATACCGGAATGGAAGTGGGAGCACATCACCATGGACTTCATTACGAAGCTGCCACGTACTCCGAAAGGGTATGATGCCATATGGGTGATAGTTGATCATCTGATGAAGAGCGCTCATTTTCTACCGATCCGCGAGACGTATTCATCTGATAGGTTGGCTGATCTGTTCATCAAGGAAATTGTAGCTCGTCATGGTGTGCCGGTGTCTATTGTGTCTGATCGTGACACTCGGTTTACATCTAAATTTTGGAAGAAATTCCACGACGCTATGGGGACGAGGTTACATATTAGCACGGCTTATCATCCCCAAACCGATGGTCAGTCAGAAAGAACCATTCAGACATTGGAAGACATGCTCCGGGCATGTGTGATCGATTTTGGTGGAAGTTGGGATGACCACTTACCGTTAGCCGAATTCTCATACAACAACAGCTATCATGCCAGCATTGGTATGCCACCATATGAGATGCTATATGGTAGGAGATGCAGAACACCCGTTTGTTGGGGTGATATTGGTCAGAAGGAATTGGGGAGCGTCGAGGTAATCGAGGCTACGACAGAGAAGCTTGAAAAGATTAAAGCCTTTATGAAGGCAGCCAAAGATAGACAGAAGTCGTATGCCGATAAGCGACGTAGGCCAATTGAGTTCCAGGTGGGTGACCGGGTGATGTTGAAGGTCTCACCTTGAAGGTATTATCCGATTCAGAAAGCGGGGCAAGTTGAGCCCAGGTATATAGGCCCTTTCCGAATCATTGCTCGAGTAGGGGAGGTGGCCTATAGATTGAGAGTTGCCAGATGAGTTAAGTGGGATTCACCCGACATTCCATGTATCTCATCTGAGAAAGTGTATAGCTGATGAAGACATGATTGTTCCCCTGGAGGACATTGAAATAGATGAAAGGCTCAATTATGTGGAGCACCAGTGGCAATCATCGATCGTAAAGAAAAGAGGCTAGGAATAAAGTGGTTCCTCTTGTGCGTGTATAGTGGAAGCACAGGAAGGGATCCGAGTCAACGTGGGAGACTGAGGAAGAAATGAGACAGCATTATCCACATTTGTTCGACGAATAACAGGTTTCGGGGACGAAACCTATTTAAGGGGGTGGACTTGTAACACCCGATATTTATTATTTTGAAGCCGGTGACGAAAGAAAAGAAAATAAAGTTCAAAGTCGAGGGACCAAACTCGCCAACGAAGAAAAAAGTTGGGAAATGTGGTGATATTAGTAGGGAGAGGGCAGCCCACTCTCCCCACACACACCCCACATTTCAGATTTCTTAGAGAGAAGAAGAGTGAAAGGAGAAAAGTTGGTTCGAGTTGGTTCGGGTCACCAAAATCGTCGTGAAGGAGGCCAAATCGAAGCTCTTGTCGTTGTGCTTGTTTATGTGAGTTCTAAGACCCCACTTTTACTTGTTTTCAAACGATTTGGGCTGGAAAACATCTGAAATCGGGTTTTTCGTATGTGTGTAAGTTGACCCGTTTGTGTATGTGTATGTGTATGTATGATGCGTTTGTGACTTGATTGTGAGCTTGTGTGTGCTTGAATGGTGTCGTGGTATGCATCCCTAAGGTTTAGGATGGTCGATTTGGGCTTAAAATGGTTTTAGATGAGTTTGGAGGCCGAAAACCCTCGGCTGCAATCGGGATGAACTGCATTCTGCATCAGTTAGGGCTAGGCGCCGACTGGAGGCCGAATGGAGGCCATACGGCCGAATAGGGTGCGATTGGGGTCCATTCGCACGATTGAATGTCCATTCGCATGATTGAAGGTCCATTCGCACGATTGAAAGGCCAGTCGCATGGAGGTCATGCGACTGAAGGTCCAGTTGCATAAGTGCTCATTCGCATTAATCCCATTCGCATGAGGTCCATCCGCATTGTCCATTCGCACGACTGGATGTTCATTCGCATAGGTGTTCATCCGCATTAGTTCAATCGCATGATGTTAGTCGCATGGAGGCCATGCGACTGAAGGGTGTCCATACGCCCGAGTAGGGCTGTCACACCCGAGGAAAGTGTAGTTTGACTTCTGACTTTCGGGGAAAAGTGCAGATGTAAGTTTTGACGGGGTTCCTGTAAGAGCATGTAAGATGACGATTGGGCCTTAGAAATCATGTTGGGCATGATGATGATGTTGCATGTTTATGCATGTTATATATATGTATGGTGTTGCCCTGTGTGATGATGATGAATGTGTATGATGTGTTCCTTATTACGATGTATGCTTATCTTTCTTGTGACTTTACATGTTATGTTAATGAATGAATGAAGTATTATGTAACGTAAAGTGAAAGATAATGAAAGAGGAACATAAAGTAAGAATGCATGCACTATTGAATGACGAATGAATGAAGGAAAGGCTTGCAAGCATACAATGAGGTGAGCAACGTGTGGTTGCAAGAGACTCGGATCACAGGCAATCATGGAGATTGTCAATGGGGTGAGCAACGTGTGGTTGCAAAAGACTCAGATCACAGGCAATCATGGAGATTCCAATGGGGGGTGAGCAAGTGTGGTTGCAAAAGACTCGGATCATAGGCATCATTAAGATGGCCAGAGAAAGGAGGTGAGCAACTCAGTTGTTGCAACAGACTCGGACAACACGTTATTGTGAAGTTGCCATGAGGTGAGCAACCCTATGGTTGCAAGAGACTCGGAAAGCATGCTATCGTTGGATTGGCAATTGGGGTGAGCAACTATATGGTTGCAACAGACTCGGATCACGCGAAGTCGTTGGGATTGTTAATGAGGTGAACGACCCTGTTGTCGTAACAGACTCGAAGGAACGAACGTATAAAGGAACAAAAGATTATGTATGAAAGAACGAAGTATGAATGAACGTAAATGAATGATCGGAATAATGTACAGAATAAGCTTGTCAGTCGACCTCAGTAATCGTGGCTGAGTACCACGAAGAGGGTAAAGTCTGACCGGATCTAGATAGAGAAACGAACGATAATGTAACACGTGAATGAGTAAGTTAATGAACGGAATGATGAGGATAATACTGATATTATCTGTATGTACGTATGATGTATGATCGTGAACAAATGTAAAGTAAAGTATGTTTTATTTATAAAACTAGAACTCACTCAGCAACGCTGACTTTGATGTGTTTCCAGTTGGCAGGTAATGATTGCTGAGGATGGCACGGACGACTACTCAGCTCTTTTGGGATGGCATTCTTTTGATTAATGTTTTTGCATTGTAATGCGAACAAGTTATTTTGTAATGAATGTTGTATTAATCTGCAAAAGCATTTACATGGAAATGAAAGATTGTTTTAGTTTTCCGCTGCGATTTTATGAAATACAAATGTAATTATACGTTTTATATGCGATGAGAACCCAGCTGTAAGCGTCCCGGGAACGGGGCCTTACAAAACAAAAGAAAGTTATTCATTATTTTTTCAAATACATATACTCATTTTGCTAGGACTTCCACTATTAGATCGTTATTAGCACTTGTAGTTATGCACAACATTGTGTATTCACCAAACAGATGAAAATTGCTTTATCAAAAGGTGAATTAGACAAGGTGATTTATATGACACAAACTGAAGATTTCATTATGCCTGATAATGAAAACAGGGTTTGTAAGTTGATAAAATCTTTGTATGATCTAAAATAAGCACCAAACAATATCATTAAAAGTTTGATGATGTTGTGTTTAATGGTTTTGTACTAAACCAAATAAATAAGTGTGTCACATCCCGCCAAGGCGGAAACGTGAGGTGTCACACATTTAGTACATACATGGCATAAAGAAAAACTAAGGCAACACAACTTTTTTAGATTTCATAATTTTACCAACACTTGTTTAAAATAAACAAACAACCAAACATAACTTGAAAATATATAATTTTTATTCTAGGTCCTTAAGCATTCCTAAGTGAAAATCCAAGTTTCTAGTTATCATCACGTGAAACATGTAAAGTTAAAAGGTCAACAATATTGCTTGTGAGAAACATAGGTTTATAAAGTTATAAAAGCGTATTGGCATAAAAGAATACAAATTTATACAAGTTCATCATATGTGCAAAAATATTAACACAAGATCAATGCAATCAAACCTAATTTGTTATTGTTATATTGCATCCACAATCCTCAAAGATTGTGCCGTTGTTATCATTGTGTTTATAATCCTCAAAGATTATGCTATGTTATATCGGTTTCCCACATATGGCCCACATTAGTACTTCCTTAGGCTTGTACTCAAGTTAATGATTGCAAAATAATCATATAGTGTTCAAATACTAAGCACATAGTTGATATTACTTGTTTAATAATTTGCTTTATGAAATTGTTTATATGATATGGACAATATGTAGATGTTCCATCCCCAAAAATGTAAAAGTTGAAAAGGGGGCTATGAATCTCACATTGTGATTTTGATGAGTTTCTTGAGTTATTGGTGTGTGTTTGACGGTTAATGATGAAAACCTAAAGTGATAGAAAAATTTAGTTTAAGTTATATGAAGATATGGTGTTATTAGTTGGTCAAGAAGAGAAGAAATGTTAGTAGTTAAAAAAAACTCAGATTTGACAGCAATCTGTGTTTAACTTTGAACATGGGTTAAAAATAGAAAACATTTAAAAAAATTAGGAAAATTTCCAGTCAACTAAATTAATATGTTATGAACAATTTTTATTTAGGAAAATTTAATTTGAGATCCAAAAATAGGTCAAAATCAGAGATCTTTACAGGCTGGCCTGCAAATCAGAATTTTCAGCAATCATAGATGAACTTTATTTGCATTTTAAAAATAGGAAAAAAACATTCAAAAATTATGAAATATTACAGAATGATAGAATATTATGTTCCGCAAAAGTTTCGTTTAGAAAAGTTTTCATTTGGATCATAAAAACACATCTAAACAGTCATACAAATTAGAATGTCCAGAATTGTACATCTGATTTGTTTAGACTGTTTGAGTGATCAAACTAAATGATTTCAAATCGTTTAGTACACCGTTGGAAAGGTAATTCAACGAACTACATCATGGAACTAGAGTTTATATTATTTTATTTTTTTGTGGAAGAGTTACGGTTCAATAAAGCTCATCTTTATTTGATGTCCAAAACAAAAACATTCACATAAGTGGTGTTTTGAGTGATTTAGATATAAAAAAGATATAAGTCATGTGTGATAAAGTGATTAATACATATATCATGTAGAATCAAGATTTACCATGGTTTATAAAAAACTCTAGTGCTTTTAAAATGAAATGTAAGAACATTAAGGGTGACCATAGTTTATAAACTTGATAATCTCACTTGTGTTCTTTGTCTCGTCCACCAATACACCAAGGTGTATGGATTTCATGGAGTCATAAACATGGGAAGATTATAATCTTATGAACAAGGTACAAAAAAATAATATTAAAACATAAACTTAAAACCTACCTTAAAAGGTTTTAAGATCTTAAAATCTCTTGAGATTCTTGATGATAATGATTATGGAGAATAAAGAAGAGAATTTTTTCTCTTGAAAAGTGTAGAGAAAAAAATGCAAGGAATAAGTGAGAGGAGCCCTTGTATTTATAGTGAGATTTGGAGGCCTTAAACATGGTAAGTAGAAATAAGGGGAATTTTTAAAATGGTTTGGGAGGAAAATTTGTGATAACTTTTTAAATGTGTCACACACATGTGTTACAAAATAAAAGTAAATAAAAGTAAGCTAAGATATTCCATGTAACATGTTGTGTGATAATTAATTTAAGGTTATTATAAATACTTTTAGGCCATAACTTAAACTAATTAAGCTTCAAATAAAAATAAACAAGTCATATGCTATAATAAGCATGTATTATATAAAGTATAACTAAAAATAATAAAAGAATACGACAACTTTCACATGTGAACTTTTATGTTGCTTAGAGAAATATGTAATCGTGTTATGACAATGTTATACATAAAATAAACGTTATAGGAAATCTTATTGATATAAATTAAAACTATAAGTACAAAAAGGCATAGATGTTACAAAGTGCGTATATAACAAGTTTGATGGTTTTAGTAAAGGCGTTATAATGTGCTTATATGTAGATGACATGTTCATGTTTAATTACTAACCAAGATCAAGTTGATAAAATCAAATAATCATTGTCATCTAAATTTGCTATAAAAGTACTAGGGGAGGTTGAGATGATTCTTGGTGTAAGGATCGAGTGTAGGAACAATGGAATTTAAATTTCCCAATCATATTATATTGATAAAATTCTAAAAAAGTTTAACTTTAAATATTGTTAACTATAAGTACTCAAATAGATCACAATCTTAAGCCTTTACGCAATAAAGGTATTACAACGTCTCAACTTGAATACTCAAAGAGCTATTGGATGTCTTATGTATGTATGAAGTTTGATATAGTCTATGTTGTTGAAAAGCTTAGTAAATTTACTAGTAATCATACTTAACATCATTAACAATATATTAGTTGAGTATTTAACTACTTGAAATGAACCATGGATTATGGTTTGACTTATACTGAATTTTCTTTAAAGATTATTAATCAGATGCAAGTTTACCAACATATAAGTCTATTCTTCTACAAGTGAATGAATATTTCTTGTTGGAGGAGGTGTTATTTTTTGGACATTAAAGAAACAGACTTGTATTACTAACTCAATAATGAAATATTAGTTTGTGGTATTAGTAACATCAACTGATAGCAAGTTGAGTGGTATATATATATATACCAAATGTGGTAGTAAACCAACCTTCGTTAAGGCTTATAGTCATATAATCAACAAAATTAACAAGACCTAGAGATATTGGTAACACAATGTTATGTTTTACAACATAACTTATGTTCATATAACCAACAAAACATGCGATAAGCTATAAGTGATATATTTTGTTCATCTCTTGTAGTTTCATAGAACAAGTGTTAGAATGGTTTCTCATTGTAGTTATCACAAAATTGACGTTCAAGTCAACCACTTGATTCCATATTTGGATTAATGCTTGTAGTTTAACAAAGGAAACACATGATTATTTCATGCGTTTTATTCCATGTGTTGTTTCTGTTTAGGGTCCTTGACTAGGAAACTACAAAATCTTATATCATACCTAATATATGGGCATTCAACCACTTGTGGCCAAAAGATTATCCATCAAAATTTCAAGCACTCGTGCGGCTATCAAGCCAATGAGAGTTCAACGTACACATATATGGGTTTGTATACTAAGTACTATAAGTTATATGGCTAATATGTTGTTTGTTGTTAGATCCCTTGAGTTTATATTCTCACCAATAGAAGCTATAAAAAAAGTAAACATCAACATGATTTACACGGATAATTGCTAGAGGTAAAATAATATCGAGGAAGACCCGTGTTTAGTTAATTATTGAGACAACCAAGTAAACAAGGCTTACCACTTGATGTGCATTATAAACATTTGCACATTTAAATCAATCTAGTTTTAGAAAATACAAGTCTCTAATCCTAAATAAAGTTTGGATTCAAAACATTGCATTATTTGAACGAGATTCGTTAGAGATATTAAGATTTGTATGTCCCTTGAACATATTTAACAGTGATGATAATGATAATCATGATTATAGATGTAATGTGATAGATGAGATCTTAAATTTTCAGTTGAATTGATTTATAATAGTTTATTTACTTTGAAAGAATAAAAGAGATTACATTTATTTTTACCATCCAACCAATCTTATCTTATGAAATCCATATTTGTATTCTAACAAACCATGATGATATATAGTATCATCATAAGGTTATTATCAAAGTTGTGATTAATAGTTTTTTAACATTCAATGATTCATAACTTATAATAAACCGAGTCGACTCGTTCTCGTCTCCTTCTCCTTCGGTCCATCTTTCCCCTTCGATCGAAGCTTTGTTGTTACTGTCACTCTGCTTTCACTTTTCAATACACCAATCATCTTCATCTCCATATGTTTTAACCCTTTGTTCTCATTCTTTCTTCTTCAATTTCGATTATGGCTGATGGGTCGTCATCATCCCCAATTCAATCAACCATCTCCAACACCACCACACCCATGGATCAACAACAACAGCAGCAATCCATGCCTCAAACCCTACCTTCGTCAATCGACACCAACATTGGTCAAATCGCATCAACCCAATCGTTATCATCACAACAGCAACAAAACCCACAAGTGAATTCATCCAACGTTCTGTCTCAACAGCAGCAGCAGCAGCAATTGCTTCAACAGCAACAGCAGCAGCAGCAGCAACAACAGGGTAATTTGATGGGAACACCTAATTTTCAAATTCATCAACAAGGGTTACAGCGGTCTCCGTCGATGTCACGATTGAATCACATACAACAGCAGCAGCAGCAGCAGCAACAGCAACAATATAATTTGAGTGCGGGCAATGCTGCGAGGATTTACGGGCAGATGAATTTCGCTAGCGGGCAACAGCAGATGCCTCAACAGCAACAACAGCAACAAAATCAACAAATGGGTCAGATTGGGAATGCGAATTAACCGGTCAAACTTGATGGGTCAAACGGGTCACCTCACAATGTTGCCCAATCAAGCTGCTTCAGCTGCACAGCTTAATCTACAATCCCAAATATTAGCATCGGTAACAGTTCAATTTAACACAATTTACATTCCACCAGTGTTGTAGATTTGATTCAATTGAAACAAAAGATTGTTTTTGTTGATCAATTTTATGTGTAAACTATTGGTGTGATTGGGTTTGCAGCCAAGGCAGAAAACAGGGTTAGTTCAAGGGTCTCAATTTCATCCTGGAAATACACCTGGGCAATCACTGCAAGGAATGCAAATGGGGATGAACATGATGAGTTCTTACAATTTGAATTCTCAAATTAGGGCAAATGGGTCTCTTGCTTTTAACCAACAAAGGATGAATCAGGGGCAGATGAGAGCACAATTGCCCCAGCAAAATGCACTAGCATCTGGTCAGGTATACAATATTATCTCAACAACTTCATTCTTTAGGTCATGTGTAGGGGATGTTATGGATTGCTTATTTTAACAGCTTATTGTCATTTCAGAAAGCTGATAAACAGTTTTGTTGTGTTGGATGAAGAAAAGTGGTTATGCTTATTTGTTTATTTTAGGGTGAAATAAGAAGCTCTCTCTTCAGTAAGCAGTTTGAATTGCTTATCTAAACTGATTATTTGAAGTGGATTCAATATTACAAGGTTAAAGTGAGCTTAAGCTGCAGAAGACTATCTTATATGTTTAGTATCACATGTCACTTTTAGGTATTTGTAACCATTGTGCGAATTTGTATCTGTGATAATTTTTCTTGCAACACATGAGCTCTAGATATTTTGTTCCATACGACTATATAGCAAGTGAAGGCCAAGATTGCTATTGCTAATATCTATATTCAAAAAAGAAGATGAAAGATGCAGATGCTTGCCTGCTTCTAAGAATTTTCACATTACTTTTACACACACATAATATTTGATTTTAGAAGTTCTTGATAACTTGTAAAGTATATCAGGATGTCCAGTAATGTTTCCACTAGAAACGTTTACAATTTGATTTTGATGCCTACAATTAGTTTTGTAAGGTTTAGTGCCATAAAAACCCCTTTTATGCAAAAATAAAACCCATGCATACAGCTTTTGGACAATTGTACAATTTTGATATACCACATGGGAAGAAGATAGGCTTCATTTATGAAAATTATGTGGCAATTATTGGTGTTTCATTAAATATGAGAGTCTATGTAATTAGAGTTAATGGTCATAGTTTAGTATGCTTGGGTTTAATATTGAAATAGGGTAGCCTCTCTAAAGCAACCAATCTTCATTCCATTTGTATATTTTTTTACTTCTAATATAAAAATCTTCTGGGTCTTATCAGCATTCATTTTATTGAGATGTAGTATTTCAGTCTCATCAGGAATAACTTAATCATATGAGAGCAGTTTTTACTTTTTAATGCAATTTCAATTGCCTTAAGTTATGTGTATTAAGATAAATAGCATGAACAAGCATGCTAAAGTGATAGACAACTACTCTCGCTATTGCTTCTTTAAGAGATGATCAACATAATTAATTTTTTTTGTTTTGCTCCTGCGATTATAATTTCTGGGAACTGAGCTTAATTCTCCCATCAAATTGGATGTATTTTCCTTCCTATCAATTGCTTATGACTGAACTATCTACCAGCAAGACTTCTACTCATTTTACCATCGTCACTTCATTTGTTTATCACTGTCATTTCTTTGTCAAATTACTTACTAAAGGGAAAAATTGGAACTTCATGGTCTTCTTCGAACTTAAAATAAACATAAATTTAAAGTTCACTTGTTCTTCATTTGACAATAATACATATCCCAGAATCACCACAAGCTGCAAGTTGAACATTTTTATGGTTTTGTATAAGAGTTATCTTGTATCAAGTCATTTATGGAAAGAACCATTTAAATGAAGAATTTTCTGCACTTAAATCTTAGAACAGTCTTCACAAAGAAAATAAGGAGTTGAAGCAGACTAAAAAACAATAAATTTCATACCCTCTTCGGTTTTGGTTTGATTCTTTATCACTTTGAAGGTTGAGATGAATTGATTTTATCAGCAATTAGCATTTCATTCGATTCTTCATCACTTTGAACAGGCAAATAATAAATTTCATACCCTCTGGGTTTTAGTTTTTGAACGTTGAGATGAACTGATTTTATCAGCAATTTGTGTTTCATTTGATCCTTCATCACTTTGAACAGGCAAATAATAAATTCATACCCTCTTCGGTTTTTCTATTTTGAAACGCTGATTTGGGCTTGATATATTTTCCAATTGGGCTTGATATATTTTCCAATTGGGCTGGGTTTTAGCTTTTGAAAAGTTTATTGCTATTCAATGGTTGTAAACGACGGAAATGGTAAAAAAGATGAGGTTGACATTAAATTTTTTTTTTCTACAAAAGTATGAAGTTTACGCATTTCTTTAATGGGTCTTTTTCAGACTTGGTGTGTATATCTCACATCTTTGATCTTTTCTTTAGAAACTGCTAAATCCCTGTCCATGTAACTTGGATCCTTGCAATATGTTCTCAGAGTGATCTGTTTTTTTCTTCTTCTTTGAGGGGTCCTGTTAGGCTTGCACAAATGTTAAGAATGTTCATAGCTACATACCACTGAATGTATATAGTCACACCTTTGGTGGTGGGCCTGCCTTATGACATCTACAAAACCAATGAAGACCATTCTGGAACTTTTGAATTTTATTGCATTGACTTTAGAAACTTGAACAGAAAAATAGGAGTATTTCTTATTATAGGTGGTTTGTGATGTGAGATTTTGTGAGTAGTAAAAAATAGCTGCTTTTTATTCCCTTTTGTTGTCATATACTATAAATAAAACCTATCTAAAATGTAAAAAAAGGGACATATATACTATAAACACTTACATATCTAGTAGAAACTTTTCTATAAATATATTTTCTTATGTGCTAGTATATAGCGACACTTAATGTGGGGTGGAGTATTTTTCTATTTATTGGTTTTAGAAAAGTGATATTTCATTTTTCTCAAAATTTCCGTAGATATCAGGTAATTATTTAAATATGTTTCCTTAAGCTGAGCAAAAAAAGTCAGAAAGCTTGACCTCTTTACTTTTGTACCTTTGCTGATTTCACAAATTTAATTCTTAGAAATTGCAGGCACAGGGCCTATCGAGGACGTCATTCATGAACTCACAATTGTCACAATTAGGTCAAAATGGTCAATTAGCCATGATGCAAAACAATCTAACACAACAACCATGGTCTAAGCAAATGCCTGCCATGCCAGCCCCTAATTCTCCTTCATTTCGTCTTCAGCAACAACAAAGGCAACAAGCACTTTTGGGTCAACAACTTCCTTCTTCTCAATTGCACAATTCAATATCTATGAACCAACAACAATTATCACAAATGATTCAACAACACCAACAGCAGCAAGCCAATCAGCAACAACCAATTGGGCATCAACAGCAACAATTGCCAACTCAGCAACAACTTTTGCAGCAGCAGTCTCCAAGAATTGCAGGATCTGCTGGTCAAAAATCTTTAAGTTTGACTGGATCACAACCTGATGCAACTGGATCTGGGACCACCACACCAGGTGGCAGTTCAAGCCAAGGGACAGAAGCCAGCAATCATCTTCTCGGTAAAAGAAAAATTCAAGATTTGGTTGCACAGGTCAGTCGAATTTTAGATTCTGTATTTAAATTACAGATTAATTTGGGATTATGCATTTGAATTGGGTATATCATTTTGATTCTGCATTTGAGTTAGGGATATCAGTTTCTAGTATTAGGAATGACTTTCTATACAACTAAATTCTAGGGTTTATTATTCTTTATTATTTTTTATGGGTGAATTTGGCACATAATATTCACATTTATTGTTTGGTTTGGTTTTTAGGTAGATCCAAATGCAACTTTAGATCCTGAAGTTGAAGAGCTTCTTTTGATGCTTGCTGATGAATTTATCGATTCGGTGAGATTCGCTTACATAACTTTACAACGTGAACTTTGTTATTTGTGTATTTGATCATGTAAAGGTGGAAAATTAGGAGGGTCGGGTAAGGGGCAAAACAGATTTAGGTTGAAACAGGTTGTTTTTAGTATGGGTTGGGTTGACCCACAAACATTATATTGCGCACTTTTGAATATTGTTAAGGAGCTAAGGTAAAATATGTTTACCAAAAGTTTAACTATAATGATAATCTGATCGTTTTTTCAAAAGAAAAAACGATGTTGTAAACTAAAAACTACACTTTAAGCAACTTTTAACCCGTATCCACTTTATACCCCATTGTCGAAAATCGAAATCAGAAATTTAGCATGTTAGTTTATGATTTCTATCCATCTTTTAGTCATTTAGTTTTTCACAAATTAAAAGGATGGCCATGTGCTTGGAAACCTGAAACTTAAATCTGTCTTTCTATTATACCGGCATCATACTTTATTTCTGTTTAGTTCTTTTCTATTGGGATTCTAGTCACAAATGCTAACCTTGGAAAATCATGCATGTTAGGCAAATGAAAAAATGTGATATGTAAATCTATTATGATGCTGCGTCTATGTTGTAATATGTATTCTGTAGTTTCTTTTTAAAAATGGTCAAAAAAGAGAAGGCTTGTGATGACTGATCTAAATAAAGAAAGAAAAGCATCTGAGGTATGATAAAATCTACATTAGGAGAAAAGTGCTCACATATATTATTTAAGGCAAGCCTAAACATTTCAAACTCTTTGATCGTTGGGGTCCTTTTTTGTGCTGTCAAGCCATTGTTGTTCAATGATTAAAATCCAGGTGGCAATTGGTGGTAAAATAGCTTCACCTTTGTTTGCTGAGGCACCAAATTATCATACTCAAACCTAAAACATCTGAAACATGTTTTGTTTCTCATTTATCATACATGATCCACTGCGCACTGCAGTCCTGCACATATATGTGCATACACGATTTTAATTTTGGACTTTTTGTAGGTTACTTCATTTGCAGCCACCTTGGCAAAACATCGGAAGTCTTCAATTGTAGAATCGAAAGATGTGTTGCTACACCTAGGTATGTGCTTCATCCTTACACACTGCAAGATCCATAGACAGGCCTGAGCCCGGACCGTTCTTGGCCTGGGTTGAGAGTGGCGCAAAAAGGCCTAGTGGATCCAAAAGTAGTGTAGCAGTCCTATTATCTGATTGAAAGCCATGTAGGACTGATTGTAGTTCTAGAGTTCTTGTCCTTTGATCCCAATTCTTAAAACTGTATTTTTCATGTAATATATGCATGTAAATTTCTAATTTCTATTGTATTATTTAATATTATTTTAAAAAACAAAATTATCTTTACATGTAATGTAAATGTAAATTCATGTATTTTTGTGTATTATAAAACTAATTTGAGTTGATTTTCCATATGAATAAGTTTTGTTCTTTATAAAAAAACAATTGTTGGAAGTTTTTTACTTCAAATTTAAAAAATTTCCAACTTCTTTATTTAAAAACATTTTTTTAATTATCGATCATTTTTAGTTATAGTATCTTAACAAAAAATTAGGACCAATTAAGATCACCAGTCCCAAATAAGTTCCTTTCTCTGTTCAAAGGACCAGGCTTTAGCAACTATTTTTAGGCCCTGCTTTGCCTAGTTAGGCCTGGTCTTGTGCACTCTTTTACATATGTACCCTTACACAACAAGAAAAGACAAAAACAGAAGATTTTTGTAATACAAGGATAAAGTTGTCAAGACGTTAAGATTAGTTTGCAAACTTTTCATCATTACATTTATTCTATCGTGAGCTGAAATGAGTAGTCCTATATTTATTTCCACCCGCTTTATGTGGTATTATGCTATCAAACGTATGATATCAATAACTATATATGAACATCTAAGTAGAAAATCTTGAACACCTTTGCTCTTACCTGTTACGTAACATGTGCTATATTACAGAAAAGAACTACAAATTAACAATTCCTGGGTTCTCAAGTGAAGAGAGGAAACAAGAACAAAACCATGTAAGTTTTTTGTCCTATTTTATTCCTAACGGCCAATAAAATCACGCTGTATTAAATATTTTCCACCATCATCTATATTAGTTCTATTACACATTCCACTAGACAGTTAATTCATTATTGGTTGAAAATTCATTATTAGATTACATATGCCCAATGTGTTCTTGAAACTGATTATGTATATAGAAGTATATGGGCTTCAGGAGGTTGGGTAACACGTTAGAATGGGTAATTGTTTTTGTACTGGACAAAAACAAGGGCTGGTGATCGATCTTTTTTTCGTTAATTTTAAACGTAGCAATATGTTAAATCCTTTTAGTAATATATTTTATAACATAGTGATCCTACCATTTTAAATAAATTCTTTTTGCAATAAATTTTAAGCCAAACGGACTCAATTTGACATAAGTGGGTTGAAATGACTTCTTCTAATTATTTGTATTCTAACACGCAGCCAGCAAGTGATCTCCACAAAAAGCGTCTCGAAATGGTAAGCATTATATAATATTATTAACTTTTGATAATGTAATTAACTCATTCAAATAACTAAACCATTATTAACTCAGATACAAGGACTGATGGAGAACTCATATTCTGAAGCAAATGTGAGTAATTCTAAACCGGACCCACGTAACCAGTTTGGTTCCAATCAGTTAATCAGGCCTTCCCCAAGTTCAGACCAGCTGAACCATCTTTCAAACCCTAGTCAAAATCAGCAACATAAACAAGGGTTTGATGGTTACTAGCTAAGTCCTGATGTCTGCCGGTACACTCAAATATCAGGTTTGTCAATTTGTTTCTTTTACCTTTATTCCAAAATCCATATTACATTTTCATGTTATTCTGATTAGAGGTGACACCTTTGACCCAGTTACTTATAAATTGGTTGATATGGGCTATATGTATTATCTCTAATTAAAAAAATGATAAGAAAATTGCTCAAAAGTAAACAGGTCAAAACGGGTTGAACGCGGTCAAAAATCACTTTTCAAAGCATAAGATCTCATGTCTTGTTTTTGGAAAAAAGTTTATTATTATTAAAGTAAGTATGATTTTTGTGATCATTTTTTACATGCTAATCATTAAACAATATTTTGGATAGAAAGTATTTTTGATAGAATAAAAAAAATTAGATCATTATTGAAATAATAAAAATATAGTTCGATCATTATTTAGAAAAATCATTATTTGCAAACTTGACCGTTTTAACCAAATGTTTTCTTAATGGTTTGAGGGTTATGTTATAAATTCATTGAGACGTTCATCTAGGTTATTTTTATCTCTAATTGGTGAGACAGGCGGAATAAGAAAATCTGCTTAAAAGAAATTGGGTCAAAATGGTCCAAAGTCAACATAAATGTTTTTATAAAAGAAAATCATTGTTTTAAAAAAAATATCTGATCTGGGTTATGTTTCTTATCAACGGGTCAAGCAAAACTAACATAATTTAATTTTCTCGATCATGTTTGACACGTATCTTTTATAAAAGAATATCAGACAAAAGGTGTTTTAGATCGACCCGAACTCATAAGGAGTGTTACCCTTCCATCTCAGTTATTCTAATCTGCAAACTTAACTGTTCTGACCCGAGCCTATTTCTTTACCAATTCATGTCTTGGATTTGCAGGTGTGAAATACATGAAGTGTATAATATGGTGATAGGGAATAGTTTCAGTCAACAAACAGATGATATAAGTTATGCAGCTTAGTTTTGATAAAAACTTTTTAATTTTCGTTTTTACGAATTCTGATTTAAGCATGATTATTTATGTTAATCTATTTCATATTTTGTTATTCTTATTGCATAACATGACATGCATTTCAATATGTTTCAAAAGGGAAACCGTACTAGGCAATATTTGGAAGACAATATTTAGGTTTTGTAAATGAAACGTTCTTACTTCAAATGGGCAACTATTGAAAAATCATGAAGTGGTATTTTTGTTTTACAAAATCCTGATGTTGCTGTTATTTATTATTATTATTTAATTCATGAGAATAATTATTTTTTTTGTTGTATTTACACGTCATTCTCCATGCCAGGTAATATTACCTCTATATTCATAAAATACGTGAAATTATATTACATATTTACTGCAACTTTTAATTTAATTTAAAATATTTTTAAAGTATACAAGCTTGGTCAATTTCTTAAAACCTGAGTATGTTATGTCCTATTACAAACTATCTACTATTTAGAGCGAAATTAATCGAATAGTAATCGAATTTTAAAAGTGTTTAAATTTTATAATAATATAATGAATTAAAAAGTTAGCGGCAAGACAAAAACAATACTGGCGAGACCTTATTTCTTTCATGTATGGATGGATGTAATAATAAAAGATAATATTTCTTACACAACTATATAGATATGAAAAAAGAAGGGTACAATTTTTTATTGCTTATAAAAGTTAAGCTGTTAAATATTATACTTCATGAGCAATCCAAACTAACGAGACAATGAGCTAACTCATGTCGGTTTGAACTTTTAGAGAGCGGGCACAAATTTACTCATTTATTTACAAGCCGGGGTTGAACGAGATTTCTATGAATGTATTTCGAGTCTGGAGCTATTTAAACAACAATAGTTTTGAGAGCCGGCAAGATAGACCATGCCCTAAAAGATGAGATTATTGCTCTGAAAAATTACCATATATGGTTAAATTTTATATTACCCACCAAAATTGAATGATCAATGTGTATGCGGCCTTGAGTGAGTGTTAATACAATTATTAATAGCCTAGAGTTATATAAAAAATAATATCCAATCTAAAAGAGTTAAAGAAAAATTATGGTATTTACATGTGTCGTTCTATTTTGTTTATAAAAAATAACAATTTAATCATTATGAGTTTATTGTGTTTAATACTCCAGATCGTTGTGTAAACCATTTTTTCATCTTTCGTGTGACAAACCCGGTTTTTGAGTTCGAGGATTATTTTTCTTAAAAACTCACACGACCCACACAATGATGCCGAATTAATTAAATCAAAGTATCAAACAATTGAATGTAGGAGCCCATGAAAGGGTCCAACTACAGCGGGCTTAGGCTCACACACTTAATGGTCTTTTACTCATAAAACCTTAATAGGCTGTTGGGTCACTATGCTTAAATTTGGACTTTGACCCACTAGTCTTTTAGGGCTTTTAGCCCACTACCTTAATGGGTTTAGTATTCACTAAAATATATTGAGCTTCGGCTTACAAATCATTTTGGGTTTGCTCCAATTAAATAAAAACAAACTATAAATGCCCAACATTTATAAAACCTAATCAACAAAGTCCTATAAACAACAATCATAATTAAACAAATCCGTAAGTATATAACAGTGCTACAACTCAATAGATTAAATACCTACAAAAATAATTGTGTGCAATATGAAATACTAACTTGTATACGAAATGATAAAAAGTAAAGGATTAAGTAAAAACCATGAAATCTTTAATTTTAATTGTAAATCACTAATCACACACACATACATATACATGCTTAAAACATAAACATGTATGATGCTTGTCTAATATCTAAAACCCCACTAACAAGACATGAATACTTAGTAACCCAAAATAACTAAAAATGCACTAAACTTAAATTACCAAAATTAGTATTCAAAAAATGACTAAGTACATAAAAACAAACCCACCTACATATGTACATACATATACTTGACACAACATTTACACATACGATTACATGCATGCAAGATTACACCAAGTCTTACATAATTTATAAAAACCCACAACCACCTTTCTATAACCAACTAAGTTATTTGATAAAAACTAGGCATTATGAGAACAAGACAAAACTCATATGCATGCACATATATACATAAACGACAAACACATAATTACATACTTAAAATTATAAAAGTCTTTCATAAAGTATTTAAAACTCAAGACTTAAACCTTTATAAAAAAATAAGTCTTATAATTTTTCTAAGGGGTAATTTTGTAAAATAGTAACCAACTTTCAAAAGTATTCCAATTAGGTAACTTAAGTTTTAAAAGTGTTCCAATTAGATCACTCAGTTTTTATATTTTATACAAATTAAAAGTCATAACATATTTTTTAGAGAAAATTTGGTAATAACTCGATTTGTTCGTTTGGTGGTCCAATTTGAGAAAAATATGCATGAATGACTAAATTAAAACACTTTTGAAACTTGGTTACTATTCTGTGACATTTTCCCATCTAACTAGTAAAGTTTATAAAAAACTAACATTTTTATAAAAAGTGTGTTTACTCAAGTCACCTACAAATCATCCAATCTGCACCACTCCTACCCATGCAAAGATATTATTACTTGCAACTTTAACTAAAAATCTCTACCATATTCATATTCATGCATGATCATCAAGATTGTGGGACCCATCGTAAAGAATACAAGATATCAAAGCACTCTTAATTTTTGGATACTTTATTCATGATGCAAATTGCTATATATAATAGCATACAGACTCACAACTGACTTCACGAAATAAGCTAACAACCCCACAGACTCGATAACAAACATTAACTCGGCCAACTAGCCGTTGCATAAGACAACGTGTGCATGGGCTGACTAAGCCAACATGCATGACACACTACGTGGACCGAAGCCCATTATTAACACAAAAAATGACCCAACATAACTTCCTTTAAACTAAATAGGAATTTATCCTTCAATTTATCTCACCTAAATCATGAACTCCCAGCAATGTTCTCAAAGTTTCATTGCTGCCAACTTTAACAGCTTCGTCATAACATCTGCAGCTTGTTCGGTAGATGGACAAAATATCAACCTCACCATTTCCTTGTTAACCAATTCTCTTAAATAGTGTTAACACACATCAATATATTTTGTTCTTCAATGCATCATTGGATTCTTCGATAGATTAATAGTGGAGTTGTTATCATAATTAATATCCATTATTCCAAGCTCCTTTCCTGTCAATTCACCAAGTAGTCCCTTCAACTAAGTATAACGACAAGCACAATTGGTGGCAGCTACATACTCTGCCTTTGTGGATGAGAAAGTAACAATTTCTTGCTTTCTTGAACTCTAACAGATCACAACTGGACTCAACTTACATACGTATCTTGAGGTGCATTTACGATCCTCCAAGTCTCAAGCATAATCACTATCAGTGAAAACTTCTAACTTCCCGATTGAAATATTCTTGTACTTCAGTCCAAAGTTGCATGTCCCTTTCACATACCTCAGTATATGTTTTGCAATTTGCATATGCTCATCTTTAGGATCAGACATGAACCTAGCTATAACTCCTACCGAGTACATTAAATCTGGTCGGGTAACTGTTAGATACATCAGACTCCCAACTAAACATTTGTACTCGATGTCATTAACTTTCTGCCCATCTTCATTCTTGTGGAGTATAGTACCAGGCACTATTGGATTCTTAACACTATATCCATCCCCATTCCAAATCTGTCTAGAACATCCTTGGCATACTTTCTTTGACAGATGTTAATCCTGTGGTCATCTTGATGAACTTCTATTCCTAGAAAAAAATTCATTAATCCAGATCTGTCATCTTAAATTCATTTCGCATAGAATTTTTAAACTCTTTACACAACTTACTATCATTATCTGTGTAAATCAAATCATCAACATATACACTTACTATGATTACCTTGTTCCATACCTTCCTTATGAACAATGTATGATCATACTCGCTTCTTTTAAACCCTTCCCTTATAAAGTAGCGTTCAATACAATTAAACCATGCCCTTGGTGCCTTTTTTAATCCGTATAACGCTTGTTTGAGT
Organism: Flaveria trinervia; assembly: GCA_025506515.1. Taxonomy (NCBI): domain Eukaryota; kingdom Viridiplantae; phylum Streptophyta; class Magnoliopsida; order Asterales; family Asteraceae; genus Flaveria; species Flaveria trinervia. Next base: position 1,371,785 of record CM046449.1, read on the forward strand.
TTGAAAACTTTGTGTTCTTCACCTGCCTTCACAAAGCCTTGGGGTTGCTCAAAATATATTATCTCCTTCAATTCACCATGTAGAAAAGCACTTTTCATATCAAGTTTCATAACTGACCATTTGTTGTGTGCTGCTACTGCTAAGGTGGTTCGGATGGTATCCCATCTAGCCACTAGGGCAAATATCTCGATATAGTTGATTCCCTTTTGTTGTACATACCCTTTCACCACTAATCGTGCTTTGTATTTATCAACCTCTTCTCTCTCATTATACTTGGTTTTGAATAGCCACTTCACCTTTATCGGTTTTACTCCCTTTGAAGCTTCAACAAGTTCCTAGGTTTCATTCTTTTCAATGGAATCAATCTCCTTTTCCATTGCTTGTTTCCATTTTGGATCAAGTGTAGCTTCTTCAAATTTCCTGGGGTCTCCACATGAGCTAAATAGAGCTAGATTAGATTCTTCATCTGAGAACCCCTTACTGCTTTCAAACTCACTTAACCATGCTGGGGTCTTTGCAATTCTCCTTGTTGTTCTTCCTTGTGGTAACTTAGTGTGCACTGTTTCTAGAATAGATTCAGTCACATCATAATCTTCCTCATCAACTTGTTATGTTGGGTCAACGGTTTCTGGGTGATGCTCCGCAACTTCATTTGAGTTTCTTTGTAAAGAAGTGTTCTCTGTTCTAGAATAACAAGTTCCATAGATCCCAATTCTTCTCTTTTCCAGCTCCATTTGCCTTCTTCATCAAATGTGACATCTTGACTGATAACAATTTTCCTTTTAATGGGATCATACAATTTGTATGCCTTTGACTCGGTATTAACTCCCAAGAAGACACACTTGATGCTTTGATCATCCAATTTGGTTCTCAATTACGCTAAGACTTGTGCATATGCAATGCTCCTAAATATACGAAAGTAGTTTACATTGGGTTTAGTACCTGACCAAGCTTCCTCTGGAACCTTGTTTTTCAAGCACCAAAACTCTTTCAATCTCAACAGGTTCTCCATGACCAGGCTCCAGTGGTCATAATCTCCATCAAACCGAGGTACACTATGGTATGACACCGTCACTTCTGTCATAGTCGTGTCGAAACTTGATCCTCTCACTCTCCAGGTAATCACACTGATACCACTTGTAAAGAAAGCAAGGATATCAAAGCGCTCTCAATTTCTGGATACTTTGTTCATGATGCAAACTACTATATATATAGCATACAGACTCACAACTGACTCCACGAAATAAGCTAACAACCCCACAGACTCGATAACAAACATTGACTCGGCCAACTAGCCGTTACATAAGACAACATGTGCATGGGCTGACTAAGCCAACATGCATGACACACTACGTGGACCGAAGCCCATTCTTAACACAAAAAACGACCCAACACCCACATGGATCCCTTCCCACCTGAACTAACATATCATTTAAAGCAGCTTGTTCTTGTCATTCAAAGGCTCCACAACAGACCCGAGACTCTCACAACAATCAGCAAGGTCAAGGTAACGGAAAATAAGCCGAAAACACACGATATATCATGTGTAGTCACTTTTATGACACAACAAACCTTAAGATACCCTTAACATCTTATAAACGCTTAAAACATCATATATTTTTAGTAACATATGATTCAAAAGGTTCCACAAAGCCTTGACGACCGTAAACATGTTTTTGGTAAAAACTACTTAATCCCAAAACCCGATTTTACATAAAAATAAGAAAACATGTAAGACGCGTATAAAATCATAATATTAAAGTTTCTAGAAGTTTAACATAATTAAAATAAGTTACAAATAAGTTTTTATGATTTATAGATTTATAATCTATTTTCTATGTAACTTAGAATGTTAGAAAATGTATATTCTTACAAGAATATACCAAAATAAGGATGGGGTATAACAACTTAAAAATCTGGGGTTATTTAATATGTATATATTCTATGGGATTAAATGGGAAGGTGAAAAATGAACTAAAGAATCTTACCTGCAATAACCAAGACAACTAGAATTTAACGTGACTAAAACCGGACATTATAAAGAATGTAAAAGAAATATGAAGATATTTTAAATTTAAAATTCAGTAGCATAGTTATACTAAAAATGACTAAATATAAACTTTATAATTTTTTTAGTTTTCTTTTACACGTTAATAGAAAATACAAATTTTAAATACGCTAAAATTGTAAAATTGCTAAAAATGAGTTTTAATACCAAAAAAATGAAAAATACATTACCTAATAGTGTGATATAACATAATAAAGTAATAAGTGACTAAATATGACCAAAAACTTCCAAACACAAAAACATGTTAAAAATAGAACTGCGAATATTAAAAGAGTAAAACCGACAAGAAAAACTAAAAGTCTGAATTCCTTTTAATTAAGGACTTTTATACGATTAAAAAAAGTTAAAAATCAAATTTTATCATTTTTAAAACAAACAATCTACAAAGCTCAACGTCTGCGTGTGATTGGCGTGACGCAGACAAAAGAGCTCAGTGATTTGCGTGGCGCATACAAAAGAGCTCAGGGAACGCCTCTCAGAAAAAAACAAATGCCCCGTAAGTGTTGTCATAACTAAACAAAGTACAAAAATCCAAACTTTAACAAGGGGTTAATTCTCATGGATTAAACTCAACCTCAAAACAGTAACCGTAACGATTACTTCAAGACCCACTCTTCATGTATGGATTGATATAAAATAAATTATTAACAACATTAATATAGATATGAAAAAAGATGGGGTAATTTTTATGCCTATAAAAGTTAAGATTTTTAAATGATCTACTTATGAACAAGTCAAACAATGAGCTAAGTCATGTTGGTTTGAAATTTGAATGAGAAATCTCGGCTTGACTCGTTAATATGCGAGCGAGATTTCTTCAAACATATTTCAAGTCTTTTGCTATTTTAACAACATTAGTTTTAAGAGTTTGCAATAAACAACCTCATATAATAAGTTAAACATTCTTAGTATGAATTTCTTTTAAAAAAATAGAAGATTCAATACATAACCATTTCTCTAGGTCGGTCCATATATGCTAATATGCATCAAGTAAAAATTGTCTGGTCTAAGTGATGGTAAAATATTGGAGTGCATCTATAAGAGAGCGATAAAGAGAGGGGATCTTTCATGGGTTATCACACCCTCAATTTAAGCAAAGAAGGTTTTACCTTTAGGAATGTGACAAACTAGGATAGAAATCATTAGTTATATCAAACCATACAAAAAAAGGGTTGAATCATACTTATCTAGTTAACAAATCAATTATTGAAAAAAATTCACCGTTACGAATGCGACAGCGTAAACATAATTCAAACCAAAGAGTAATGAATGCCTAAAGACCTTTACGCACGCCCCATGTCACACCCCTCGTCGGCGGTGGAATCGCAAGGAGGTGACGTAATCGGATATTTTGAACACCTCGTACTTAAGGAAACTTAATTACATTTGTGCATTCAAAATGAATTTAGGCAACAAAGTATTAGGGTACAAGTTTTTAAAAATTCAAGTTTATGAGCCTAGCATCATAAGCTTATACAAAATAATCTTTTATTGTGCCCTAGTCATGGCATACTTAAGTGAAATCCAAAACGCTAACCTTAGTTGTTTCCTGAAAAAATATGCTAAAAATGGGTCAACAATAATGTTGGTGAGCTCGTAGGGTTGAGACTTGATAAATCGTTGCAAAGTAAATAGCCAAGTATGAATAAAAAACTTATCATGTAAAGTCGCCATAACACGAGTAATGTGAAATGTATTTTATGAGTCCACAACTAAGCCTTTGACTGCATGCTTCATTCGATACTTATTTCAAGTACGAAAATAAAAGTCAAGTTATAGTCTGCGTGGTAATAATCATTCAATATCGTTGACTGTGGATTTACGCGTTCCATTCAGTTGAGAGAATGGGAATTGTTAGTCCCGATAGTACTATCTATGTTAAACCTGCGGCTCCAACGCAGAGTTATGTAGTTGCGTAAGATAACGAGGTCTTTGTAAGTCCAATCCAATAAATAAACATTCATCACCAAAATGTGTATAAGCATAAGACATAATAGTAATGATTCATGTAAAATAGTTAAGTAACATGTTTCTCCCCCGAAATTAGTAAAAGTAAAAAGGGGCTATGAAAACTCACTTTCTGATACAGATTACGTGAAACAAGATGGCTTGCACTAAACTGAAGCAGTTCCTACATTACATGCGGTGTGCAAATAAGGTTTACATTCCGATGGAGTAAGTCGTTAAACCAAGTGACGAGTCAAGTGTTACATGAAATAAGTTTTACTTATAATTTATTAATTGAAAATTAAACTTATTCAAATTTATGGTTTTGTATGTTTTACGAACCGTAAGCAATTTTTTTATTATGCACTTAACTTAAAAGAAATAGTTTATAAACATAAATACATATTATGAAATGAGCATATATTGTCATAACTATAAATTCAAATGTGATATACAACATTCTGTGATTTAAAATCTTTTACTTGATTTTTGCGTTTTTAAGTGACAATTTGTGCTAGAGTTTTAATTAATCAAATATACAAAATAAATTATGGGACTTTTATAATACATTTATATGTGTTTTAACTCATTATAAAAATAAATGTAACACTTATAGAGTTCATTTATTAGTCCAAAAATAATTATACTGTTTCAAAAGTAAATGCATCTATTTTATGAAGATTTAAATTAATTCAGTTGGTTGAGGGTCGAAGACAACCATTTAAAGTGAAAACACTTGGTTTTTAAAGCTAACTCATAACATTAAATTCAAGAAAAAGAATCAAGTCAATGGGTAAAAATTGAGGGAGTTATGGCTTCTTGTAGTCGACCTAAGTATTCTGCCAAAATGTTCGGTTTTGACATTTCATTTCAAAATTGAATCTTTAGAGCAAAACTTACTGAAAGTTTGTGTATTTTTTATGGTTAGAAAGTAGGGCTGTTCAAAATGTTCGTAGCTCGAAGTTCGCTCTAAAAAAGCTCGGTTCGAAAAAAGCTCGTGACTAAACGAGCCGAGCCGAGCCGGTTCGGTTTCTAAATGAGCCGAACTCGAGCTAGGGGTGGCTCGACTCATGGCTCGGCTCGTGGCTCGGCTCGTGGCTCGGCTCGTGGCTCGGCTCGTGGCTCGATATGTTATATATATTATTATATATATATTATTAATATTACTAAAACAAAACCCCAACCCTAATAAACCCTCCCGAGTTCCATTCTTTTCAATTTTCATCTTCTCCAATCTCCACAACTCCACCTGCAGCCACAGTGCCACACACAACCACCACCCACCTCGCGACCACAGCACCCACCTCGCGACAACAGCCACCGGCGACTAGCCGACGAACCTGCGACGACAAGCCGACGAACCTGGGACGACGAGCCGACGAACCTGCGACAGCGACAACCCCTTGCAACCTACGACCAAGCCCATGCGACCAATCCCGAGCAGCCCCTACGACAACCCCTTGCGACCTACGGCCCTGCGAGCTTGTAAGTGTTCTTGAGTCTTGACTTCTTATATTTAAACCATATGCTTCTTTAAGTGTTCTTGCGACAGCCCGGCTCGAGCTTTTTACGAGCCGAACTCGAGCTCGTATTTTCAGCTCGGTTATATTTTCGAGCCGAGCTGGCTCGTTAGGCGAATGAGCTCGAGCCCGAACCTATCTTGGCTTGGCTCGGTTCGGCTCGTTTACAGCTCTATTAAAAAGACAACACTTTGAACTTAAATTTAGGCTCAAGAATCGTACATTTTGATTTTATTTTGAGTAAGTTATGACCTTTCAAAGTTAGGGTAATTTTCTGAAAGAATCTGTTTTATAAGTCAAGCAACTTTTAAGCCATATTCTTTTATATGATCAAGTAATGAACTTGTTTCTTGAACTTGTTTCTTGAATGTTAGATGACTTAATCAAAAGTATATATTCATAATTTCATTTTCTAAAAACATGTTTAAGAGTTTCTCAAGCGTAAGAGAATGAATAGCTCAACGTTTACAAGAGACGAAGCTTGAACAAAGGGGGTGCGTGTGATGCACACTTTTAGGCAGCTTGGCTGCTCCATTTCTGTCAAGTTTGAGGAGGAATAAAAGATGAAGAGGGCTGATTCTATGGAGGGGAAAGTTAGGGTGTTGGTGCATTATAATTAAATAGATCAAAGAAAGGTAATTATAGGGGCTTTAGAACAAGCATGTGGATGGGTATGGTAGGAAGACGATGATGCATGGGGTGGTCTAGATGGGCTCGGCTGAAACATGGCCCCTTGATCTTGATTTAATTCTAGCAAGCAACAATTAGTCATCATTCTTTAATCTTTAGTATAGATATGAATGAGTTTAGATTTTTATAAGATTTTCTTGAGTGGGGGCTGATTTGGGGTGAAGGAATTGAAGGTTTTGATTTTCATGGATTTAAATCATGATTATTCGATAGTTTGATAAAGGTCGAAAATATTAAGTTGTAATGCATATCAAGTCCCTTACTATTATTTGGGTTCACATAAAATATCATGAATTGGTTAAAGTTGAGATGATCCTAATTTGATTACCGTAATGTCATAGGATCATTTCTTATTTTATATCTTAAACTAAATTAAATACACATCATATAAAATAATAAAAAAATAAAATATATTGAAATTTTAGAAATGTTACACCCTAGAATAGGGTTTGACTAATAGAGACAAAAGTAATAGTTTCAAAGATTTTGTAATGCATAGACCAAATGAAATGATCCTACCAATACATTACCTTAATGACCTGATAAAACGTATTAAAATATTAACATATGATTAGTGAGTTTACAGGTTTGCTAAAGAAGTAGTAAGTCTCGTAAGCAAATAAAGTAAACATAGTAAATCAATATAGATAACTAGTCTACATTTAAAGTTACTAAAGTGTACGAAGTTCGTGGCCGAAGCTGGTAATGTAAAAGTATGAATGCCTCGGTCGTGTCTAATAAAAAATGGCAACAGTAAATAGGTCAATTTTACACCAGTTCAACCTCTGGTCATGCTAGCGCGACTAGCTTGGGTGGGGTTTGTCAAACCCAGTAGTATTATTCAGAATTATCCCATTGAATAACCCTAAAATGATCCAAAAAGTAAGGAATTAGAATGGTTACAACACTAAGTAAACATGTGATCTTAAAATCTTACTATATTCAAAAAAAATATTTAAGTATCTTCTCTCCACTAAAAGAGTACAGTAAGAAAGAGAGGCACAACTATAAATGACAACAAATAATTAACTTAAAATCAACCAACAACCAGTTTATATATATTATTAGATTACAAATCAGTCTTAAAAAACGATTCGTATGGTTTCGCGTTCCCGACTTGGTTTCTTACCCGAAATATTAATATAACCCACATAATTGTAAAAAAAGGTTTCCAACATGTGATCAATACCAATAATATTTATGTTATTTGTATTTAACATTCCTACTAAGAATACTCACGTAAACTTATAATCATGACCACAATTATCTGTCTACATTTATATCCCATATATTTATATTATACTTACACATTTACACATATCACATGTAAACCCCATAACTCAACATGTCATCACACATACATTATCACACACCTATACCAGAGCATATGTATATCCACTATACATATTTCACATGCATATACGTGAGAACTTTAGAAACTAATATAAGCTACGTAATTAACATCACATGCAATTCATATGTTATTTTCATCTTTTTAATCGTTCATAACTTTTTTCACGATATTATTTCTTTTAAAAAATTTCATAATTAATTTCAGTATTTTTTATTTTTCCAATGCGTACAATATTGATATACTTTTATCTAAAAAATTTGTCCACCCGTTCTTTACACACGTGTAAATCTAATTATACACATGCGTTGCGACGGTATCATATGCGGCGTGATAAAATATAACTACAATCGACCCGACTTATTTTTGAAGTAAATTTACGTCAATACCCTAGCCGTTTCTAATTACGTCCAAACATAAATCGCCTCCATTTTCTACTGACATGTATACAAAAATATGAATGTAAGAAAGTTTGTTTTTAAAATCTCGAGAGGAAGAGAGTTAAAGTGGCATTTTATAAAGTTTGTGAAATGTTTTAAGAGAGAAAGTGCAAAGACTAAAAGTAATGTGTTTATTAAAATGGGCACATAGACAATTTATATTTGACCATGTCAATTCGACTTTAAATATAAAATTATAGAAAACTCAAAAAATAAAAATAAATGATTGTAAGTAAGACGTGTATATAATATGAACATAACATATTATTTTTTCAGATTAACTTGTACATTGCTAAACTGAAATTTAAAAATTTGAGTAGGTGAAAGTTACCATCACAAATTAAAACAAATAAGAAAACATAAATTAAGAAGAATGTTTTTCATGATTTTAGAACTCATGACTTCATACACAAAACACATGCGTCTAACCTGGGCCAAGCCATGAGTTTTTGTTAATTTTAGAAGAAGTAAAATTATTGCGAGATCCAATAGTTACGTGATACGTGACAAGACTGAAGGGATCACCATCGACTTTACTAAATGAGTTATAGTTAATAATAGATTTTTTAAAGTTTTATTAACGAGTAAGTATTAATAATCTTTTATTTCCACTTACTTAATTCGAACAAGTAATTATATATTTAACGACTTACGAGTAACTCATCAGAAAATACAGAAAAATGCTTTGAAATCATTTCAATTAGTTCATTTTCTGTTTGCCTCTTTGTTCAAATTGTAATTGTTTATTAAATCCGAAAAATATATGAACTGTTTACTTTTTTATTTATTTTTGCTTTATTTATCGTTAATTTTAATGTAAGTTGATTATAGCAATATTTTAGTCTTATGTACACCGTACATAGTCGACTTTTATTATTTATAATAATATAATGTTGGTTAGACAGGGTGTTAACTGGTTTTCAGAATGGCGGCAGATGACGGTTTTCTGTACAACGGCGGTTAACAATTAAACAATCAAGGGCTTTAATTTTATCTTTAGAGCTGAATATTTATAAAAAATAAACTAAATAAAAATAGAGAGTTAAATAAAAATTGTAATTTGTATATAACGTAAGTTAACTATATCTATAACTTTTATCCTTATTAGTATCAAGACCATCGTCTTTAGACGGGGACACAAGACCGTGAAAGAAACTAACGTCGAAATGCAGTCGTGAACTCACACGTTAAAGGTAAGAAGACCGAAACGTGTAAAACTTTACATAAAAAACAAAGCCATCACTATTTGAAATTTAAATAAAAAGAAGAAAGCTACTAAAAAGATTAATGTTAGAACTTTAATGAAAATAGGCACGTTGCAATGCAAAACAATCAGTTAAAAATATTAAAGTTGATAAAAATAAACAAGTATAAATTTAAATCTTATAAAACTAATATGTTAAAAGTTGAAGCGAAAAAAGTAAAAAAAATGTAAAAAATTAATATCTTGAATTAGTTTTGACGACATATATGTTTGTGATTCAATAACTTGTATATTGTGACGTACAATTCCGTTTGATGAAATTTACAACGACAAATAAATATAAATAAATACATCACAACAACAACCAACGTTATATTCAAAATCTTATAATATATTAAATTCAAAAGTTTAAAAAAGAAAACAATAAACAAAAAATTATAAGTATGCCAAAAAGACAAGTAGATAAGGATCTCTTATATATTACCCGTTCATTGTTTTTAAAGTCAAAACCATGGATTGGTCACATCAATAGAAAATGGTAGGTTTAATATTTTAAGGGAACGTGGGATGGTTGTCACTTAAAAATGTAACTTGAAGCTTATGTTTATTCAAATGCCAAAAAGACAAGTAGATAATATTTTAAGACTATATAAATACAATATTTACTCCAAAATCATTATCACAAGACACAAAATCCCTTATATCTCATCTCAAAATTCTAATGGATATCACAACTCTTCTCAAAGATAACATTCTCTCCTTCACTCTTTTCATTCTAGGCGTGACCTTTTCTATTTTACTCGTAAAAAAACCAACAAAAGTGTTTTATAGCAAGAGCGATGAAATTGAAAACCTCCCACCGGGTCCACCAAAGTTGCCGATCATCGGAAATTTACATCAAGCGGGAGACAAGCTTCATGTTACGCTAGCCAATTTAGCCGAAAGATATGGCCCACTCATATCTCTACGCTTGGGCAAACAAGTTATTGTGGTTGCCACGTCATCAGAGGCAGCCAGAGAAATCCTCAAGACTCATGATCGTCTTCTTTCTGCTCGTAGTGTGCCTGATGCATTTCGACACGCGTCTATAATACCTCACTCTCTTATGTGGTCAGAGTGCAACCAAACATGGAAAAACCTAAGAACCCTTTGTCGAACCGAAATGTTTTCCTCTAAAGCTCTAGAAGCCCAATCTACGTTACGAGAGGAAAATCTTCAAAAGTTATTGGATTGCTTACGTAACAAGCAAGGGCAAGTGATTAACGTGGAGGATGTGGTTTTTACTACATTATTCAACACTCTAAATTCCATTATCTTTGGTCAAGAATTTCTTGATCATTTGACCGTTGAAAACGAAACTCACGAGTGGTTAAAAGAATCGATGCATAGAGCAATCGAGTATGGAGGCCGTGTAAAAGATTTGGTTCGTTTTTTCTGTTCTTGAAAGATTCGATCTTCATGGGACAAGGAAGGGAGCCATGCAACAATTCAAGAAGATATTTGCGTATTGGGAGACTATAATCGATGAAAGAAGACCTCAACTCAATTCTTCAAAGCAACCTCAATCTTTTTTAGACCGACTGCTAGAAAATGGGTTCACAAACAATCAAATCTGTGAACCAATTTTGGTAAACATTTCTTTACTATATATTTTTTCTAATTTGAAATTGTTTATTTTGTTTAGTATAAATAATACAATATATGTTTTAACTACCCCAATTATCGACAACTCTTTTATTTGCACTTACTATTTTATAACGCAAACCATCTTCTTGTGTTACCAGGAATTACTGTTAGCCGGAACGAATACAACAACAACTGCGGTGATATGGGCTATGTCGGAGCTCGTACGACACAAAGCATTTATGTCGAAAATACGACAAGAAATAGAAGATGAAATAACCTCGGATCAAGCCTTCAACTCTCAATTATCTAAATTAACTTATCTACAAGCTTGCATCAAAGAATCATTAAGATTACACCCACCGGTGCCTCTTCTACTTCCTCATAGGGCGACTGAATCGTGCGAGGTTATGGACTACACAGTCCCTAAACATGCAAAAATATTTGTCAACCTTTGGGCGATGGGCCGAGACCCTAAAACTTGGGACAACCCTTTATCTTTCAATCCAGAAAGATTTATGAACTCGAAGTTGGACTTTAAAGGCCAAGATTTCGAGTTCTTACCGTTTGGTTCAGGGAGGAGGATGTGTCCGGGAATGTCATTAGGAATCAAGAGTGTTGAATCTATTTTGGCGTATTTGATTCGCGAGTTTGATTGGGACGTTCCTAATGGTGATGATCCATCGAAGCTTGACATGAATGAAAGATTTGGGATCGCTCTAAAAAGGGAGAAGCCTTTAATGCTAATCTTCAAACAAAGAAATTAGCGAGTCAATATCTTATCCTATTTCGTGAAGTCAAAGTTAGTCTATGATTATGAGTGATTAGTATGTTGTTTCTTGTTATTTAATGTATTTTAAGTTGAATTATTTGTATACTATACGGATACATTTTACCCACCTATCTTATGTGTTATTTAATAAATACAACAACTATTTTTCATTAAAACGTAAAGATGATTTACCATTTTGAATCCAAATAGTTTTAACAATAGATCGACTTATGCTCACCCTCATGTTTGGTTTATCATGTTGTTTGTTACCATGGAATGTGGCGATAAAAAATTAATAGCCCAATAATTAATTATTGAACAGTTAAGTAATTAATTTTATATAATTATTGAAGAAATTTTGAAACTTCTATATATCTTAAAAATATACGTACATCTACTTTTATCATAAACTATCAAAATTATTCAGGCGCAACGCAACAGAAATACAATAAATCTATGCATAGTGTGACATGACTCACTTTAAATAATACTCATGTTGAAATGTAAAAACTAAAAATGTCACAGTGGTATGTTTACAATTTCAGAAACATTATATACCTTATAAAAGAAAACTTATTATGAATTATTTTCATAGCAAGTGTATGAATTATTGTCATAGCAAGTGTATGAATTATTATCATAACAAGTGTATGAATTATTTGTCAAACTTGTAGATAAGTCTGTTATAATATTTATCTATCAAATAATTTTTTTTGTATACCAAAATGATTGATTTTTATAATATAAATATCATCTTAATAGGGATGAGAAAATACACAACTTGTATACATTATTATAAGTTATACATTTCTCTTCCTCTTGTTTTTGAAATTCTCTTTAAAGTTCTTAAACTATAACACTAATCTTGTGTTAAATATTATGATATTATAACACGTTATTAGCAGAAGAGCTTTTAAACCTCTAATAAAAAAGATTAATAAAGCATAAAGTCATTCATTAATCAAGGTAAGTGCTTCATTAAGTAATAATATATAATATATTATATTGAGAAGATAACTAAGATAAACAAAGTAAACATATAGGAGAACTTATTAGTTATTATAGATATCTTGATAACCATGAGACTACTAACAAACTAATTTTTATTTAGACATCTAACTTTTGATTATGAAGCTAACATGTTCTTCTATGTTAACTAACTTTTACTTATGCATCTAACTTATTATTTATACTTTTAACTTTTAGTTATGCAACTAACATTTACTTATCCAACTAATATTTACTTATACATCTAACTTTTACTTAATCTTTAATTATACAACTAACATTCCCTTTTATGTCAACTAAGTTTTATATAACTAACATTTTAATTATGTTTTTAACATCCATCCGTAGTAACATCTTATTTTTACCCTAACCTTTCATTCTTATTTTCTCTTATTTTTATAAACTAAATTCAAGTTTATAACATAATCTTAAATTTATCCGTTTTATTTAAAATTACTCCCGATTATAGTTATACAAACACATGATGGCTATATAGCCGTTATAAATGATTATATAGCCGTTGAAAACAATTACATAGCCATTGGAAATGGTTATAATTTAAACTATAAATCACCACTATAAATCTATTTTTGTTTACAATAAACATATTACCTCATTTTTCAAGTTTATCCAAGACAATTTTTCAAAGATGATCCACCTGGTTTAAATGCTGGAAACCATAATTCTCATTTTAATTATTATCTCCTTTGTTGAACTCACACCTGAAGAATTTACACTTTTCTTGTTTTTGTATTTGTTTATAACTTTACCGCTTTATTTTATCACAATATTTATTGATATATATGGATTCTAATAATTATCTTACTTAATTATTATTTAGCAAACACAAATGTCGAACATCACAAAACTTGAATTTCAGACTTTTAATATCACCGGAGATAATTATATGACATGGATGAATGCATGTAAAATGGCACCTCAAACCAATGTTGCAAATTAGTATATAGCAAGTAAATATAATTTCATGGTAAAGTTGCTAAGCTTCAGGTACAACAATCTCACATCAAATAAAGTTGAAAAACATAAGGTATGACCACCTAATACATGACATAGTTGAAAATTAGTATTATATATAATGTTAATATTAGTTTGAAAAATGAAATAGGTTGATAGATCAATCAGGGGCAGAATTCATTGGAGGGAGGGATAATCGGGCTAACCCTGATGTGTAGACGTGTTTCACTATTTTAAAAGGTTTAATTAGATGTTTTTATGTGTTTAATATAATGAAACACAATTACTTTAAGAGTTACTTGATTTTCATGCTTGCGAAGCGAAAACAGACACATTTCGAGTGTTTTCGGGAGTTAGAATGGAAGCCGAAAGCTCACGAGGAATGAAACACTTAAAGTGTAGAAAAGGTGAAGAAAAAATGAAGCGGGGCGTAAATGATATCCTTAAGGACGTAAATTACGTCCTAAGTGTGATCAGGATGCACACAAACCAGGACGTACAACAAAAGGAAAAAGAGCTAATTTGGGGGGGGGGAGTAAATTACGTCCCTGAGAAAGTAAATTACGTCCATGTGCTGACTGTTAGGAATTTTTAGGGTTTTCTACCCTAGTTAAAGGTTAAAAAGGGGGCTACGAATTAGCTCTTCACCAAGTCGTTTTTGGTCATCCAAAGAGCAATTTTGAGAGAAAAGAAGACCCAAAAATCCATCTTTTCATGCTATTGATTCCTACGACAACCGATTTCGATTCCACGACGACCACGAGCGGTTAAATCACCAGTGATCTTCTCCGGGTGTAGGGTTTGTGTTTATGAAGATTGTTTAACTTCATTTGTTCTTAGATTGGGTTGAAGTTTTAATTGACATGTTAAGCCATATGATTTCATTTATTGGTTGATTACTTTAATCGGCTTTTCTTTGTTTGAATCTTAATCTAATCCTCATCAGTTTGTAGTTTCTTTACATCATAATAATTATGAGTCTTAGGTTTTGATTAGCAAATTGAAATTGGTAATTGTGATTGTTTGCTATGAATAACTAGGTTACAACTTTGTTTTACAAACCTAAACCCCAAAGTGGATCAATCTTATTATTATTGTTTTCAAAACCAATCAAGTTTGTTACTTGCTATTTTGTTTTCTAAATCAATCTTTAATTTAAATTTGTTTTCTTTATCAATTTAAAACCATTGAACTAAAGTTACACTTTCCACATATTTCTTGTGAAGACGACCTTACTTACCCGTACTAGTATAGGTAAGCTAAGTCTTAAATATAAATTGTTTTTGAGTAGACCACAACAATCTTCATTAAAATGGTGTCGTTGCCGGGAAATTAGTGCGCAAAGTGTTTTTAGTTTATTAGTTTATTTGTTGTTTATTTATTTGTCTTATTTATTCAACCGGTGCTACTTAGGTGTGTTTGCTGGTGTAGGTGACAACATTGTGCATACATATCCAAGTAATTTTTTGTAGGCATAGTAGAATCTCAAGTAATTTGATCGCATCATGAATTGGGATGAAGATTATGATCTATGTTTATGTTGCGGGAGCCAATTTCATTGGGTTCAAGAATGTCCTGTGTTTCAAAAGAGATATAAAACATTTAAGGATTGTGAAAGTGATTCCATTGGAAGGCAACAATATATGATGGCAATTTATGAGGATGATGAAGATACTATGAGTCTCTTTCACCAGATGATCAAGGATACTATCAATCTAAAAAAATGGATATTCAAGACAAGTTTTGGATTGTAACAACTATGATTGGAGATTGAACAAAGCTCAAGTTACAAGGAAGAGTATAACGATTATAGCTATGACTATCCTTATTCAACATACGAGGACAATCAAGAATATACTCAAGTTAATTAAAACCAGGGCAATTATAATCAAAAGACCTACTATAAATGCTCAACTTAACAACCTAGGTCATGTACAAATGCTTATCCTTCTGAAGTTCTCTTGAAATATTTAAGAAAATCACATTTGTCCCAAATTGAGCAAGAGTTAACAAAATCCAATCAGTCAAAGCAAGACCGTATAAATTTGCTAGATTACAAGTATGATCTGTTATGTAAGGAACAACAAATTGGTTAGCAAGGTGTTTCTAGTATTGAAAGGTTTCATGCAAAACAAGCATGGATATCCTCACAAATCGAGGAAGAGGTTGTGGAAAATAATACCTTGCTGAATGTCTTGATTGTTGAATAATTTGAGGATGAAACCTCCATGGTTAAGGTAACAAAAAAAGGAGCATGTTCAGAGTTTTGAAGAGAACCAAATTAGCTCAATCACTGATGACTTAGTAATTACACCGAGCATGGGTAATGATGACACAAAAGAAGGGGTTATAGATCTTCTAGAGCATAGACAAAGTAGTTTGAATCCACATCACCTCTCAAACCAATGGTTGAGGCATGTCTAACCAACAAAGTTGGGGGTGAGGGTTTGAGGAAAAAGACAAATAGAGTGGTATTTGAAGATATTGGACAAATCATTGGAAGTGGCTTCACAACAATTCTCATTTTACATGCCAATCATTAGGAATCAATTATGGAACAAACGTCTCAACTATCGAGCATTTTTCAGGAACTCGATAGGCAAATATGCACTTCAACCACCTTAGTGGTGACAGGTACGGTCTGGCTGAAGACCTAAAACTTAGCGATACTTGGGAGGCAACCTGAGATATTTATATTTTTCTTTGTTTTCTTTATCATCTAGTTGTTTTGAACTTTGTGGTTGTGTTCACTAGAAACCCTCACAAGACTTCATGTACATCTCATATTTTTGTTAATTAAAAATTAATTTTTGTTAATTCTTATAAGACCTATTTATGTTATTTATGTATAATTCCTTATTTAATTTAAAGTTTTTAAGTATTTAAACAATAATAATAATAATATAATAATAATAATAATATTGGTAATAATAATAGAATAATAATAACAATAATAATGTTAATAATAATAAAAATAAATTGTATAGTTACTAAACTTAACAATGTTTAAAACTTTAAGTAGTTAAAGATTAGGGGGTCTTAATGTCAATTTATAAACTTTAAATTGAAGTTTCAGCATAAAATAAAAGAAACTTAAATTTGAGGGACCAAATGTGTAATTAATTAAAACCTAAACCCCCTCCCATTTGTCACCCCCACTTTTCCGGCAACCTCGCCGGCCGGACTCCGACCAAGTCGGCGAAGTTCCAAAACCCGCAAAACTCATCCGTTTTATTTCCAAATTATACCAATCGCTTCGTGAACACAATTCGAACCTCGTTATGAACTTTTAATGCGTTTAAATGTCGGTTATAAACCCGATCGAGTGAATAACCGAAACCTCTTAAAACTCCATACCGTTTGTGCATTAAGAAGCAATAATAACTCGATTAAACGAACCTGAACAATCATCTAACCATTCCTAATCTTTCACATCATTCAATCGCACCTGAAAACACACAAAACCAAGTTGTTTGATTACCCCCTCATCGCACCTGCAACTCAATCAAAACCTACCTTCCGAGCATTATTAACTTCCATTGATCGAGGGCTTTACATCAGGATCCACATCCGAAACTATCCTCAAGTTTAATTTGATTAACATCGTCATTTGATTAGCGTTTGGACACAAGACGCTCGCGACTGTTCCCGGTGTCTTTTGCATCAATTCGAACTCAAATCAAGTAAGTGAACACATCAATACACTCGAAATCACATGGGGAATCAAAGCCCCATGTTTATTTCTGAAAAAGATATCGAATCGAACTTCAATTTGACCAAAGAAAGTTCTAGGGTTCATGTAAATTAGGGGAAACATTTTAACTTCAGTTTATAACAAATCGAAACCAAAAATAAACGCGGTTGCGGCCCTGGTTTACTGGTAACGCGCTTGTACACTAGACTTGAGGTCCCGGGTTCGAACCCGGGCACCCTCAAGTAAAATTTTTTTAAGTCTTTTGGCTTTAATTTAATCATAGGAAAATTTCAATTAATATAAAAATAATTTTTACAAACTTCTACTATTTTTAGAATCCATCTAACTATTTTCAGTAAATTCATTCTTGTAAAACATTTTAACACCTTATTATAAAGATTATTTTCAAATGTTATAATTGAATATTTTTATAGAAAATATATATAAAATAAAATATAAATTTATATGATACATTAAGTTGAATAAATTTATGTTGGACCTTATGTTATCTTTAATTAAGGATTTATCATGACGATAATAATATATATTTTATGAATAAAAAATCACAAGTTAATTAAAAAGGATTTAGCTTCTCTAAAATAAGTTTTGTAAGTTCATAAAATGTTATATTTTTTATATAAGAATCTATTAACTTTATAAAAATCCTCAAATTCTAATACCCTAGTTCATGTTAACTCGTTAATCTTATTATGAACCTAAATCTTGTAATATTTATATATTTAGGTGCCTTGTGACATTTTATCTTGGAACGACTTATATTATTCTTATTGATCTTCATTATATACTTATTTGACATGTGAGTTTTCTTGTCCCCTTTTATATTTCACACTATTTTGGGGTAAAACATGATACTTATACATCATACACTTATAAACGTTTGAGACTTGTAATGCACTTGCAATTCATATTTTTGTCATGGTTATTTGTGTGTTGTAAGTGATTATATGAGATTTATAGTTTGTTTACAATCATTAACTATTGCTAGCCTGGCGCCGTCTTAGATCTTTGGGCCTGACAAGCCTATTTGGTGCTAAAGTCGAGGTATTGCCGGCTCCTGATGACGTATGCTTGTTCATCACGGGAACCAAATACACTTAGCCAATCTTATATACTTGTAATCAAGTCGAGGTTTGGTTGTAACGATATGTGTTCTATAACCTTACTAACTTATGACCTATGACATGAATTGCTACTTGTAACTTTATCATATTATGTATGAAAACCTTGGAAACTCACCAACTATTTATAGTTTACTTTTTATTTTTATCATGTTTCAGGTAACCCACAAGTTTAGAGTGGTCTTTTGAAGTTTGCAATAAAACTAGGACGTGAACCTAGTTAAATAAATAAAATGTTATGTTATGTTTTGATTTATGTTTGAACTTATTTCATGTTGAGACTTATGTTTGTATTTCCTTTTGAAGCTTATAATATTAATATTTACATTTAAATATAGCGTTATGTGGTTGTGAACAATCTTAACCCTCACATCTCGACGATTCCGCCGTCAAGGTTGGGGTGTGACAGATTGGTATCAAAGCCCATAACCATAGGGATTTAGGTTATTAAAAATGGTGACCTAGACTATAGCTTATGCATGAACCTCATTGAATAATATTTATATTCTTGGAAATATATATATATATATAATATATATATATATAATATATATATATATATATATTGTTTACATGCTACATAATGCTATACCATACTTATGTGCAACTTGATGCCTTAGCATAGGTTTGCCTTGTAATTGTTTAAACTTTGTTACTTGTCTCCCTAAACTTACCTTTGACACTTGACTCTCCCCGATAAATGAAACTTCTTAATCTTATTCTCGACGACACATGGAGTCGTATACTTATGCTTAAGACTTGAATCTTTAGACTTATGTCTAATCTATGTAAATCTCATCAAGGTTTTGATTTCATGAACCTAAAAAATTTGTGTGACACATAGACACCTGTATTCTGGATTTCTTGGCAGAAGGCCCTCGGGCTAAGGCAAGCATATCGCATAAATCCTATGGGACTAGTTATGCTTACCTGGGGATTTTTGGGATGAGTGATAAACTATGGTCAACATACATAAATTTCTAAGGCGAATGAGTCAACTTACCTTGACATGTCAACGTTTCCAAATGGTAATGCGTTACCAAATGGAACCATTCCAAGTGCCTTACAACCCTTGCCTTATCCTTGTTGAATTATAATCCTTGTTATTCTTTTTTTCGTATCTAACTCATTTTGCATATTCCAGCATGTCTCGTCATCATGGAAAGCGTGGAAGTTTCGATCGTAAGCTAGCCGTCATGATTGCCTGACAAATGGCTGCTGTCATCCCGACCATGGTTGCTGAACTCAATAGCACCTTAATGACCAACTCTAGCAACAATGGTCATGGGGAGAATAATGCTAACCAAGGGCGCAACAACCAAACTTGCACTTTCAAGCACTTTAGCTCTTGCAAACCCACTAGTTTTAGTGGCAAGGAAGGAGCCACTGGTCTTCTTGAGTGGTTCGAGAGCATGGAGAACACTTTTGTCAACTATGAGTGTCCCGAGGCACTCAAAGTTCATTATGCCACTAGCATGCTCCAACAAAGGGCTCTCACCTGGTGGAATAGCGAGAAGAGAAATCGTGGGGCTGATGCTATATTGGCACTCTCTTGGGATGAGTTCAAGAACATCGCCATCACGAAGTTTAGCCCGAGAAATGAATTGCAAAAGTTGGAGGAAGAATTCTGGAATTTAAAGCAAAACGATGGTGATCATTTGGCCTACTCAACTAGGCATCATGAGTTGAGTACATTGCTGCCTCACATGGTCGACACTGTCCCCCGCAACATCGAGAAGTTCATTAAGGGTGTACCACCCCAAATTCAAGATGCTGTGGTGGGTAGCTGACCCACAAATTTAGAAGAAGCCATCACTATCACCGCTCAACTCACCGAGAACCATATACGAGCAGACACCATGTCCGTGAAGGGTGCAAAGAAGGTGGAAAAGACGGCTATCGAGGCTGTTAAGGAGACTAAAGCTGAACCATCTCACAACAACAACAACAAGAAGTGCAAGTTTACACTGGCACGCAACTATGCCGTGGTTGCACCCAAACAACCCCAAAGACAACTTGTACCTGCGGCTACACCTGTGGCACAAGTGCCTGGGGCTAGGGCCTATGCTGGTCCTTAGCCTATGTGCAAAACTTGTAGGTATCATCATCCGGGGATTCAACCATGCCGTATCTGCACCTTATGCGGTAAATATGGTCATTTGGTGGTGACTTGCCACCGTGCACCTAACAATGCTGCCGTGGTCACAAACCGTGTTTGCTACAACTATGGGGAACCTGGTCATTTTCGCCCACAATGCCCTCGTCTTGTGGGTAATGTTCCACAAGCCCGAGGACGTGCTTTCAACATCAACGCAAATCAAGCACAAGCAAACAACGATGTGGTAAATGGTATGTTAACTTACCTTGACTTGTGTGACCAATTTTTTTCCATGCGTTAACTGTATCGTTAAATGCCTTTAAAATGAACAGGTATGTTCCTTATTAATAAAACTTATGCCTATGTCCTATTTGATTCTGGAGCCGATAAAAGTTTTGTTTCGTTAGAGTTTAAACCCATTCTTGCCAAGCCACATACGAAACTAGAAAGACCTCTCACCGTTGAAGTTACCGATAGAGAACCGATCACCGTTGACGTCATTATTCGTGATTGCATCTTAAGTCTTGGCACGCATGATTTTCTTATCGATCTTATCCCTATGAAACTGGGAAGCTTCGACGTCATCATTGGTATGGATTGGTTATCCAAACACCATGCCGAGATCATTTTGTTTCAAGAAGTGCATCCGTATACCATTACCTTCTGAAGATACTTTGAAGGTGTTCGGTGAAAAATCTTCCAAAGGACTTAAAATCATGTCTTGCACTCAAGCCCGGAAGTGCTTAAGCAAGAAGTATATGGCTTTCTTGGCTTACGTGGTCAACACGAAAGTCAAAGGGAAAGAACTTAAGGATGTCCCTATTATACGCGACTTTCTTGAAGTATTTTCCGATGACCTTAGTGGTTTACCTCCCGTGTGTGAAGTCGAGTTTAAAATTGACTTAATACCGGGAGCAAACCCCGTGGCTATGTCACCATATCGACTTGCACCATCTAAAATGCAAGAACTCTCTAGTCAACTTCAAGAGCTATCCGAGAAGGGCTTCATCTGTCCTAGTTCTTCGCCTTGGGGTGCACCTGTTCTTTTCGTGAAGAAGAAAGATGGATCGTTTCGTATGTGCATCGATTATCATGAGCTTAACAAGCTTACCATCAAGAACCGTTATCCTCTTCCTCGTATCGATGACTTGTTTGATCAACTTCAAGGAGCTACCATATTCTCGAAGATTGATCTACGTTCTGGATATCATCAATTACGAGTTCATGATGATGACATCCCAAAGACCGCGTTCCGTACTCGTTATGGGCACTATGAGTTTATGGTGATGCCTTTTGGTTTAACCAATGCTCCTGCTATTTTCATGGATCTCATGAACCGAGTATGCAAGCCTTATCTAGACAAGTTTGTGATCGTCTTCATTGATGACATACTTATCTACTCCAAATCCAACACCGATCATGAACTGCATTTGAGATTGGTTCTTGAGTTGTTGAAGAAAGAGCAATTGTACGCGAAGTTCTCGAAGTGTGACTTCTGGCTCGAGGAAGTTCAATTTCTAGGACACGTAGTGAATAGCCAAGGAATTCACGTTGATCCTGCAAAGGTGGAAGCTGTGAAGAATTGGTGTGTTCCTACGACTCCTACCGAAGTTCGTTCTTTTCTTGGTCTTGCTGGTTACTATTGGCGATTCATTGCCAACTTTTCAAGGATCGCGAAACCACTCACTTCTTTGACACAAAAGAATAAACTATTCGAGTGGGGTTCCGAGCAAGAAGAAGCTTTTGAAGCGTTAAAGCACAAGTTGTGCAATGCTCCTATCTTGACCCTACCCGATGGAAATGACGACTTCACAATGTATTGTGATGCATCTAAACAAGGCCTTGGTTGTGTTCTCATGCAACGAGGGAAGGTCATATCTTATGCATCAAGACAGTTGAAGGTTCACGAGGTGAATTACACAACACACGATCTCGAGCTTGGTGCTGTTGTCTTTGCTTTGTATATTTGGAGACACTATTTGTATGGTACACAATGTATAGTCTACACCGATCATAAAAGCCTTCAACACATTTTCAATTAAAAAGATCTCAACATAAGACAACGTCGTTGGGTGGAGTTGATTAGTGATTACGATTGTGACATTCGTTACCATCCTGGTAAAGCAAATGTTGTAGCCGATGCACTAAGCCGAAAGATTCATAACAAGATGATCTCATTCCAAGAAATTCGTGATCGACGTCAATGGTTTGACACTTTGGGTGAGTTCGATACTGAGATCCGACTAGATGTCAACGAGACTACCGTACTGCTACAAAACTTGAGAATAGATAGTGACATCGAGTCTAGTATCTTGGAGGCTCAACAAGTGGTGCAACAAGAAGGAAGAATAAAGGATGAGATGGAGCATAATATTTGAATCCGATTGGAAACGAAACCCAATGGATTGATGTACTTCACAAATCGAATTTGGGTTCCAAATCATGATAACCTTCGTACCTTTATCATGAATGAGGCTCATCAAACTCGTTATTCTATTCATCCTGGTTCCGATAAGATGTACATGGACCTGCGTGGTCAATATTGGTGGTCTGGGATGAAGAAGGATATAGCAACTTATGTAGCTAAGTGCCTCACGTGTACAAAGGTTAAAGCCGAACATCAACGTCCAAGTGGATCACTTGAACAACCCGAGATTCCTATGTGGAAGTGGGAACACATATCTATGGAATTCATAACCAAGCTACCCCAAACCTCTCAAGGACATGATAGCATATGGGTGATCGTTGACCGATTGACCAATCGGCATATTTTATACCCATACGTGACACTTACAAGACATCAAGGTTAGCTTGTATATACGTTGATGAGATTGTAACTCGTCATGGGGTACCTCTGCACATCATATCCGACCGAGATGCTCGTTTCACTTCGCATTTTTGGTCGTCTATGCAAGAACTCTTGGGTACTCAATTGGACCTAAGCACGGCTTACCATCCTCAAACTGATGGTCAAACTGAGCGAACGATCCAACCTTGGAGGATTTCCTACGCCTTTGTGTTCTTGAATTTGGTGGTGATTGGGATACGCATCTATCGCTTGCGGAATTTTCTTATAACAATAGTTACCACTCGAGTATCAAGATGGCACCATTCGAAGCACTTTATGGTCGTAAATGTCGTTCACCGATCTGTTGGACCGACATCGGTGAAAACTTCATCACTGGTCCAGAACTTATACAAGAGACGACCGATAAAGTTTCTATTATCCTCAAGAACCTTGAAGTGGCGAGAAGTCGACAAAAGAGCTATGCTGATAAGCGACGTAAGCCATTGGAATTCCAAGTTGGGGAGATGGTTCTTCTAAAGGTCTCACTGTGGAAAGGTGTTGTTCGCTTTGGAAAGAAAGGCAAATTGGCTCCAAGATTTATAGGACCTTTCAAAATCCTGAAAAGAATTGGGAAAGTGGCTTATAAACTAGATTTACTTTCCGACCTTAGTGGAGTTTACCCAGTAGTTCACGTCTCAAATTTGAGAAAGTGCTTAGCTGATGAAAGTCTGCATGTTCCGTTGGAAGACATTCAGATTGACGAGTCATTACATTTTGTCGAGAAACCTGTTGAGATCATGGACCGCATAATGAAGAAAACTAGAACCACAACAATCCCAATCGTCAAGGTTCGTTGGGAAAATAAACGTGACGCTAAATTTACTTGGGAACGCGAGGAGCACATGAAGAAGAGATACCCGTTTTTATTTGTATAGTTTCATTTCTTTTAATTTTGGGACGAAATTCTTTTAAGTTTGGGAGACTGTAACATCTCGTATTTTTGTTAATTAAAAGTTAATTTTTGTTAATTATTATAAGACCTATTTATGCTATTTATGTAACTTGGTGGGCTATTTATGTATAATTCCTTATTTAATTTAAAGTTTGTAAGTTATTTATATAATAATAATAATAATAATAATAATAATAATAATAATATTGGTAATAATAATAATAACGATAATAATGTTAATAATAAAAAAAATAAATTGTATAGTTACTAAACTAAACAATGTTTAAAACTTTAAGTAGTTAAAGATTAGGGGGTCTTAATGTCAATTTATAAACTTTAAATTGAAGTTTCAGCATAAAATAAAATAAACTTAAATTTGAGGGACCAAATATGTAATAATTAAAACCCAAAACCCCTCAGATTTGTCACCCCCGCTTTTCCGGCAACCTCGCCGGCCGGACTCCGGCGAGGTTCCAAAACCCGCAAAACTCATCCGTTTTATTTCCAAATTATACCAATCGCTTCGTGAACACAATTCGAACCTCGTTATGAACTTTTAATGCGTTTAAGTTTCGGTTATAAACCCGATTGAGTGAATAACCGAAACCTCTTAAACCTCCATAGCCGTTTGTGCGTTAAGAAGCAATAATAACTCGATTAAACGAACCTGAACAATCATCTAACCATTCCTAATCTGATTTTAGAAAGTAAAAATGATTATAAACTGAAGATAGAAGACTTATAGAAAACAATTTCAGTTCTAAAACATGAGCATATAGATTTTAGGACTCAAATCAAGGATCTTATAACCAAGCTGACTGAGTGCCAGGCTGAGATTGTGATCAGCAAAGCCAGGGCAGACAATTGTGTTCTTGAAGAAGAGACCTTCAAAAACATGATATCCTCATCCCTGCACAACAAAGTGTGCTATCAAAACAAACAGGGACTAGGATCAAATAAGATAGCTCCTCCACACACAATCTTGTCTGTAAGATCACCTAGGTGTGGAACTTGTGAAGATGAGCTTCCTCTCATAGATCCTTTGAGTGAAGAGGATGAAGAAGTGATAGTAAAGAATTCCTCTGAGAAGAGAGAAGAGGAAGATTCTAAGAAGGGTCACTATCCTTCTGAGGAGAAGAAGAAGACTGTGATGACCAAGTCAATAAGGAAGAACTTGATGTGACATCACTTAATTTTGTTAACTTAGAAGTAACTTTGTTAAATCTTAAAAGGGCCTTTTATGCCATTTTGAAACTTTGGGGTTTGTTATACTTAATAATTAATTTGGTGATTAACAAATTAATATAATAATAATAACATTATAAGTGTTATAATGTTTGCTTATTATTATAAAATTTAAGGTGTTAATAAGCTTAAATAAAATAATAACTATTATTATTATTATTATTATAATAATGACACTGATAATAATAATACTAATGATAATAATATTAATAACAATAATAATCATAATAATAGATTAATAATAATTATCATATTAAAGTAATCTTGTAAAAAATAGAAACAATACAAGTGTTATTATTTAAAACTTGTATTTAACTAGTTTTGGCATAAAATAATAACATTTTAAACTTCAGGGTTTAAAGTGTAAATTAGCTAAAACTAAAAACAAAACTTTAAGTTCTTGTTGTTAGTTGTTGAAACCACAGGGACCATTTATGTAAATTTACAAAACTCAAACCCCCTCCCCTTTCTTAACCCGTTTTTCCGGTGGTAAGTCCGGCCACCGGCGGCCGACTCTCCGGCCACCTTAAACCCTCGAATTTCGACATTTCCTTAACCCAAAACCGGTCCCAAACCTTTCTAGCACACGTTTCGAACATGAAAACATCAATTAAACGAAGTTAAACATCGGTTACAAACCCCAATCGAATGGGTAACCGATGCTTTAATCCTCTAGCCGTTTGGGCCTAAAACACAATAACAACTCAATTAATTCAATCTGATCAAACTTCTATCTACCTCTAATCTAACTCAACCCTCAATTTCACCTAAATCAACTCAATCATCGAATTTCATCATCATTCGACGTCGCGACCCATACTACACTTGAACACCATCATCTGGGTGTCTTAGACCGAAATTGATAGAGGGCTTAGAGTCGTGAACATTCTCAGAAGCTCCACGCGAAGTTAATTGGATTTTATTCATCATTTGAGCAACAATCAGACTCCACGTTGGTCGCGACTCATTCATCGTGGTGTTTGACTTCGAGTCATCTTTATTCGGGTAATTAAAAGCATCTTTAGGGTCGTTTAAACATGGGGAATAAAAGCCCCATGATCTTCAGTGTTAACAACAATGATTTGGTTGTCAATTTTGTTCAAACAAATTTAGGGTTCATGGGTTGGGGGAAGTTCATAGGGGTTGTGTTCTTTAGATTTGAAAACCGGGTGATACCGCGGCTGTATGCCTTGGTTCACCGGTTAAGTCTTTCCGCGTCAAAATGGAGGTCTCGGGTTCGAAACCCGGCCACCCCCATATTCTTTTAAAATGGCTTTTTCAGCCTTAATTCAATTTTAGAAAAATCCTAGTAAATAAAAAAAATGTTTATAACCTTTAAATATTTTAAAGGCATCAAATAAATTTCGGTAAATTTCTAAAAATTTTAAATAACTAAAAACCTTTGTAATAAAACATTTTAAAGATTATTCATGGATTATTTATATGGATTTTAAAAAAAAGATAATAATAAAATATTAGAGACCCGAACTTTCCCTTTAATCATTTAGCGTATAAATCATGTTATTTTAAATGGAGATTTCTTGAAACATTATAAATTAATTTTAAATGATTTTTCTCTTAAAATAATAACTATTTATATAATTATGGACTTGAAACAATAAATCTTTATAATATTATTGGGCATTATATTAATTAAAGTTTTATCATGATAATAATAGAAATTATGTATCTTATAATTTCACAAATTATTTACAAATATTAATCTTATAAAATGTATTAACTAAGGGTTTAGATTAAATAATTGGTTATTAATCAGAATGTTATTTCAACTAATTTTAAAGCTTTATTTATATTGAAATTTATCAATATATATACTCAAATTCATTTCTAGAATATTTAAATATACATATATAGTTCTTTTAATTGAATCAAAACATAAATAATTACTTTATAAACTTGTTACTTATTAAAAACCCCCGTAATTCTATCAAAACTCTAATCCTTGTTTGTACGTTAACCTTATTATTAACCTTAAACTTGTAATACATATGTTAGGTGCCTTGTGGTGGATACTTTGGATTATCTTTTGACTTTTTATATCATCTAGTAATGCATATATCCATGTGAGTATTTCCATACCCCTTTTGCTTATTTTCACACTTTGGGGTGAAACATGTTAACATATTATCATTGCACTTGTAAACTTATTTGAGACTTGTAAACCTATGGCAATTCATCTTGTAAAGTTGTGGTTAGTTGAACTTTTTTGGTTACCATGTTATGGCGTTATATGTACAATCATTAACTATTGCTAGCCCAGCGAAGTCATAGATCTATGGGTAAGACAAGCCTGCTTGGTTGATCCGAGTACACTTAGCTGATCGTATATACTTTTAACGTTTGAGACTTGTAAAGCTTTTGTCGAGGTTTGATTGTTGCATTGTTCATAACATCCCTAATCACTTTATTCACTAACTTATGACTTGAATTGCCATCTTTTATATACTTATGTATTGAAAACTATGGAATGCTCACCAACATTTTTATGTTGACCCCTTTTATTTTTAACATATTTCAGGAATACCTCAAGTATGTGTTCTACTCTTTAAAGCTTATCACATCTAGGATTGGACCTAGAGATAAAATGGATGATCATGTTATTTGTAGCAATTGTACATGATGTATTCTTTGTTGAAACTTTCGCTTGTAATGTTGCAATTCAATCTTATGATTAATACATTTGGATTTAATAAATAGCGTTATGTGGCTGTGAACAATCGTAACCCTCACATCTCGACGTTTCGGCCGTCAAGGTTGGGGTGTGACAGATTGGTATCAGAGCCCATAACTATAGGGAATTAGGTTATTAGAAATGGTGACCTAGACTATAGTTGCATGAACCTCATAAAAAGATCATTATACTTTTGTGCTTGCTTATTGTTTGCATGCTACATAATGCTATGCCTTTTGTGCAACTTGATGCCTTAGTATAATGCTTAAAACTTAGTTATGTGTCTCCCTAAACTTAACTTAAACTCTTTGATTTCCCCCGACAAATGAACTTCCTAAACTTATTCTCAACGACA
This sequence comes from Flaveria trinervia, assembly GCA_025506515.1. Lineage (NCBI taxonomy): Eukaryota > Viridiplantae > Streptophyta > Magnoliopsida > Asterales > Asteraceae > Flaveria > Flaveria trinervia. The sequence goes on from CM046449.1 coordinate 1,400,346, forward strand.
TGTGGAATCTACACTTATCGCCGTGGGTTCAATATCTTAGAATCTATGTCTAATCTATGTAAATCCCATCAAGGTTTTGATTTCATAACCAAAGAAATTTGTGTGACACATAGACACCTGTATTCTAGATTTCCTGGCAAAAGGCCTTCGGGCTAAGGCAAGCATATCGTATAAATCTCATTGCGAGACCAGTTATGCTTACCTGGGGATTTCTGGGATGAGTGATAAACTATGGTCAATATACACAAATCTCTAAGGCAAATGGGTCAATTTACCTTGACGTGTCAACGATTCCAAATGGTAATGCGATACCCAATGGAACCATCCTCTTTGTATCTTAAAAATCCTTGATTTTTTTTGAACTGGTTTATCACCAAAGTTTCAATATCTTCTCATTTTTAACATATATAATGTTCCTGTTAAAATTGAACCCATCCTACATTTCAACTTCTACATTTAAACACCGCTATACGTTGAGTGTTTCATGTAACTATTTCTATATCTTGACCAACGTGAACATGGATCTTAATATACCCAAAGATATTGGGAACCTAAACCGAATGGTCATCAAAAACTTTAAACCGTTACTCATGGTTCTCAAGTTTTCTTAAGGATGTGTCCCATAACTAAGAACATGCAATGCTATAGGTGGAATTCCTACATCTCGAGATACTTTGTCTAGGCAAAGTGTAAATGGCGATTTGACTCGATCATTGGATCCATTTACTTGACTCGAAACCCTTGAGATGAGTGATCACTTATAAGTAACGTGTCTTCAATAAGGCTATGGTTGACCTCATATCTTGAGAAGTCCATGTACTCCTTTCGATTGTGAATCGAATGTTCACATATCATTGTGGTGTTGAATAATTTCCTGCCCTTGATTTCATCTTCCCGATTGAAAACATCCAAGATTTGAACACCACAACAACTTCTGTTATCTTGAACTTTGATCTTAAGCATGATTTTTCCTTTTGTTACATTGATGTAACTTGAAATTTTCCGAATTTCTAATTGATATTATTTTCCTTTCGTCGTTAAGTCAAAATCCGTACCGTCTGCACCGTGAGAGATGCAAGTGTTTGCAAGTCAACCTATGACTAAGAAAACCTGTATCTCCTAAATGATTCTAACTCATCAAAACAGGGGTGATTCCCTTACTTTGATAATTCTCTATTCGTTTCGATAAAAGGTTTCTAATTGTGATTTATAAATTTCATCCTCTGGATCGGGTGATTTCCTTATCCTGAGGATTGACTTCAATTACTTTCTTTGGAATGGCATTTCACAAATGACATGATCTCACCAAAATAGGATTGAAACCCGTACTTTGGTGACAAATATCAATCTTCGATTGTTTTCTTGCTATTATGAAATTCAATCATCAAGATAGGCGTAAATTCCATACCTTGGTGATAATATCATTTTTATGAACTGTTTTTTTTTGTACAAATGAGACGACTTCATCAAAGTAGGAGTGAATTCTGGATTTTGATGAAGAAGTTCATCTTGTTTTATTTTGTTTTTGTAAAACTTCACCGTTAAGATAGGAGTGATTTCCCTTACCTTAATGGTGAGTTGCCTCGTCTTATTTCTGTGGATCCTCAACAAGGAGTTGGGATCGAACTTTTCGATTGGTAAGTTAGTGGTCATACCTTGGGAATACACCATCAAGTTAGGAGTGAAAACCACACCTTGATGACTATTCTCATTTCTTGATCTTTAACTTACCAAGTTTGTAATCAAGTGACGAGAAACATGTACTAACTTGCAGGGTGAAAGAATGTTAGTGTTTCGACCTACCAAGCCAAAGCATGATCTCTGAACTTGAAAGGAGACCAATCGCCCTAGGTTGATTTTGATTCCAAGCTTGGAGCATTTAATTCTTAAATTGATTTCTTTCCCTTTATCCTAATGTTTTGATTGATCTAGCTATATCGAACCATTTATTCCCTACTTATCAACTTTCATTTTGAGATATCATCAACACATGATTGTGTGATGGTAGTCTTCTTAAACAATCTTTCTACTAAATAAAGACATCATCAACTGGTGGTTATGTCTTTCTAGTCATACGAATGTGCTCGACTGTACTTATGGGTTTGATGAATTACGTATGCAATCTATATTTGGAAATTTGTTACCTTGCAAAACATGGTTACAAATGCATGTCTTATTGTTTGCGTTACTTCTTGAATCACTTTTGAACCCTTAACCTTGGAAATCTTTAAAACTCTATCTTGGTTTCGACTAACGAGACTCGTTATTACTTACATTGTGACGTGGAGGTTCATAAACCTTCGTAGCTTGTAGTCATGGGTTTGGCGTAAAGGAAAAGACGTAACTTGGTATGTATCCAAGTGTCTTACCTTCACATATGACAAGACCTAACATTCGTGATCCCATGGATCTCCTGTTTAACTTTTCATTCACTAAGTGCCTCTTATCTTAGCTGCCATAATAACAAATGGTGCATTATAGACCGATTAACAAATTTCATATTGACTCATGTGGTTAACGGGTCGAGAAATGGCTTGTATCTATCTCAAATAATCGTATACCGTGGTATGTCGTTAAAACATCGATCATTAATATGGATGATCAATTCGTGTTCTGCTATTAGCAATGTTTCTAACCAACGTTGTGAACTAATCCCAAAATCTTCACATTATCTTTACTCCGACGGTTTGGTCAAAAGAGCAATACATATGCACAAGATGTGCGTTAAGATCGTTTCGTTATATATAGTCACGTTTGGATTCTTAAAATCTATCGGTCAAACTTTCCTACATTGATGGTCTTTCATTGATTTCGAAAACATCACTACATTCTAGACGTTATGGCTTATAAGTTTAACATACCACGGGTAACTCGTCATCGTTTTCTAACGTTTCATATGCCAAATTTCAAAGCGTCTCATATTTCACTGGAAGAATTCAAATTGGCATGCATTGTATCAAAAGACTTGTAAGATTCCATGAAGTGAAACATCTCATCTGTAATCAAACGTCTATCACTGGCCGTTGTACACTTACCTTTCATTATATTTCCTTTGTTCATCTAAGTTCATTTTTAATTTCGGGACGAAATTCTTTTAAGTTGGGGAGACTGTGACATCACTTAATTTTGTTAACTTAGAAGTAACTTTGTTAAATCTTAAAAGGGCCTTTTATGCCATTTTGAAACTTTGGGGTTTGTTATACTTAATAATTAATTTGGTGATTAACAAATTAATATAATAATAATAACATTATAAGTGTTATAATGTTTGCTTATTATTATAAAATTTAAGGTGTTAATAAGCTTAAATAAAATAATAACTATTATTATTATTATTATTATTATTATAATATGACACTGATAATAATAATACTAATGATAATAATATTAATAACAATAATAATCATAATAATAAGATTAATAATAATTATCATATTAAAGTAATCTTGTAAAAAATAGAAACAATATAAGTGTTATTATTTAAAACTTGTATTTAACTAGTTTTGGCATAAAATAATAACATTTTAAACTTCAGGGTTTAAAGTGTAAATTAGCTAAAACTAAAAACAAAACTTTAAGTTCTTGTTGTTAGTTGTTGAAACCACAGGGACCATTATGTAAATTTACAAAACTCAAACCCCCTCCCCTTTCTTTAACCCGTTTTTCCGGTGGTAAGTCCGGCCACCGGCGGCCGACTCTCCGGCCACCTTAAACCCTCGAATTTCGACATTTCCTTAACCCAAAACCGGTCCCAAACCTTTCTAGCACACGTTTCGAACATGAAAACATCAATTAAACGAAGTTAAACATCGGTTACAAACCCCAATCGAATGGGTAACCGATGCCTTTAATCCTCTAGCCGTTTGGGCCTAAAACAACAATAACAACTCAATTAATTCAATCTGATCAAACTTCTATCTACCTCTAATCTAACTCAACCCTCAATTCACCTAAATCAACTCAATCATCGAATTTCATCATCATTCGACGTCGCGACCCATACTATACTTGAACACCATCATCTGGGTGTCTTAGACCGAAATGATAGAGGGCTTAGAGTCGTGAACATTCTCAGAAGCTCCACGCAAAGTTAATTGGATTTTATTCATCATTTGAGCAACAATCAGACTCCACGTTGGTCGCGACTCATTCATCGTGGTGTTCGACTTCGAGTCATCTTTATTCGGGTAATTAAAAACATCTTTAGGGTCGTTTAAACATGGGGAATAAAAGCCCCATGATCTTCAGTGTTAACAACAATGATTTGGTTGTCAATTTTGGTTCAAACAAATTTAGGGTTCATGGGTTTGGGGGAAGTTCATAGGGGTTGTGTTCTTTAGATTTGAAAACCGGGTGATACCGCGGCTGTATGCCTTGGTTCACCGGTTAAGTCTTTCCGCGTCAAAATGGAGGTCTCGGGTTCGAAACCCGGCCACCCCCATATTCTTTTAAAATGGCTTTTTCAGCCTTAATTCAATTTTAGAAAAATCCTAGTAAATAAAAAAAATGTTTATAACCTTTAAATATTTTAAAGGCATCAAATAAATTTCGGTAATATTTCTAAAAATTTTAAATAACTAAAAACCTTTGTAATAAAACATTTTAAAGATTATTCATGGATTATTTATATGGATTTTAAAAAAAAGATAATAATAAAATATTAGAGACCCGAACTTTCCCTTTAATCATTTAGCGTTTAAATCACGTTATTTTAAATGGAGATTTCTTGAAACATTATAAATTAATTTTAAATGATTTTTCTCTTAAAATAATAACTATTTATATAATTATGGACTTGAAACAATAAATCTTTATAATATTATTGGGCATTATATTAATTAAAGTTTTATCATGATAATTATAGAAATTATGTATCTTATAATTTCACAAATTATTTACAAATATTAATCTTATAAAATGTATTAACTAAGGGTTTAGATTAAATAATTGGTAATTAATCAGAATGTTATTTCAACTAATTTTAAAGCTTTATTTATATTGAAATTTATCAATATATATACTCAAATTCATTTCTAGAATACTTAAATATACATATATAGTTCTTTTAATTGAATCAAAACATAAATAATTACTTTATAAACTTGTTACTTATTAAAAACCCCGTAATTCTATCAAAACTCTAATCCTTGTTTGTACGTTAACCTTATTATTAACCTTAAACTTGTAATACATATGTTAGGTGCCTTGTGGTGGATACTTTGGATTATCTTTTGACTTTTTATATCATCTAGTAATGCATATATCCATGTGAGTATTTCCATACCCCTTTTGCTTATTTTCACACTTTGGGGTGAAACATGTTAACATATTATCATTGCACTTGTAAACTTATTTGAGACTTGTAAACCTATGGCAATTCATCTTGTAAAGTTGTCGTTAGTTGAACTTTTGTGGTTACCATGTTATGGCGTTATATGTACAATCATTAACTATTGCTAGCCCAGCGAAGTCATAGATCTATGGGTAAGACAAGCCTGCTTGGTTGATCCGAGTACACTTAGCTGATCGTATATACTTTTAACGTTTGAGACTTGTAAAGCTTTTGTCGAGGTTTGATTGTTGCATTGTTCATAACATCCCTAATCACTTTATTCACTAACTTATGACTTGAATTGCCATCTTTTATATACTTATGTATTGAAAACTATGGAATGCTCACCAACATTTTTATGTTGACCCCTTTTATTTTTAACATGTTTCAGGAATACCTCAAGTATGTGTTCTACTCTTTAAAGCTTATCACATCTAGGATTGGACCTAGAGATAAAATGGATGATCATGTTATTTGTAGCAATTGTACATGATGTATTCTTTGTTGAAACTTTCGCTTGTAATGTTGCAATTCAATCTTATGATTAATACATTTGGATTTAATAAATAGCGTTATGTGGCTGTGAACAATCGTAACCCTCACATCTCGACGTTTCCGCCGTCAAGGTTGGGGTGTGACACTTGATCAGGAAGAGCAAAAGGAAAGCAAGGAAGGCTTAAGAGATCAAGGCTACTTTTGACTCCAAGCAAAAACAAGTGTTTATCTCTGCAGGGTTTGAAGTAGTAAAGACTGAAGACATCAACCTAAACTCTTCTGCTAAGAGTTCTGGTTCTTGTTCATATCATCTCAGTACCAAGAAGAAGACTGATCTGTTATGTACCACTGCTACACAACCTAGACTGACAAACTCCAAGAATAGTCCCAAGCCCAAAAGGACTGTCTAAGCATCTGCAAAGATGAGGGTGGAGAAGGGATGTGACCAAAGTCAGTCTTATTCCCAGCAGAAGGCTCTTGGGAAGAAGAAAATGGAGTGTGTTATGTGTGAGAGTACTACTCATCTTCTTAAGGATTGTCCATACAATCCTAAGGGTACTCTTCATATGATCAAACCAAGGACTTCCAAGAGTTCCAAGAAGATTCAAGCTTTGAAGGGAAAATTTGTTTCCTTCGGAAGCTCCAAATCTAAAAAGAAGGCAAGTGGAAAATTGCCTTCGAAAAAAAAGTTGGTCTCGGAAGGAAGGAATACTTCTGAAGCACTGAAGTCTGCTGCAGTGTTTGCTAAATCTTCTGAAGGCTTAGTCATCAAAACTTCCGAAATATCAAAAACTTCCAAAGTATTGAAGGTCAAGTCCAAGACTCCAAAGGTGGTGTGGAAGTCTAAGAAAGACCAAGTGACTGAGAATTCTCCATCAACAACAACTTAAGATCCTCCTAGCACAACCATAGGATCTATTACTGTTGCATTACCTTATGTTTCTCTTAATGAGCCCAAGACAAGTAAGGCTTGGGTTTCCAAATGTAACTAATCATTTTCTTTGTGCAGGGACAGCTGAAGACAAACAAAAATGTTTGGATCATTGACAGTGGCTATTCCAGGCACATGACAAGCAATAGGTCATTACTCCAGAACTTTAAAAGGATTGATGGAGGGCCAGTTGCGTTTGGAGGAGATGAAGGTGGCTACATTTCAGGAAGGGGCAAGGTCACAAATGGTAAGCTTAGCATTTAAAAGGTAAACTTTGTCAAGGAGCTTGGGTACAATCTTCTAAGTGCATCCCAATTTTGTGATCAAAGTCATAACATGCTCTTTACTGAGCATGAGTGCATTGTTCTCAAGCCCGGGGTGGTCATTCTTCATGTGCATATTCTGCTTAGAGCCCCCAGGAAAGGGAACATGTATAAGATGGATTTGCAAGAAACATCTCCCTCTGGAGAAGTTTCATGCTTTCTGTCTAAAGCCAATAGTGATGAGTTTTTCCTATGGCATAAAAAAATGTGCCATGTAAACTTTACAAACATGAATAAACTGATTAAGAATGATTTGGTAACTAGAATGTCAAAGAAAGAGTTTACAAGTGATGACCATTGTGTTGGATGCCTGAAAGGGAAGCAACATAAGGTATCTCACAAGCCTAAGGAAAGGAACTCCATCACTACACCCCTACACTTGTTACATATGGATCTCTTTGGCCCCACCAGTGTAATGAGTCTAGAAAGGACCTCTTACTGTTTAGTGATCACAGATGAGTTTACAAGATTCATTTGGGTCTTCTTCCTTAGAACTAAGGATGAGACTCCTAAGATTCTGAAGAGTTTCATCTTGAAGATTAAGAATCAATCTGATCACAAGGTCAAAATCATAAGATGTGATTGGGGAACTGAATTCAAAAACCAAATCCTTGATGCATTCTGTGATGAAAAAGGTATTACAATACAATACAATGCTCCCAGGACTCCTCGGCAGAATGGTGTTGCTGAGAGGAGAAACAAGACACTGATTGAAGCTACAAGAACCATGTTGTCTGACTTTAAGATGCCCATCACCTTCTGGGCAAAGGCAGTCAACACTGCCTGCTATGTGCAGAATAGAGTTTTAGTAGTTAAGACTTATGGAAAGACTCCTTATGAACTTTGGCACAAGAGGAAACCTTTCATTGGTTTTCTCAGGTCATTTGGTTGTCCTTGCACCATCTTGAATACCAAGGATCAAATCGCCAAATTTGCTGAGAAATAAAATGATAGACACTTCATTGATACTATTCCCAAGCTAAGGCTTACAGAGTATACAATCTTAAAACTAGAATTATTGAGGATTCAGCCAATGTGACTTTCAATGAACACACACCCTGTGTGGCTAGTTCTGGTCCTGATTGGCTCTTTGATCTTGATTTAGTTACCAACTGTTTTAACAAATCTTGTGAGACTGTTTCAGGATCTGCAAAAAATTTAAATACAGGTGATCCTGATCCAAGATTTGAGCTGAGAAGACCTTCAAGTAACACATCTTCATCTCCAGTTGGGACTACTTCTGCAAATGAGGTTTCTATCAGCATCACAATGTCAAACTCAGCTGATACATCTGGTATGCCTTTAAATTCTAGCTTAGAGGCTCCACAACCAGATAAAGATGCTTCAATTTTAGAAGATAATGATGGTAGTTGTGACAGTGATCAAGACTTTCTTGATGTTGATAACCACTCCATAGATGACAACATCAATGATGTCACACACTCCTTGGATCAAGTCTCTCTTTATAGGTGTGCTGATGTGGTGGGTGAAACATCTATGCCATATCTAAATTTCTATAATTTAGATCTTTCTCAGCAACATGCTGTAAGGATCCACAAGTCCCACCCCACCATAAACATCATTGGAGATGTTGTCACAGGGGTAAGAACAAGAGGACAAATCCATGAAGCAAATGTTTGTCTTCACTCTTGTTTCTTATCCCAGATAGAGCCAAAGATAGTTGATGAGGCTCTAAAGGATGGAAGTTAGGTTGAAGCTATGCAACAGGAGCTGCTTCAATTCAAAAGGCAGAAAGTTTGGAACCTTTGTCCTCTCCCTCATAGGAAGACTATCATTGGAACCAAATAGGTGTTTAGGAACAAGAAGGATGATAGAGGCATTATCATCAAGAACAAAGATAGACTAGTTGTTCAAGGGTACACACAAGAAGAAGGGATTGACTACACTGATGTCTTTGCTCCTGTAGCAAGACTGGAAGCTGTTAGGATATTCCTGGCATTTGCTGCATCCAAGAACTTCAAGGTCTTTCAACTTGATGTGAAGTGTGCTTTTCTTTATGGAGTGATTGATGAGGAGGTGTATGTCAAACAACCACCTGGTTTTGTAGAATCTGATCATCCTAATTATGTCTGCAAGCTTGACAAAGCTCTTTATGGGCTGCATCAGGCACCCAGGAAGTGGTATGAGACACTATCTGAGTATCTTTGCAAACATGGATACAGGAGAGGTACTATAGATGGAACTCTCTTCATCAAAGGACAGGGAAATGACATATTTCTAGTTCAAGTGTATGTGGATGATATCATCTTTGGTTCAATTAATCCAAAGCTCTGCAAAGACTTTGAGAAGTTGATGAATGACAGATTTGAAATGAGTGCCATGGGGGAACTCAATTTCTTTCTAGGAATTCAAGTGAAGCAATTTGAAGGTGGCATCTTCATTAGTCAGTCAAAGTATGTTCAGGACATAATTAAGAGGTTCAACATGACTGAATGTAAGATTGCTAAGACACCCATAGCCAGAAACCACTCCCTTGGACCTGATCTTAAGGGGGAGTGTGTAGATTAACACTTATACAGTGCTATGATTGGGTCTCTTATGTATCTTACTGCTAGCAGGCCTGATATTATGTTTGCCACTTGCATCTGTACAAGATATTAAGCCAACCCTAAGATGTCTTATCTTATCACTGTCAAAAGGATTCTAAGATACCTTAAGGGTGCTTCAACACTTGGTTTATGGTATCCTAAGAATCATGACTTCAATTTGTATGCTTACACAGATAGTGATTATGGTGGTTGCAACATGTGTGCAAAGTCTACATCTGGGGGATGTCAATTTCTTGGTGGAAGGGTTGTCTCATGGCAATACAAGAAACAATCATGTGTCTCTGTATCAACTGCTGAAGCTGATACATTGCTGCTGCAAGCTGCTGTGCTCAAGTGCTTTGGATTCAGAATCAAATGTTGGACTATGGGTTCAACTTCAAGGAGACTCCCATTCACATAGACAACTATAGTGCTGTCTCAATCATAGAGAATCCTGTGCAGCACTCAAGGACCAAACACATCAACATCAGGTATCATTTAATAAGAGATAATTATGAAAAATGATTAATTAAACTGGTCAATATTCACACAGATGAACAATATGTTGATCTGTTTACAAAGGCATTTGATGAACAGAGATTTAAATATCTTGTATTAGCTATTGGGATGATCAACTTTGAGTAGGTTTTTCTTAAAACTAATTCTTATTATTTCTTAAAACATGTGTTTTCTAAGTTGTCTAGTTCATCACTTTCATAAGCTATTTTTTTCTTTAGATGAAAATCTTTTTGAAGACTTTCCTTAGATTTATGAAAAATTTTGATCCTTCGGAAGTTATGTTTTTAAATTCGGAAGAAAATCATGTCTTCAAAACAAATATCTGTCAAAGAAATTTTACCTTCGAAAGAGATTTCTAATGTATCTTCTGAAGCTTAAATGACTGTCTAAGACACTTATATGTTTTCAAGAACCTTTTACTTCCAAAGCAAAATGAACCCTCTGAAGCTTTGTTCTTTTGGGTACAAAGATTTCAAGTTTTAATTTCTCTTTCGAAGCAAAATTTTCAAAACTCTCTGGAAATTCTTCCGAAGTCATTTTAGTTTCGGAAGCTTTTTCATTAAAACTTCCGAAGATAATTTATTTTCGGAAGCTTTTTGACTTTCAAGAAAACTACTTTTTAAGCAAAAGTAAACTACTTTTTCAGAGGTGGGACCGACATTCGGATTTCAAGTTTATCCTCTTTCATTAAACTTTGTCTGAAATCCTTTTCACATATAAACCCAACGGTTTCCTCCTCTTTCTATAATCTGCTTCTTCCTCCAAACCTAAAACCCTAAATTTCTCTCTAAAATTTCTTTCTTCTTTCTTTCTTCATCCTTAAGCTACCTCACAATGGCCAACCCTGTTCACAGAAATGACTCGAACTGTATCATGCAGCTCCACAGGCAACACAACCAGGTTGCTCTACTAAGCTCTGAGAAGGATCCTCATTTCTCAGAGGTTTGTCGCTTTTTAGCTTTGTCCAACTACTTCATCTCCCTAACCATTGATCTTCCACTCTATGAGGATCATCTGCTAGAATTCTAGAAGACCTTCCAAGAGGTAGTAATGGATAGGGAGAAGGCACTATTTGCCATAGTGCAGGGGAGAACAATATTCATCACTCCGGCCATCATCAACATGCATCCTTTAGCTGGATGATGAAGAAGGTGAGGTGTTCTTCCCAAAGGAGCTGTCAATCATTCATTTGAGCAGATGGGGTATGAGGGAGATTTCTTTGTAAAGACCTTTAGGAAAGGGAAGGTCTCATCCTAGTGGAGATTCCTGCTCCATGTGGTTATCCACAGCTTATCAAAACAAGCATGGTGGATGGGACCAGATTCCTAAGGATCTCTCTTTCATTATCCATGGAATGATTCAAGGGGTCAAGTTCAGGTATTCTCAATTCTTTTATGCTAACTTACTTGCAAACTTAGACTCCTTAGAATATTACACGTTCCCTAGATATGTCCAGTATATTCTTAACTGTGAACTGGGCTCATAGTTAAGGGGAACAGGTAACATTCTTAAACTAGGACAGATGAAGCCCGACATCTTTAAAAAACTGAGAAAGCCCACTGCTACCTTCTCTTGGGTAGAAACAGCCCTGGTCCCAAAAATGTTAGAGCTCATTGCTCAAGGTGACAACCTAGCAGCACAGCTAGTGTTGAACCCACACCTGCTACATCCCAACCACCTACACAGCCACAAATCACCCTCACCTACCAAAAAAAATCCAAACGAACCCCTGCTCAGACTATTCAGTCTGTGAAGGCCCCCATACACTCACCAATACAGAAGGAAGTGGACACTAGGGTGATGTTTGTTTTTTCTGCAGGAAAACATCTGCTGCGGACCACATCTGCAGACATCTGCAGTAGAAGAGGTGGACCAAACATCTGCAGTCTGCAAGAAAAAGATTGTTTGTTTTTAACATCTGCAGAATGGTAAAAAAATATTCTGTAATTAGATTAAACCGGATCAGGTTAATTAACTAATTAATAAAATGAAAAGTTCCCTCGAACAAATAGCTCCCTTGAACAGACTTTGCAGAATGTGTGCCCACAGGGGATAAATGCTGCACCCTTATGCCTTACCATGCATACGCAGCAGTTATTGTACTTACCCCCACCACCGCCATCATAACCACCACCACCGCCACCACAACCACCACCACCACCTCCTCCGTTTCATCATCATCAACATCATCATCATCATCAAAATGAACAGATCAATCCACTTCCAGCAACGACATCAACGACACCTTCACCGTCACTGGACCTCCTCCCTCACTACCGTGCCCTAGGTTTTCCTCCGTTGATGTCAGCTCATTCTCCTCCACCGCCACCGCCACCGGCGGTTCATTTCACACATTCTCAGTTAACGTCACCGGTGCACCACTAGCGCTATTCACTGGCGCTGAATTCGACCGATTCGTACCGTTTCTGTCGCTAGTAATGTGCACATGAGAAGCGACCGTCGGTATGGCGGTTGTACACGCCGATCCGGCGAGGGGGCATCGATGGTCCGCCTGGTGGGGGGAGGTGGGGTGGCGATGGTCCGGCCGGTGGGAGTGGTGGGGCGGCGGTGGTCCGGCCGGGGGAGGTGAGAAGAGGTTAGAAGATCTCAGAAGACATAGGTCCACATCTTCTCCATGCAGACCTCCTACAGACGTTTTTTAATGAAACGTCTTCCAAAAAACAAACACTCTGCACACTCAAAACCTGTACCCGTGTCTGCGTGCGCGCAGATGAAGAGGTGGTGAAGATGTTTTGATAAAAAACAAACACCACCTAGAGCTTCCACTTCTCCTGAGGAACAGACCACTCCCATCTCTTTAAGGATTAGTGTTGAGGTTCCTCATGCTCAGCCTGATGAGCTCATAAGCCAAACTGACTTAAGCCATCACTGTGAGTCTCAACAGTCAAGTGATCAACCTTCAGGGGACAGTTACCATCCCCAGCCTTTAGATCTCAACCAACCAATCCCCAGCCTTTAGATCTCAACCAACCAATCCCCAACCTTGATTTTTACACTGATGAAGATCTAGGTTTCAGTGAGTATCATGATTCTCTCTTCTTTTCCCCTACTCAAAAAGAGATGAGTGCTTCTGAGGCTCCTATTTCTAGCCCCCATCAGTCACCTACTACTGAGATGGACACTTCTAAACATGTTCAGGATGTCCATATGGAAGAGGCTCTCACTTTTTCAAGTGATTACATCATTAAGACCTTAACCATGGCAACTCAGTCCATTGACTCCTCAATTGAGGCTACCAGTGAGCAGAGGAAATCTAGCAGCCAAGAACCTGAAACTGGTGATGAGAGAGAGTACTCTGTTCCAATCATCTCATCCCCCAATGATTCTTCTTATGAAGATGAGGGAATCTAAGACTAAAGGTGCAAAAACTATCTAAAACATGCAATCTCAAATGACTACCTTGCACAACAGGGTCAATGATCAGCAACTTTAGATTTCATATCTTAAGGAAAAACTAGTGGTGACACGTTTAAGAAGAGCTCAACCAGGAACACAAGAACATGTGGATGTGATTGACCTAACTCGTGGCTCACCTATGCAAGTGGGTGATGCTACCAAAAAGGGGGAGAAAGCCATTACAGCTACAGAACCTGGGAGTTCTTCAGAGAGAACGGACATTAAGGACTCATCATCCTCACTTGCAATTGTGCATTCTCAGCAACTTCCTCAAATTCACATTGATGTGGACTACACAGACTCTTTCATGCAGAGTCTGTTTGAGGATGGGATACCAAGGGCTACGTCATCTCCATCATTTTCCAATCACATCATTGGGTGGAGGCATGACAGCAACAGGAAAGCCCTAATCATCATAAGAGTTCAAAGGCAGCAGGAGATCTTCAACTTTCAGACCTTGAACTTCTATGAAGGTCTGGATTTAGTCAACATGCCACTTGTCAATCCAAGTCAATCAAGACAAGCTGACAAGTTGGCACAAAGAATCCAAGACAGGATCACTACAGAGTTCAGCCTAAGAAGAAGACTATGGCAATCAGACAATGTCATCGGTCAACTAGATGTTGAGGCAGACCCTAAGATTAGCTTCATAGGGGAAACCTTGACTGAAGGCCTAGTGATAGAACCTGAGAGCCCAGTCTTATCACCAACAACTGCTGCAGAGATCAATGCCCTTTTTGAGACACCTACTGGTGAAGGTGCTTCTCAACCTCTCTTTGGCCAGAGCTTAGAAGCTGTATCAAGCAATGAAGGCCAAAGCTCTCTCCACCCTGAGTCACAAAGGTCTGTGAGTGACAAAGGAAAAAGAAAGATGACATCTGAGGAGATTGAGGAGGAGAAGAGAGAGAGAGAGAGAGGAAAATGAAGATAGGGGAGAAGGTTCCTCTTCTAGGTCTACAAGACTCATGGAGAATGCAATCAAGGCTGCCCCCAGACTAGATACTCAAAATGATGAGTTAAGGGCAGTCAGGATAAACTACCTGCAAACAAGGAACTATGACATAGATAATGTCATCTCTCTTCCCTTGGAGGAACTCAATGAACTGGTTGACCTGGAAAGGTCAAGGGAGAAGAAAGATGCAGAAGATGTAGAGCTGCTAGTACAAATAAAAGAAGATAGAAGAAATAAAAGATTATACAAGCATGTGCCTACTCTCTCCCCAGTTCAAGAAAGCCCTGCATATGAGGATGTGGTTCAACAAGAACCTCAGGTAGATAAAGAAGAAGAAAGGATCAAGATGATCAACTGCCTAAGTGCCACAGGCCTCTATCAGGCAGAAACACTTCTTCCCTTATCCTTTGACTATATTGAGTTTGAGTATCTTAAATAACTTGAACTTGAGATAGTCAAGGAGAGAAAGACAACCAAAAGAAAGCCAAGGGAAGAAGCTGCTAAGTCAAGAGCCATCATCCACAAAAGCATGAAGAAATCTGCTGACAGGCAGAGGATGATGAGCTTCTTAAAGCTGTATGGATTCTCCAGGAGGAGACTTGGCCCCATGTCTCTATCCACTATGGATGAGCATATCAGAGTGATCAAGCTGAAGATCAAGAGTGGAGAGCTGGTTGACTTACATTCCCCTCCAAGTCAAGCCCCACCTAAAGTGGAGGTTAAGGTTGAACAACTAAAGACATCACAACCTGGACCTCCTACTGAATCTCAGCAAGCTTTATCTCTGATCCACAGCAGGTCAGATTCACTCTCAATATGAACCTGTGAGAGTAGAAGACCCAACTGAGAAAGACACTGAAGATCAATCTGGTACTGCAGGCCAGTCTTCTCAGTTAAAAGTTGTAAAGAGAAAGAAAAAGATGACTTCTAAACCAAAGCCAAAGAAGAAGAAGAAGACTGCATCCTTTTCTGAACCTCAGGATAAGTCAGAACATCATGAGGATGTGCAGCCAGAGGATGCTCCATCATCTCCCATTCCAATAGCTCCTCTTACATCAGAAAGACCCATCCTGTCCTGGACATACACTACAAATCCAGAAAGGTGGCATGTCATCAGAGATCATGGCATTGAGAATGTCTACACTTGGCAAGACATGTTTCAAGTGCCTCTGCATGATCTCTTTGACATGAGAAGATACTTTGATAGTCTGAAGGATCCTGACCATCTTATGAAGAAAGGGCTGGTTATCATCCTGATGAGGACTTTTGATATCTGAAGTCTTCAAGAGTTTTGGTAGCATCAGCCTAGGGGGAGTTAGTAGAGAATATGCATAGAGGCTAAAGCAACTAAAGTCTTCCTGCATGCATGCTGCATAAATACTAAAGAAGAATGCTTCGAAAGTTTCACACATGCAACAGAATTATTCTAAGTGTGAAATCTTTCGAAGCCAAGACCAATATCTTCCGAAGCCAAAGATGAAGTCTTCCGAAGCTTCAAAGAAAAAGTCTTCCGAAGCTCCACACTTGAAGACAGATTTATTCCGAAGACTTTTAGTAACATGCTTTATCTGATGTACTTTTCCATAAAGTTGGACCCCCTTTCCGCTGCAACTCTGCAAAGTCACCACTTACATGAGTTTGTGAAAAGGTCCATGCTTTTGGTAACTATATATGAGGTCTTGAGTTTGTAAACTTTCTACTTCATGTAATTTATCCTTTTTGTAATAGATAAGGATGTGAGCTATGACATATCATAGTCACAAAGTCAAAAATGCAATCTGCCTTTTTGACTCTACAATTGATTTTTTTAGTCTAGTCAATTGTATTTAGCTGGCTTTCATAGTATGGCCGGCTGTAGGATGTAGTATAAGTATCTCATGTTCTTGTAACTTTAATCATATGCTTTGTAACACTTGTAATAGAATATTGAGAAAGCAATATACTGCAATCTTGAAAACCATCTCACTGTGTATCTTGCTCTTGTGTTCTGTCTCTTAGAAACTTGTGTTCTTAGTGTCTTTATTTGTGGTTAATCCAGTTCACAGTTTGTTTAAGTTTAGTTACTCTACTCTTTGTGTTGTTGTGTTGTATTTGATCACCCTTCACCAGTCCTGCACCCTCAACTATCATTGTGAAGGAACAATTTTTTTAATATTGTATGTATCGAGATACATATGCATGAAAATTAAGATACCCGTCAAATTTAATGGCTTGACATCTTACTAAAATTTTGAAACTTAAAAGCCCA
This sequence comes from Flaveria trinervia, assembly GCA_025506515.1. NCBI lineage: Eukaryota > Viridiplantae > Streptophyta > Magnoliopsida > Asterales > Asteraceae > Flaveria > Flaveria trinervia. The sequence goes on from CM046449.1 coordinate 1,417,112, forward strand.
AAACATTAAGAACCCCACTCATTATTAAATTAAAATTAGCAAGCCCACTCACGATTAATAGATGCTAGACGCCGACTCTCGGAAAATGCTCGGTTCAGTTGTAAATGAGCCGATCAGTTTGATTCAGTTTGTAAATGAGCCAAACACGAGTAAAGGTTCACTCGGTTCAGTTCGACTGGAATTAATTTTAATTAACATATATTTATACACTCACATATACAACTATATTTATAGTTCTTTTTACATATCATTATATTGGATTTAGTTCACGATATACAAATATACAATTATATTTTTAAATACTAAAATAATCAAACTAATAAAAATTTTAACATTAAACCTAAAAGCAAATCCCTAAAACTATAAGCGACAGTCTTTGACTTGAACAATCAAGTCAACGCTTCTTCAACTCCCATCCTCACTCTAAGTGGATAATCCTCACTTTCACCGTCATCGTTTTCAATGTTATGCTCATCGTTTAATCAATCCAAAGCTCAACCTCATCTTCCCAAAAGTGTCACTATCGCTCTGTGTAATTTAAACCGAATGACACACTATACAATAGAGTTGTCAAAATCGCTCACCACTTGTCGCTAGCTCGGAAAAAGCTCGTTTGCAAACGAGTCCATCGGCTTGGTTCGGTTTTAAACGAGTCAAGCACAAGCAAAAGTATACTTGTTTCAACAAGTCTTGTGATCAACCCTACCAGAAGCAAGACAAACTACAAAATCAACCACACCACTGCAATCTCCACCTCCCTATCCCTCCGCCTGACCGCCAGTCAACCGAGCTTCACAATCGCCTTCAAGATATAAAAAAAGAGGACATATCTATTAAGTATTTGTTTATCTATATCTATTATCATGTTTTTATCATTATCAAATGAATGCACCCCGAAAAAAAATTGAAATACTCCTGAAGTTTTGGGCTAGATCCGCCCTTGATATCAATTATCAAATTATTGATTTTAATTTGATTTTTTAATTGTTTTATCATGTGATCTAACCCAATCCAATCCGCACTGTGCAAGTATTTTTTTATGTATTTAGTGATACATAACTTACCTTTAAAATTTCCCACCAAAAAAAAATTGGGTTCACTAAACAAGAGAAACACCAGATTTCTTAAGAAAATGATCACTAACACGGCTATAGTGTTACAAAATCTAGATGGTTAAAACTTGATCTCAGGTTACTTTTTATAAAAGATCGAAATTACATTTTTTTTATCAAGGCCGTACCAAGGAAAAAAGATAATTTATATCATACCTTTATATATTCGTCCTTAATTTAACTTCATATATTACTATTTAATAACCAATCAAAATCCTACTTTCAATTTGATAGCTTAACTCCATAGGTTTGCATATCATTTATCAATCACATCATAACTACACCATTGTAGGTGGTGGCTCTTTTACGTTTAGTTATGGTATAATTTTTTTTTCTTATAATGATTTTATTTTCAGATTTGAACAATTTTAGTGATACCCTAACCTAAATTCTTTGTTAGACAAAAATAATGGTTTCAAGAACAGGTATGAAAACTTCGTAAAAGATTGTATAAAACGGAGCTCCCGACCGGACCTAAATGACTTTTTATAGGGTTTGAATCGTGCAACTAGTCATTGGAAATTCAAAAAATATATATATATATATATATATATATATATATATAATATATATATATATATATATATATATATATATATATATATATATAATTAATGACGATTATTATATATGGCAGTTACCTCGATGGATAACAACACCAGCAGTAGTTCGCTACTAATCAAATTATCACGAATCAGTTTTTATATTGAAGACTAAGATGCTACCGAACATCAATTTGCTAACGAACATTAGTTAATATTAAAACCAAGGTTACCATCAAAGTTTCAGATAATATCAAAACCAAAGTACCACTGGAATTGTAGTTAAAACTAAAACCCTAGTTATCACCGAAGTTTCACTTAATACCGAAACTAAAGTTACTACCAAAGTTTTAGTTAGTACTCAAACCAAAGTTTTGCTACTGATCTTTAATAAATACCAAGGATCGTTGAAAAACAAAATTTTAAATTTTCACAACTTCATGACAAAACAATTTTTGAAAAGCTCAAACTCAACAGAAGTTTAACCTTTTAAACCACATTAAAATAACACGTCTTAAACCCCACTACTAAAGTTATTGCCATCAGACCTTGAGTCTAATGGTCAAATGGTTTTTTAATACTTGAAATCATGTAATTCCCAAACAAAAATGCACCCGGCATTTATTCATTTGTTTGATGTTTGATTATAATCTCACATTTGATTATTAAGTAAATTTTAGTTATTTAATTGTTAATAATATTAAAATCACTAACAGTTATTTATGATTTCAGTTATTTGATGTTTGACGATGATATATTTAATTATATTTGATTTTCTTTAACGATGTACATTATTTTATTTACTGGAACTATTTTAGCAATAAGCTAAAGACACATGATATGGATAGGACGTAATGCTAGGCTTATTTTTAATTATAGGTTACCATTAGTGTTGATTTCTCCCACTGTCTTTGAAGACACGTGGGGTTAGTTTTATTCTTTTACTAACGGGTCACCGCTCCATTAGATCTATTCATTATTCGAATACAAAACGTAAGATCACTTTTGAAAATAAACTCATCTTAGATGAAAAAAATCCTCTGACCTAACATCAAATCTTTTTTTTGTCACATATAAAACTTAAACTGAAAACCTACCTCTATTTTAATAAATCTTGGGGTGTCTCACCCGAATCACATGTACTAAGGATCAATGACGGGTTCAGCCCACCCACAATGGGACACGATTCACTTCATTGCTAACCAAATTTCTTCTTCGCAAATAAAACTATGTTATTGAAATAGAAGATTACCTTAACAGCTGGATCAAAATTCGTTCATGCGGAAGCATGTCTTCGACAACCACCTGTCCTGCAAATCGACCGAGGATGGTTATCTAGGAAGAAGAAACGAATGAAGATCCGCCGTCTTCAGCAGGGTACATCATACTTACATGAAAAGGTCAATTTTAATGTTACTAGAATCCGGTTGTATTGCAAAATAGAAACGTTAATGAAAAATGTATTACTTTTCAATAATTCTTTGAAGGCATATATACGTAATTCTAAATACTATGTTACACGAAACCAGATGGAATACTACACTAACAAAAATATAACACAAAACTGCATATAACATCATATCTCCACTTCTAGTGCTTATTTTTAGACAAACGGTAAGACATATATGTATTTGTAATACTATAATTTTAAGTTTAATGATAGATGGGTAATACCTATAAAATTCATTTAAGATATATATATATCTAGATTCCTAAAAAACATTGTCGCCCCTCATTTCACCAAAGTAGGTTCCCACCCGAACAACCCGTTCCAGCTTCATCTAACCCCGGGTCAAGATCACCGGCTAGTGGGCTCGTATGCTCCATATTGCTTGCGACGTGTTGGTGTTCGAGTCCATGTGGGTGCCCCTGGTCTCCAGCCCACACTATGTTAGCAAAATCATCACACGGCTCGCTACAGTCCTCGAGCATCGTGGGGGTTGCTCGTTTCGCAAGCTCACCGGCAATCAAGGTTGAACTCGAACATATTCTTTTCACGTCGTATCTGCTAATGTCAAAGTTGGTCACTGCACTTGTCCCTCTGAATTTTATAGCTGCTATGTCGTAAGCCTCCGCTGCTTCCTCTTGCGTGCCTATATCGTATTATACAATAGGTTTATATGTTACATACATCACCCACTTTAAACTTGTAGTTTATAAATAGGTAAATTGTTATATACACAGTTGTAATGAAGTATCTTATATAAACTGCAGTTTACTTTTTTAAAACTACAGTTTACTTTTTTGAAAACTGCAGTTTATATCTTTTTAGAAAAATACACTGTGTTTGAATCTGAAATCTCTACACAATATTTGAGCTTACAGTCGCAAAAGTTATAAAAAAATACAAGGTGTTCGGGGTTCCTTATTAAAACTATTTATCTGCTTGTTGCTTTTTGAAGTGAGCAATTTCAAACCTCCTAATTGAGAAGTTAAAACAATGTATTTCACTTGCAATAATTTGTAATCAAGTAAACATTCTATATAAATAATCTCAAACACCAGAAAATTTGAGAAGTCAAAACAATGTATTTCACTTACAATAATTTGTAATCAAGTAAACATTCCATATAAATAATCTCAAACACCATAAAATCAAAATCGAACTGAAATGTAAACCGAATTCATGCTTGGGTTTGTATTAATCACAAAAATAAAGAAGCAAAAGACATCATTTCAACTTTGAAAATGAAGGAGTTGTTTTTGTTTCACTACATCAACCGATTTTTTAAAAATTACATGGATCGAGGAACCTATACGAATAACAGGTTTTTTAAAAATAAAGGAAAAAAAACAGACCAAACATACGATTCGTGGGGTTTAATTTGTTTTGGTCCATATGAGTTTTGCTCCCTAGAGTGAAACAACAAAAAAGTGATAATTGGTATATGTGTCTCTATACATGTGACAATATAAAAATGTACAATGAATGAACTTACTGAGGTACCAAGGTACAAGTCCTTATTGCCTGCAACTCTTCCAATTCTAGCTTGCCACCTTCCATGTTGATGATGCCTGCAAAATATTAAACTTCTAAAACCAAAACTAATTTATTTATCACTGAAACCACATTGATCTTTATGTACAATGTTTCAAATGTTTGACCAACTGTTTGATAAAAACATAATCTATTTATAACTTATGATTGCCATAACGCGCTACATTAAAATGGACTAGAAAAGATGTACACTTAGAATAGTTTTGATAAATAATATTACAGGGTCCAAACTGCAAACTGACATTGCATGGCACAGAAAGCAACTGCAAAATATATTATAATGCTTCTTTTATCATAAAAAAAAGGTTGGCCTTTTTTCATCTCATATGTGAGTTGTCTGCCTTTACAAAAGGTGAACTGAGTGCAACCATGCATTTATAACGTGTACATCATGCATAAAAGATTGTACTGAAAATGGCGCGTTTAAGCTCCGATAATGATCAAGGGCCTAGGCTGCTTTTCTATTTACCTTGTAACTCCTCTATACATAGATGCACCTCTTGAAAATCCACTGCTTTTCCTGCATTCATTGTGTTATAGTAACATGTCAAACTACAAATGTTCTAAAAGAGTAAGTTTGATGTCCGGTTTTCGGTTTTTGTTGTCATTCTATAACGAAATGGTACGTCTACGCGACCTACCTTCAAACTTTACCAATCATAGCAAACACAATCTAGCTTAACAACGGTTGCGATGATTAGCAACAAAATGAAAGCATATTGCATTATGATAATGCTTTAAAAGTATTGAAGTATCATGCAATTTTATGCACTTAGTTATTGATATGCATATATATTACCTTCTTAAGTTGGCTACAAATTCTTGCCTGTTCATATTTTTCATCTCCTCAAGCTCTTTTTCATAATCAGCTAGCTAAATCACAGTCACAAGATAAAACCATTACACGAGTTAACAGATTATGCACAAAGAACAGTCGGAATATGATATAGATGAATTAATATAACAAGAAAAACTCACAGGGAAATTAATATGAGTCGTAGCGCCCCAATATTTAAGAGCAGCCAAATCATATGCTCTTGCTGCTTTCTCTTCATTATCATATCCCCCTAAATATCACATACTCAATTAGCTAAAACCATATCATATGCTCATCAGATATTTCAAATAAGTTATATGATCTTGATAAATAAATCAACCAGAAATATCTTGCTTATAATTCTTATTACTTATAATTGAAGTGTCGGTCTTGTAGATTGTATTATACAACACGTTACACGCGAGGTATAATACATCGACACGTGTAGAAGCTACATACGTGAGCAAAAAATCTATAGTCGTTGTCAACTAATTCTAAACAACATAATATCAAATCATATGATGTTGCAACATCATTAAAACATTTTAAGGGCAATATAATCTACCCCAAATAGTAGGACCACATTGTACACTAAAACTCGAATCCTTGACCTCGTATAAAGAACAATATTTTACACACGTAGATACCATAAACACGCGTAAACATTCAATAAACTCAAACTGCATTTACGAACTACTAACATAACAGCCGGAGGCGAATGCAGGCAGACATACCAAGATAAACTGGTGTCGATGAACCGACGAACCAAAACACGCAGGAAGAGCGATTAAAACCGGCCGGAAACATGCGTAATTCGTTAGTAATTGTCGAATAATAATAACAATAATTGGATATTGAGGAATTTAAGAATGAACATGATTTGTACTACCTTGACGACCTTTTCTTGTTTGACCTTCTTTTCTGCAGCTATTATCCCACAAATGAGCTTCATATCTCCCCGTCCACCGGTGCTTCGTGACACCACGGTACCGTGAAGTTCTTTGCCCAAATCCATCGATTGATTTACGATTCATCGGTGATTTCATCTGCACCACCGATCGTTTACGGTTATCAGTCACCGCCAGTGACAAACACTCCTGATTACTGCTGTTGACATTCTGTTCATCACAATCTGGCGGTGGAGATGACGATGATGATGACGGTGGTGGTGGTGGTAGTGGTAGTGGTAGCGGTAGCGGTGGTGGTGGGTGTGATGGTTGACGTAACCACGTCATCGGAGTGATTGCACCGTCGTAAGGAACCACCGCTTTTGTTGGGATCAAATAGCTTTGATGTGGGTTATCGTTGGAGGTGGTGTAATAAGGGTAGCCGTTGTGCAGCAGAAACGACGGTGGTGGTGGTGGTGAGAAATAGGAGGCGGTGGTGTCTGTGGAGTCGATAGTATGACCACCAGTGGGACGATGCTGGTGATAGTGAGAGTCGGGAGATATGTTGACGTTGACGTCGACGTCACCAACGCCACCACCGCCGCCGCCGGCTTCGTCGTGTTTTACGGCGGTGGTGGAGTAACAACCACCGCCTAAGAAATCCTCCAGCTTCGGACCACCGTCATCACCACCTTCCAATCTCCATCCTACGAACAAAATCAAATCAAAACCAGCAGCATAACAATCATGTATAGTAAGAAGATTATTATTATTATTGTTATAAAGATATTGAAGATGCATATGTATGTATGTATGTATGTATGTATGTATATATATTACCTTGTGTAGGAGAAGGGTGGAAATCGTGTATGGGGATGACCGCCGTGGGAGGAGAATCAGCGGCGGTGGCGGTGGCGGTGGCGGTGGCGGTGGCGTTGGTGGGGTGGTTGTGATTAAGGGAAAAGCCTAACCAATCGCTCATGGTGGATTGAAGATTGAAGATTGAAGATTGCAGGTTGCAGAAGAAGTGAAATGAAATGAAAAGAAGTGAAATGAATTTTGTGGTGTTATTGTTTCTCTTTCTTATTTCATTCTCTCTCGATTAACGTTCCATCATTTCATTTTTTTCTTTCGTCTCTCTGACACACTCTCACACCTCTACCGTCAATTATTTTCCTTCGACTCCACACACCAATATATCAAAATATACCATGTTATATTATTTATTTTTTTTTGTTTAATACGATAAAAGTATAGTCATTCGATTAGTTTTCTCTTAACAAGATGAAATGTTACTAAAAACTAGTCTGGGCTATGTTCATCATTAACTACATTTTGATCTTGTGTGAATAATTGTTAATTCATAAATAAAATATTAACTTGATATTTCCAAATAAGTTTTCCACCAATTAAGAAAACCATAGGTTGGGCTAGCAAATTAGCTATTTATATAGCCAATAATTAGCCACAGGTGATGTTAATGGAAAAAAGTTCGAGGTAGCTCGAGTTTATAGTAAAATAAATAAATATTTATCTGATCATTTGGTTTTCTTACATACATGTAAAATCTTAAGAAAGGGAGGAGACAGACATAACCTTTTCTTATTCGTGTGAGGTTCTTGTTGTCGTTTTGTATGGACGTGCAACTATCTCTTGTCTTCTCACACCGTTTGTTGTTACAAATCTCAACCTCTTGCTTTTCTTGGCATGCTCTTGTCATTTGTCTCTCTTCCACAATAGTCTAAATGTGTCAACAAGTCTAAGTGTTTAACGATCTTTTTGTTTATCAATTGTGTTATCTATCATTTTTCTAGTGTTTAATATATAGGAAAATCATGTCTTTTGAATTTATATAAAGTAAGTGTAAGATTAAGCCTTTTAAACCTGACAAACCTTACATTAAAAGAAGACTAACATTACATTAGAATAAACCTAGTATTTAATTAGTTGTTTTTTGATAATCAAAATATTGTTTAATAAATTTGTTATAAATATTCTCCACCGGAACACTTTGACTTTAATTTGTGCACACCATACAAGTTCATTTTTTATGTTAAAAACTACTTGATGTGACACCTCGCGTGAGTCCGTTGTATTGTGCCCAAAGGTTATTCGGACCTGAAAGAATTTCATGCATTAACAATTCAACTACTAGACAAATACTCTGAACGAATAGAAACAATATAACATGCATCTATCTATAGAAACATTAACTTGGATGTATTAGTAGTATTACAATCAAAACATTCTATTGCAGACACCTATCAACAATTACTCTATCAAATTCTTAACTTTTTATATTTCACATATATTATAATAGTATATCATTTAGTAATCAATCTACATAGGCGTTGGTCTATGTATCTAGGAATCATAGTGTATTAACTTAAATGAGTGGAATATTATTGGGTATAATTGTTTGTTTGTTAGTTTGACAGCTTGTTAGTTTAATCTCTAGCCAATAATACCATTTCTTCCAATTTGTGTTTTCCACTTCTCATAAACATCGCTTGATTTCACATCGTTCCTTACTTACCTCCACGGTTAATCAAATTATTTCCACAATCGTGTCTATGGTGGTGAGATTTCTTTCTATGACCCTCACATGCTCCTCGCCATTTTCCCACCTGTGATTCCATTCTTTGACAACAACTTTCACGTTTCTAAGCGAGCATCAGGTCTTGTTATTGCAACTAGAACCGTTAGGGCATTAATAAATGTATCCTCAAAACTTTCCCCATCGAGCCAAGAAGTGAAGAACTTGAATGGTTTTGGACCAAAGTTCACACCAGATTTGATCAGAGTTAGTGCGCTATGATCCAAGGTTTTTTTTTGCTAGGTTGTAAGCATAGCGTCCAACCATTTGTTCATAAAGTCATTACACACAAAAATTCAGTCGATCTTACTGGCTTCGAGACCATTTCAGACATATATGTATACTTTGCTCCTCTCATATTGTATCCTTTCAAATCCGATTCATAAATAAGTTCATTGATAACATCCACCCTCTCATGATTGTATTCCATATTCATTCGATCAAATGGTTGCCTCACCTTATTAAAATCACCAAGAAAAAACCCACATTCTAACAGTTGACTTTTTTGTTTCTTTTAAGAAATCCCAAAGGTTTTTCTTTGCATTTTGGTCTTATGGCGCATAAACATTAGCTACGCTTATTAGTTCTCCCAGCCTTTGATTCTCCCCACCTTGATAAGGATGTTCATTTGCTTAATGGAAACCAATTGATCAAAAAATTTTCCCTTGGATCTTCTTACTGATTCAACATAATCATAGAACATATATACTACTATTACTGCATATATTAAGGATAGGAATCCGGTTAGGATTCGAAATAAATGATTCCTACACACATATTAAGTTTATTTATGTTCAAAAATAAGGAAGTTTATCGACAGTTTCTTCCTCGTCGATGAAGAGTTTTGAGTAGGAGATGGAGAACACCACCTTAGTGTTTAATTTTCTTGAAGGACCAGAGGGTTGCTGATGACACGCAATGTAATATGTATAGAATTCTTCTTCACTAGCGATTGCGATTCTACTTCACCATTGGTTCTACTTTGTGAATTCTGGTTAACCACTATTCTAGTTCATCGATTTTGGCTTATGTAATGTTGGGAGTTTGTTAAAAATACCAACTTTCTATGATGATGGGGGCATAAAGGGAATATTTAAATATTTTATAGGATTGTGGTAGATCCCATCACTACATGCGACTCAATCAATATAGATAACTAAGACAGTGAAAATAATAAGTAGGGTTTTTCTTTCAAATGTTATCTTAATAAACAATGGGTGGTTTTATTTGGACACCCACCAATTTTAAATCAACACCCCTTGACCCTATACGCCGCGTATGGGTCCATACGCGGCGTATAGGGTCGCGAAAATATTCCCTATACACCGCGTATAGGTCCATACGCGGCGTATAAGGAATATTCTGACAAGACCCGTGTCACATGCGTGTCGATGAGGCTATACGCCGCGTATGGACTCATACGCGGCGTATAATTTTCCCAAATTTTCCTGCATTATTTCTATGTATGTAAAGGGAGTATACGCCGCGTATGGGTTAGTACGTTTAAAAATTTTTGTCGGCTTTATTTTGTACCTAAGGTTGACACTTTGCGTATAAGTTATATTTTGTAACATATTAATCGATAATTTTAAATCTTAGTTAACAAATAAAACATATAAAACAAAACAAACATTAAATGATAATATAAATAAATAACAAAGTTTTTAAATACATAACAAAATAAAACTACGGTGAATCTGGGTAATATCAAGGTAGTGGCAAGTCTGGAGGATCAATACCAGCAGCACGGGCTCGTGCAATCTCAAGCTGAACGTGCCAATCCATAAGATCCTCAACTCGATCGAGGCGACGACCCTGATCCCGCAATCTCGTATTAATCTCCTGCATAAATGTCTCAATACATACATGCACCCTTACATCTCTATAAATATGCCGAGGGAACTATGGCTGAGGAGGCGACTGGTCGTGTGGCGGCTGAACATGCGGAATATGCTCCTGCTGCTGGTGTGGATGGTCATCGCCGACCTGCTGAACAGGTGCAGGATGCCAGATCTCACCGGGTCGAAGAGAGAACCGTATGCCACCCTGAAACTGGCGTATAATACGCATGCCGTATAACGTACGACGATCTAATCTCACCGGGTCGATCGGAGGAGATACGTTAGCAGCTTGGTGAGGAAGATAACCAAGACAACACGCAATCATCGTAATGTACGCGCCACCATACACCGCTCCTTGCTCCTGGCGATGATAATATGAAGTGTAATACTCAACTAAACATCTCGCCAGGTTGCACCTGGTCCCCGTAAGCAAACAATATAGGTAAAATAAGTCGGGAATGGTACACCACTCCCGACTCTTGCCACGTCCCGTGATGGATGTGGCGATCATCTGATGCAAGTAATGGATAAGAGGATCTCTAATGGCAGTGACCCTGCCCTTAGTCCTCTGAAACGGACCTCCGGCAATTTAAGGCCACCAATCTCTCAATTGGGTCTCCTCCATCTCAGTAATTCCCTCTGTAAATAGAGGGGTAACGGTCTCCGACTCGTAATAAAGTCCCGAGAGAACGGCAAACTGCTCAATCGATATCTGATGAAATCATCCACATAGCCGAAATGAAATCTCAGATCGCTCATCGTCCTCCATTATCTCATCAGGACGAACATAAATAAAGGTGGATAAAAACTCCACCGTCAGCTCTCGGTATGAAGGTAAGAACACCAGCTCAAATAATCGACTCCATGGCGTACTATCTCCGATAATCCCAGCGAGTCTATCGCGCTCCCCAAGTTCGGCCATCACCTCCCAATCCACTGCCTTTTGATGACGATCTTCATACGAATGAATTTTGAGCACTTTGCATGCTCAATAGTACTGGGGTCAAACTGTAGCCATGGATGATTGGCAATAACATCAACCTCAACCTCAACGTCAGAATCGGAAGACATATCTGCAAAAGAAAACGAAAAATTTTAAGACCTGCGTATAGGGTCTATACGCCGCGTATAGGTACCCACGTATGGGCTTCGTGTGTGTCGTATGGTACCTATACGCCGGCGTATAGCCCTATACGCCGCGTATAGGTACCCACGTATGGGTTTTGTGTGCTGTGTATGGGTCCTATACGCCGCGTATAGCCCTATACGCCGCGTATAGGTACCACGTATGGGTTTTCTTCAACCTATGAACTATACGCTGCGTATAGCCCTATACGCCGCGTATAGTTCCTCAAATAGTTTACAGATCTATGTTTTTACCGCATAAAACATCAGTTTAACGTTTAAATTAGCGTACGATTAACATAACAAGTTATAAGAACAATAATACATACCTGAACTTGTGAATGTATAGAAATCAACGAACAATACGTGTAGTATCGATCTATACGAGAGAGTTTTTTAGTTTGGAAAAGTTTGGAAGGGTGAGTTTCTGAGGAAATGTCCCTTTAATGGGTTCGGGAGGCTATACGCCGTGTATGGGTCTATACGCGGCGTATAGTTTTTTTTTATTTAAAATAAATTTATATAAGTTGGGGATCTCGGTTAGCTTCTATTATTGTATTGTATGCCAAGATACGACTCCTATACATAATCTCCTATTCTGCAGCACGCACGTTTCGGTTAAGAATCCAAAGATTACTTAATGTAGGCATCGGATAATCTCCATCTAATTTAACATGGACGAAATGATTATTGTTGACATGAACAATCGAAACGAAATGATTATTGTTGATCAACAAACTCCACAAGTCTATCCAGTGAGCTATTTGTTGATTTAATATATCTTTTTAAATTTGCATGTTGACTCTCGACTATGTTTGTTGTGTGTTGGCCAAAATTGCAGTTTGAGTTAGTCCAGGCTAATACAAACATTTTCTTGCAACTCTCTAACTAGTTTTTGTTTATATATGACAATACTCTTGAAAATATATTAAAAATCAAATTAAGTGTTATATAAGAGTATTGTATGTATGTAATGAAAAACTTACTTCTCGCTTCGCTTCAACTAGTTGTTCGTATAGAACGTTATAGTTATACTCGTAAATATCCGGCGTGGGAGACTCACACAAACGTGCCCATGCATATTTAAACTTTCGCCAGTCATCGTTCGTAAAACATGCTTTACAATGTTTCGCGATATTCTCATTAATATGCCACCTGCATAAATACTTTGAAGCATTCGGAAAAACTTTAACACATGCGTTCATTAAAGCAAGATCTCTGTCTGTTATTATGACTCGCGGCTCCATACACCTGTTTAACGTATCTTTCAATCTATTTAGCACCCACTCAAAATTATCTTCTCGTTCTTTACTAATAAATGCATGAGCAACACAAAATGTCTCGTGTGTCGAGGTCACACCAACAATCTGAACAAACGGAAGTTTGTACATGTTTGTTTTATACGTCGCGTCTATCATCAGCATGTGCGGGAATGCACGCCAAGTGTCATATGATTTTGGATGACAAAAAAATATATCTTCTACGGTATTTGTATCGGGATCTTCTCGGGTGTAATAAACATACCTTTTAGAAGATAAAAGGTTTTCTAAAACTTCCATTAGTGTTTCACCGACTTTCTTTTCACTTCTCATCTTATATTGAGCGTTGTATACGTCTCTGGTTATGGATGTGTTCTTTGGATTTTGCTTTTTCAAAGCTGATAAGATGTTACGAGGCTCCATGTTCTGATCCGTAAGTTGTTCCACCAAATTGAATTCGTTTTGAGAAAACCTTCTTACAAATGGGTGCCCCTCCATATGTTGAGCGGGATCATGGTTATGTTCGTCATTTCTCACCTCTAATTTCCACGAACGACGTTTGTTGTCGTATATCTCCACTAATTTAAAAGGACATCTGATTTTTTTGCTACCAGATCGTCTAATTGTTGCTTTACTTTTGTGTTCACCACCACGATCACAAATAAGCCACACCTTTACGACCTGGCCTTCCTTTTTCTTCAATCTTCGTGTAATAATAACGTAACCATTATCACGTCCCCTATTAACAACCCAACAGACTAGCTCATCGAGTGAGAAAATTTCTTGACATGTTTAAAACGATATTTTCGTGTTTTGATTTTCAGTACTCGAGAGAAAGTTATATTACTTTGTTGCGGGTCATAACTTGATTCTCGGCAAAACTCGAACTCATCATCGGGAACATAAGGTTGGTTTAAATCTGGCAACTCGTAAGCAGATTGAACATACGAATCATCTTGATTACTATCTGCCACGTACGAAACGCTTGAATATTCACCAAACAAATAGTTATCTTCCCAAAACGACATAATGAACAAAGAATGTTGGATCACTCCAAATTCAACCGTGCTATACATTCCGTGGCAGCCCTGTAAGACAAATGAGATTTTTTTTAAGAAAATAGAGTTTTATGGTTCAACTATTTCTTCAAAATAATATTTTTTCTCTAAAAATATAACTCTTATTTCTTCTATATACATACTTACGTACACATAAATGTCTTGATTACTTAATAATCATTTCAATAAACTCGGGTTCCACGATACTAGTCGGTTATGATAAAAAAGCTTAAAATTTATTTAAGTTTACCGTAACCGACTAGCACCGATGGAACCCGAGTTAGTTAAAACGATTTTTTAAGTATGCAATTCAAATATATGTATATATGTATGCAAATACTTAATGAAATAAGAATCAAATGTTTACCGAGTAATTATGTGAAAGAAGAAAATGTTGAACCACGTAGCGCTAATTTCCTTCAATTAAGATCAAACGTTTCCTTCGTAACAAACGAAATATGAACGCATTCGTTTCATATTCGATGCCTTTATATATCATCGAAAGAATCTTAAGTCGCGTCAGTATAATTCGAAATAAAGCCTATACGCCGCGTATGGGCCCATACGCGGCGTATAGGCTTTAGTCAAATCAGTCATTCAGCGGGTCGATACGCGCGTATGGGCCCATACGCGGCGTATAGACCCGTTGAATGACTTGTTTGACTTCGCCAGTTTTGTCTTCTGAAAAGCCTATACCCCGCGTATGGTCCATACGTGCGTATAGACTCACTGATGTGACGTGAAATTCTTGGCATTTATGACTAGGACCTATACGCCGCGTATGGACCCATACGCGGCGTATAGGTGGGTGTCGATTTAAATTTGGGGGTGTCTCTTTATTGGAATAACGAATTTAGATTTTTTTCAAAGTGTGGACAAAAGGGAGTTAGTAAAGTACGAATTGACTACGTATATAGAAAATCTTGACTAAGATTTTTTGTTAAAGTAAGATTTGACAGGAATAGGATATTTTTAAAAGAAAAAATGTCATAAAATAGTAATTAATTTTAAAAGTGTTCTAATTTAGTCACTCATGCATATTTTTCTAAAATTGGACCCCCAAACGATCAAATCAAGTCATTACCAAATTTTATTATGACAAGAAAGTAACGATGGAAAAGACATTGGAGTTAGAATTTTCAATATATAAAATATATTAAAAATCAAATTAAGTGTTATATAAGAGTATTGTATGTATGTAATGAAAAACTTACTTTCTCGCTTCGCTTCAACTAGTTGTTCGTATAGAACGTTATAGTTATACTCGTAAATATCCGGCGTGGGAGACTCACACAAACGTGCCCATGCATATTTAAACTTTCGCCAGTCATCGTTCGTAAAACATGCTTTACAATGTTTCGCGATATTCTCATTAATATGCCACCTGCATAAATACTTTGAAGCATTCGGAAAAACTTTAACACATGCGTTCATTAAAGCAAGATCTCTGTCTGTTATTATGACTCGCGGCTCCATACACCTGTTTAACGTATCTTTCAATCTATTTAGCACCCACTCAAAATTATCTTCTCGTTCTTTACTAATAAATGCATGAGCAACACAAAATGTCTCGTGTGTCGAGGTCACACCAACAATCTGAACAAACGGAAGTTTGTACATGTTTGTTTTATACGTCGCGTCTATCATCAGCATGTGCGGGAATGCACGCCAAGTGTCATATGATTTTGGATGACAAAAAAATATATCTTCTACGGTATTTGTATCGGGATCTTCTCGGGTGTAATAAACATACCTTTTAGAAGATAAAAGGTTTTCTAAAACTTCCATTAGTGTTTCACCGACTTTCTTTTCACTTCTCATCTTATATTGAGCGTTGTATACGTCTCTGGTTATGGATGTGTTCTTTGGATTTTGCTTTTTCAAAGCTGATAAGATGTTACGAGGCTCCATGTTCTGATCCGTAAGTTGTTCCACCAAATTGAATTCGTTTTGAGAAAACCTTCTTACAAATGGGTGCCCCTCCATATGTTGAGCGGGATCATGGTTATGTTCGTCATTTCTCACCTCTAATTTCCACGAACGACGTTTGTTGTCGTATATCTCCACTAATTTAAAAGGACATCTGATTTTTTTGCTACCAGATCGTCTAATTGTTGCTTTACTTTTGTGTTCACCACCACGATCACAAATAAGCCACACCTTTACGACTGGCCTTCCTTTTTCTTCAATCTTCGTGTAATAATAACGTAACCATTATCACGTCCCCTATTAACAACCCAACAGACTAGCTCATCGAGTGAGAAAATTTCTTGACATGTTTAAAACGATATTTTCGTGTTTTGATTTTCAGTACTCGAGAGAAAGTTTATATTACTTTGTTGCGGGTCATAACTTGATTCTCGGCAAAACTCGAACTCATCATCGGGAACATAAGGTTGGTTTAAATCTGGCAACTCGTAAGCAGATTGAACATACGAATCATCTTGATTACTATCTGCCACGTACGAAACGCTTGAATATTCACCAAACAAATAGTTATCTTCCCAAAACGACATAATGAACAAAGAATGTTGGATCACTCCAAATTCAACCGTGCTATACATTCCGTGGCAGCCCTGTAAGACAAATGAGATTTTTTTTAAGAAAATAGAGTTTTATGGTTCAACTATTTCTTCAAAATAATATTTTTTCTCTAAAAATATAACTCTTATTTCTTCTATATACATACTACGTACACATAAATGTCTTGATTACTTAATAATCATTTCAATAAACTCGGGTTCCACGATACTAGTCGGTTATGATAAAAAAGCTTAAAATTTATTTAAGTTTACCGTAACCGACTAGCACCGATGGAACCCGAGTTAGTTAAAACGATTTTTTAAGTATGCAATTCAAATATATGTATATATGTATGCAAATACTTAATGAAATAAGAATCAAATGTTTACCGAGTAATTATGTGAAAGAAGAAAATGTTGAACCACGTAGCGCTAATTTCCTTCAATTAAGATCAAACGTTTCCTTCGTAACAAACGAAATATGAACGCATTCGTTTCATATTCGATGCCTTTATATATCATCGAAAGAATCTTAAGTCGCGTCAGTATAATTCGAAATAAGCCTATACGCCGCGTATGGGCCATACGCGGCGTATAGGCTTTAGTCAAATCAGTCATTCAGCGGGTCGATACGCCGCGTATGGGCCCATACGCGGCGTATAGACCCGTTGAATGACTTGTTTGACTTCGCCAGTTTTGTCTTCTGAAAAGCCTATACCCCGCGTATGGGTCCATACGTGCGTATAGACTCACTGATGTGACGTGAAATTCTTGGCATTTATGACTAGGACCTATACGCCGCGTATGGACCCATACGCGGCGTATAGGTGGGTGTCGATTAAATTTGGGGGTGTCTCTTTATTGGAATAACGAATTTAGATTTTTTTCAAAGTGTGGACAAAAGGGAGTTAGTAAAGTACGAATTGACTACGTATATAGAAAATCTTGACTAAGATTTTTTTGTTAAAGTAAGATTTGACAGGAATAGGATATTTTTAAAAGAAAAAATGTCATAAAATAGTAATTAAATTTTAAAAGTGTTCTAATTTAGTCACTCATGCATATTTTTCTAAAATTGGACCCCCAAACGATCAAATCAAGTCATTACCAAATTTTATTATGACAAGAAAGTAACGATGGAAAAGACATTGGAGTTAGAATTTTCAATATATAAAATTATATTAAAAAAATAAAAAAAAAACATGATAATTATGAAAAAAATAAAAAAAGTGCCTAAAATTTACGTCAACGTTCTATATCAGCATCAAAAGATAGAAAAAAATATTTTCTAACTGAATCCAAAAGTATAACATGCTAAAAAATATGTTATGATTTTTAATTTGTATAAAATATAAAAATGACTGATCTAGTTAGAACATTTTTAAAACTCGAGTTATTTAATTGGAACACTTTTGAAAGTTGGTTACTATTTTACAAAGTTACCCCTTTTTGAAACCCAAAACAAAAATAAATACCTAGACTATTTCAATTATATGAAGTATGTGAACCAAGTGAGGCTTAAGACTTGTACTCCAACTTTATGAATGATCATAAAGCTAATATGCATATTAATGGACACAACAATGTTAGTTCTAAGATATGAAGCTAACTTAGGAGCTAGCAGTCTCAAAGTTTGACCAACTAAATAAAGAAAACAAACTAGAAAATAAGCCAGTTTAAAAGGGGCATAACTTAGTGTTCGTATAATCATATGAAGTTACAGTATCTATAAGTAATGAATGAAAACATCTCTAACATGTTGGATCATGTGGCATACTAGCACATGCAATTTATCATAAGTGTCATACTCAAATTCTATAATTTACATCATCTATAGACTTAGGGTTTTCCTACAATTTTATGAGTTTTAATTCATTTTCGTTACGTTGTAATAATGTGCAAATCATCATGTTGAGTATTTAAGTCATTATTAGGAAGTCTATTCATTATTGTACATTCAAATTCAGTTTTATAAAATTTGACTCTAAGACATCAAATTTAGATGTACCCTGTAAAAGAAGTTTTAATAAAAAGAAGTATAGACATTCAATGTTATACATATTTTATTTAAAAGTATTCTCTTCATCACTATTCATGTTTGTGTTATAAAACACTAGAAAGGTGTTCGTGCAATGCGACGGGTGACAAGTTACAACCGGCATGTGTTTCTAATATTTTGTTATTGTTATAGTATTTTTACAAAAGTATATTATGTTTTTTTAAATAAAATTTAAAATACCAAACAAATGGGTTATGTATGACTACTTGTATATTTACGCATTAACTTATTATACCTCACAAAATATATATTGGTTCAGCAAAATGTTTTGCAGGATCGGGTTTGTCACAGAAACACTTGGATTTCTCTCAAACTCACTTATACAAACACTCAATTCAGATGAAGTAAAGTCTTTCACAAGAGTTGATAATAATATAATAAGTGTAAACACACAGAAATAAATTTTCAAGGCACTTGTATATATTATTTCTCAACTCAAGATAAGATATTACAAGACTCTTACAAGCATGATATATAAGTTACAATGAGAGACTATATATACTAGATCCTACAGCCGGATATACTTTGATACCAGCTGGAAACCTAAGACTAAAGCATATACTATAATGCTAAAGTTAAGGTATCTTAGATAAAGTATTATTTAAGATATGGTATTCATGACATGTCCATGACTTACCTTTTGTCACCAACTAAATATGGCAACAGTACTAACATAAAAAGGTAAAACAATGGATTAAAGTATGGTCAACTGCATGACTTTTGAGAAAACGCCATGCAGTATCTCAGAGATTTGCAGCGGAGTGTCAGGAAGGCCATACTTATGTCCACTGGATAATAGCAGTGTTTTCCGAAGATAAGTTGGCTTCGGAAGAACAAGTTCTTCCGAACCCACTTATACTTTGGAAGAGGCTTCTATACTTCCGAGGCTTGAGGACTTATGTACTTCAGAAGTTGACTTCAGATCTTTCTTTCTAAGTCTTGAACTTCGGAAGTAGGTTCTTTGTCTTTGGAAGTTGGAACTTTTCCTTCGGAAGTAAGCTTTACATTTTGTCTTCGGAAGAGCTCCTCTTTCCTTCGGAAGTTCCACAATTAGCTTCGGAAGTCCTTTACTTGTAGTACCAAAATCTTCTAAGTGACTTGGTTTTGGTTGCACCAGCCTTTCTAGATCCAACAAACTCCCCCTAGGCTGATGCTACCAAAAATTCACTTATTCCTGCTTCTCAAAGCTTTCAACACTAGGCAAAAGATATTTATCTGTCTCTTTGTTCTTCCCGAAAGTGGTGCTGAGAAGCTTGTACAAGTCATTGGTGGATAGGAGATCCAGTCTATCACTCTAAATGACATGTACCCTTTGTTGTGCCCCCCCTAAAAAGAGTTAGTTGACGAGAGTTATAGTCATATTCCCATCTAACTATGGATTCTAGTTCAGGGCCTTCAACCATTTGTAAAAAGGCGTTGCCTTGGGTTGCTGATCCCTTCCTTTCCTCCTCCTCTCTCAGTTTCAACTCTACTTCAACCTTGCTTCTAGCAGTTAGCTCGGCCATATGAAGGCTGCCTAGATGATTTCTGATATGGGCAGCTACATCAGAGTTTGAAGGGTTGTAGAATGTCTTCTCTGCTAACTCAGCAATATCAAATCTGCTTAAGTGTAGCAGAGATAAGGCACTCAGCCTGTTGAGCTCTCCATTCTCTCTTTCAACAACAAAGTTGTGAGAAGAGTCTTCGAACCTCCACCGGATGATCTTCTTTCTAGGTGCAAGAGGTTGTCTTGGCACCCTATCGCTTTTCTTGGTATCCAGTAGAGTCACCAGCCTTCTCCTTAACTTCTTTTCTTCCTCATTCAAAGTGTCTGAATTAAGGCCAAGGAGATTTGCAGCTTGGTCCAATGTTCCTTTGGGCAGATCAAGAAATTGATCTCTAGTGAAGGAACTTGAGGATCTGTCAACATAGGTCAATTTGATAGAATCCTCCACACAGGAGATATCGCTCAGAGTTGTGCATTTTATGAGCTTTGTCTTGACTGCTTTGAATTCTTCTAAGGAGAGATATTTAGAAGGCTGAGGGGATGGTTTAATGGGTTGATGGGTAGGTTGAGGTGTTTGGGTTCTGGCTAGAGTTTTGGGTTGGAGGATGGGAAGTTTAGGTGGTTGAGGTGAAGGAGTTGGTAGGAGTGATGGTTCAGTGGTTGGTTCGGTTATAATGGGGAGTGAGAAGGGTATGGTTTCAGGTTGTGGTTGGGTTTGGAGTTTGGGTTGAGTGGTTGCTTTGAAGGTCAACCCATGTCCCCTTCTGTACATCTCCTTCCTCTTCCCCACGCGAATATCAGCTTTAATATCACTGACATGTCGCTGGAGAGTCTTTTCTGACATAGGACCCACCTGCCTGCCAGAGAAGCCATGAGCTCTAAGATAGCTCTTCATCCCGGCCTTCTCACCTATTTTCTTGGCAGCGGTCAGTACTGCTTCCTCTTCCTTCTTCTTCTTCTGCAATAGCTTTTCCCTTTCAGCTCTCTTTCTCCATTTGATCTTGCTCTTTGTTGAAAAGCCATAAGATCGTATCATTGTTATGTGGATATAATTCTTCTTGAGAGAAACCTCTGGAGGTTAGGAAAGTTATCCTTTCCCTCCTGAGCTGTAGATCAGCTTCTTTTTCCTTCCTCTCCCTTTCTTCTTCCAAGGCCAGCCTTGCAGCAAGGTTGCCTTTTCCAGCTCTATTAACTCCTCTAATGGTAGCAGGAGTACATCCTCAGTTGAAGCTTCTAGACTAACAAGTCTATCGATAATCTCTACCATTTTTCGGTTGTTGACCGCCTCCTGGTTGGCTGCAACTGCTTTGGACTTGCAGCTAATAGTTTGCCAGTGGTCAGCCCACTTTTTCTTTTGAGTTTCTTCAACCTTTTTTCCTCCTGAAGCTCTTCCGAAGTCATCTTCCTCTTTCCTTTCATGTCTTAGAAGTACTAGACTTTGGGGGTTCTTGGATAGAAGATTCTGGTTGAGTAGTAGAGATGGGAGCTGGAGTTAATGCTGATGTTGGAGATAAAGGTTGAGTGAGAAAATCCTCTCTATTAACCTCAGATGCGAGTTTCAGGATTGCATCTGTGACTATTAGATCATCGGATAATGAGAATAGTCCTTCCGCAACAGCAATCTCAGCTTCGGAAGTTTGAACTTGTTCTTCCGAGGCTTTGAATTGTGCTTCGGAAGTCTGTGAGAATGCACTATCTGTCCCAACAATTTCAGTTGTTGGGCCATCAGTTCTTGTTTCCCCTTCGAAGTTAATCTTAGGTTCCACTTGGACCTTAGGTTGACCAAATTCCTCAATAGTGGTAGAAGGTGCATGTAACCTCCGAACCTCTTGAGCTCCAAAGTAGATCACAGACATATCAGAACTTGGCTGTTCTATAAGAGATTCCAACAGGAACTTGTTAAAGAACCTATTAAGATCTTGGAGCATCCTTTGATCCACTTGAATAACGGCTGGAGGAGGCTCAGGGAAGATTGAAGCTTGTTGCACAAGATATTTTGATCTCAAGGAAGTGAGAGCTTGACTTTGGGTTTCCTTTTGTCTTTGACTTTGTCTCTGAACACTCTCCCCCTTTTTGGTAGCATCATCCTGAGAGCTTGTTGAACTAGAGGAAGAGGTCAAGGAGACCTGAATTGGTACATGCCTAACAGACCTCTCAATCTGTTTCCCAGCTAGTTTGGCCTTGAGAGTTTCAATCTCAAGTTGCTGAGTGGCAGACCTATCCTCTAAAGTCTTGACCTTGAATTCAAGATTTGAGACTTTAGAAAGTAGGTCTTGGATGGTAAGTTGCATTCTTCCATCATCTTCTTTTGAAGAATTACGAGGAGATGAGATAACATACCTTGTATATTCATCCTCACCACCAGATATGGTTTCTGGGCACTCTGGTTTCCCTTGCTCAAAGATGTCTCTTTCAGAGTCATCAAAGGGCATGGTTTCCATAGATTCGGTCTCAGTGATGTTACCACTATCCTGAGGATCCATTGAGAATCCTTTGGTAGTGGCAGCTGAATCTACATGAGTCCCCTCCACATCAGTGGGACTCACCTCAGTAAAGGTTTGCTGATAGGGGCTAGAGATAAGAGGTCTCTCTGGGCTTTGTTGATCCTTGAGAGGGTGTTATGGATCAACTTCATTTCCCTTAAGAGACATAATCTCTTTATCAGTTTCAATTAAAAGGTCAGTAAAGGATATGGAAGTGAAACCTAATGACCCGGGACTTTGATCAATTCTAAAGGCATTGAGCCGTGATAGGGTTGTCCCTTTTTGGCTGCTCAGGGGAGTATAGAGACTCCCCCTGAGGGCTTTCAGCTTGGGTTGTGGGCTTATGGGTCTGAGACTGAAGAGACTTAAGACCCATATTGAGGTTAATTGTGAAGGATGGTTGGACCTCAGGCTGAGTGGGAGCCTTTTGTTCCACTCTAGCCTTTTTGGTAGAACATGAGGAGCTTGTTCAATCAGAGAAGATTGAACAAGGGTTTGTTTGGGACATCTTTGATAAGTAAAGGTAATGGTTGGAGAAGGTAGATTTGGCAAAGTGGGGGTAGTTGCTGGTGTGGGTTCATCACCTGTGGGGTTAATAGGGATGTCACCGGGAGCCGTTGGCTCGATCATACCTGGAAGAAGTGCAGTATCTCTTCCGGTGAAGTTAGTGGACACTCTCTTCAAAGTCTTGAAGATGGTCGGCCTCATTTGAGGAGCAGTCGGAGCAGCTGCACAGACAAGCTTGCTTTGGTCCAGCTCGCAGTTGATTATGTGCTGGAGAAACCTGAGATACATGAAGAATGTGTCCTTTTGAAGATTTCCCATGAGGTTAAGCAGCACAAATCTTGAATAGTTGAAGCGGAGGCTTTTCACCAACCCATGAACTAGGCACCCAAGTTCATATGGGATTTGATCCCATCCCCCAGATTTATTCGACAAGCAGTGAAGGACCACGTGTAGCAGGAACTTCCATTTGTACGAGAAATTAAATTTGTAGACAGTTGACCTGCTAACGTCTCCACCATATCCCATTTGGAGATAAGAATTGTCCAAATCTGCTTTGGGGAATTCCGTTGGAGCGCCCTCATCATGAAGCTCTAGATGTTCCCTGATGATCTGTTCAGAAATGACCAACTCCTGGCCACAGATGCTCGATCGAATGTTACGAACCCCATTTAGGGTTTCAATCTGACCATTTGCCCAAAATTCAGACATATGGTTTGAGTAAATTGTGGGGTTTATAGTCAGAGCGGTGTAGTAAGAAGATTGGGTTAGAAAGGAGATGATATCTGAGAAGTCAGCATCTCTTGAAGAATCAAGAAGTGTGACTTGGTTATGCTGAGGGTTGATGACCCCTCTTACTTTCCATTTCCAAACGCTATCCATCAAGGATCCCATAGAGTTCAGTCATGGTGAGTGTATTCAGATTTTCTGTTCTCTTGATAGAGACATAGTAAAATGTCCACTCATTGGGTAATGCACTCATGAACTTTCTTGTAAGGTCTCTGAGTTCATGAGTAATTCCCACAGATTGAAGGGAAGAAATGAGATCCATGTACCTAAAATATTGCTGGCTAAGAGTCTCTCCAGCAACATGGGTGAAGTTCTCGAACTGCTGTTTCAGTGAGTCCTTCTTGGAGTCATTTGAGCTTGAGTACATTTGAGCAAGCGCATCAAACAGTTCTTTGGCAGACCTGCAATGCTCAAACCCCACCATGATAGAGTTTGGAATTACAGTCATGAGAACAGTCATAGCGTTGCTGTCAATGTCAAGCTTCTTCCTATCTTCATCAAAATAATCTTCAACAGCTTTCTTGATCATGGCACCGTTTCCACCAGCTACTTTTGGCTTATACGGGCCATTGACAATGGATTGCCACATTTTTTTGTCTTGATATCTGATGAAGCCTTCCATTCTTCTGCTCCAGGACCTGAAGTTTTCAGGGGTGATGATGGGTGCTTTGGTCATCGTCCCCATCTCTACTTCAGATTTGTTGAGGGCCATTGAGTGAGGTATAAGGAGGAGTGAAAAACAGGTTGATTAGGATGGTAAGATCTCACAATCAAGAGCCTAAAAAGCTCTGTTACCAATTGCAGGATCGGGTTTGTCACAGAAACACTTGGATTTCTCTCAAACTCACTTATACAAACACTCAATTCAGATGAAGTAAAGTCTTTCACAAGAGTTGATAATAATATAATAAGTGTGAACACACAGAAATAAATTTTCAAGGCACTTGTATATATTATTTCTCAACTCAAGATATTACAAGACTCTTACAAGCATGATATATAAGTTACAATGAGAGACTATATATACTAGATCCTACAGCCGGATATACTTTGATACCAGCTGGAAAACTAAGACTAAAGCATATACTATAATGCTAAAGTTAAGGTATCTTAGATAAAGTATTATCTAAGATATGGTAGTCATGACATGTCCATGACTTACCTTTTGTCACCAACTAAATATGGCAACAGTACTAACATAAAAAGGTAAACAGTGGATTAAAGTATGGTCAACTACATGGCTTTTGAGAAAACGCCATGCAGTATCTTAGAGATTTGCAGCGGAGTGTCAGGAAGGCCATACTTATGTCCACTGGATAATAGCAGTGTTTTCTGAAGGTAAGTTGGCTTCGGAAGAACAAGTTCTTCCAAACCCACTTATACTTTGGAAGAGGCTTCTATACTTCCGAGGCTTGAGGACTTCTGTACTTCAGAAGTTGACTTCAGATCTTTCTTTCTAAGTCTTGAACTTCGGAAGTAGGTTCTTTGTCTTCGGAAGTTGGAACTTTTCCTTCGGAAGTAAGCTTTACATTTTGTCTTCGGAAGAGCTCCTCTTTCCTTCGGAAGTTCCACAATTAGCTTCGGAAGTCCTTTACTTGTAGTACCAAAATCTTCTAAGTGACTTGGTTTTGGTTGCACCAGCCTTTCTAGATCCACATGTTTACACCAAAAAGTTTAAAATACAACATAGGTTACAATTGTAGTATCAAAAAGTTTTTAAATGTGATATATTAAAAGATATAGTTGAAATCTTAAACAAATTATGTTTTTTATTTATATATGGGTAGATAATGAAAAATTCGATGTAAGTGTTAGTAAGTGTAAGGTTATTATGTAACTAATTATAGGGGGTATATATGAATAATATTATAATTACTATTTTACTCTCAAAATTGATCGTATCTTATGTATTGAATTAAGTATTTGTTTTTAATTTTATGGTATTTTAAAATACTATCCATATGCTTTATATATATATATTATAGATAAGAAGTATGACCATTCAAATATTAATTATTATCCTTAACCTTATAAATTTAGTTAAAACCGCGCATATCCGTAATTATTCACCATTTAAAACCTTTCATAACTAATTTCTTATAGTTAACTCGATTTATTATTATTATTTATTTATTTTATTTAGAGAAAGTTTTCTACGTAAAGCATGCAATTCGTGCGAAATAATAAGAATCATTGATTTAAGTGATAAACGTTCCAGATTAAAGATACAATAATCTTGTAAAAAGGGGCGTGGAGGGGTAGCTTTAAAAATAATCTACAATTTTTTTTTTCAAAACCCCCCTCCCTCGGTTTTTAAAACTCGTATAACTTCTTAATATGACATTATTTATTAAAAAATAACACCACAAAATCAAGCATTTTATTCTTTTTAATTTGTGTGTATAACTTGCATGATTAATAAGTGCATAATTATAAATACAACTTGCGTTATTATTGTTTATAACTTGAGTGAAAATTACTTACGTAATAATGAATAAAATTTATGTAATAATAAATATAATTTTTATAATTATGTACCTTATATGTATAGTTATGACGTGGATAAATTTACTTTCTTCCCTAAAAATACGTGTCACGCCCTGATGATTTCTCATACTTCACACTATATTACACTTTATATGGTAACCAACCATCATTTTCTAATCATTATTTTTTTTTCTTCCACTTACAAAAGTTACACGAAATTAATATAGGAGATAAAAAAAATAGTTTGTTAAATATATAGAATAATAAGTTGTTCCATATAATTAATTCGTATTTTTAGTAATGAAATGAAACGTTAAATTACATAAAATCATATATTTTTCTTAAATTATATCAATATGATTACTATAAGGAATAAGTTATGACTGTTATAAACAAAATTGCAAAGAGACTCATATTTAACTTTCATTGAGCTACATTATTCATAGAACTTAAAATCAAAATTGCAAAGAGACTCATATGTAACTAAATAGTTTGTTTCCAAAAACACAATCACATGGATTGTTGTAGGAGTGGTAAGTTCCTTTAATTTTAAAAATGAGTTCATGGGATCGAAATCCATTAATTGCATCTCTTTTTTTACCTTGGTTTATTTTTAATTTTTTTTATGTCTCTTTCACTTTTAATCTTTGACACTTTCCTTCCCTAATACTATTATAATTTTATAAAATATCTTTCAACCCGTTAAGTTTCTAAACTTTTGAGTTTACCCATTTATTTGCTTACGTTTAGACTTAATTAGAGGTGACTCTGGTCAAATATAAAATGTTTTCATGCTTAACATAATATGCCCTTTTAAATTGTCCAAGTTTCGTCATGCGTCTACGTTTTAACGTAAGTTTTGAGTGAAAACGCATCGGATCAAATATAATACGTTTTGATTTACTCTACGTTCTGACATAAATTTAGTTTTGAAGCGAGACAAACAATTTTAAGTCTGTTTTCTGACATAAATTTAGTTTTGAAGCGAGACAAACAATTTAAGGTCTGTTTTTTGACATAAATTTTATTTAGAAAAAAAGTAAGGTTTAATATAATAAGTTTTCATTCAAAGGTATAAATTCGAGTCACTCTACAGATATATAAATTTATTTAAGAAAGACTCGGGTTTGTAATATATACCTTATCACATAACGTACGATGTCGCGGCAACACGCGACGGATAAAAATAACTAGTTTAGTTTTAAAACTTTTAATATTCATAAAAAATCAGAGAAATTATCTCTTCAGATTACTCTTATATCTTATCGTTCTATTATCAAACTAATTATCAAACTAACTTCCTTTTAAACGGCAGCAGATTATTATTATCAAACTAATTTTCACGAATACTTAGGATTTAGATAGAGTGATAGCTTTCAAAAACACATTATTCTTCCCTTTCACAAATATAATATAAGTCAATCAATTATAAAAAGACAATAAATTAATAATCTCCAAGGTGATGAGGCCATACTCTCTGTCCAACAGAAAATTATTATCACATCTACCTTCATTCCTCGCTGTCATCTTCCTCCCACCACTCAACCCTTCTCCGGCGACATCGCCGCCGTTCGCCGCCGTCTAGATCCACCACTCAACCACCCTCTGTTTCTTAACAAATCTTCTTTCGATTCAATTCAAAGATTCAAGATTTGGGGGCAAATTTGTTGAACCCCTTTTGCTTGATTCGTTGAACAACAGAGTATAATCACTCTTCTTGATTCGATCTCAACACCCGGATGTTGATTTTCAGTTTCGTTGATGTTTGTTCTTGATTTCGTTCATGTAGCCATGAAATCCCCTTTTTGCATCTTCGTTTTATCATCAATTATTGTGTTTTCTCTCTCTGCTGATTCACAACAGCATCCTCCGCCACCGCCGCCGCTGCCGCCTCCGTCTCCACTTCCGCCACCGCCACCACCACCACCTATTCAACCACCACCACTTCAACCACCACCACCGCCCCTTCTGCCACCGCCACCTCCGGCAAGATCTCCACCGCCTCCGACACCACCACCACCACCAAGAAAAGCACCACACCCTCCAGGTTCAAGAAACACGATGGGAACAAAGCCCCAATTAAGGAGACACCGTCATCCTCCGCCGTCGCCGGCGCCGGAAAAACTCAACTTTGGGAAGAGACTTGGGTTTATATTTGTGGGTTTAGCGGCGATCTTGCAGATTTGTGTGGTGGTGTTTTTGGTGATCAAGAGACAACATTTAATCAAGATCCACAGATGATGATGTTGATGATGATGATTTGATTTGCAGATGGTGATGATTTCTTGATTGAATATTATTATACAGATTTGGGAATTTGATTACAGATTTGGAGGATGAGATGATTGATTTGGGGGCTTCTGTAAATGGTAATTCTAGTATTTCATTATTCTTCACATATTTATTGATCGGTTTAGTTGTGTTATATATATCATACCTGAGTTCAGAAACCACTTATTCTTTTTAAATATTGAATCTTTAATGTTCTTGACTTCTTGAATTCATATGGGAATTAGAGGTATCCATAAAACCAGAGGAATCAAGACTTCTTAACATTTTTTTTGTTTTAATATGACTTATTGTGATTAGATCATCCATGTATAATGCTTTGTTTAGAAGATCAATTTTGTTGCTTTATATTGTCTTGCATATACCAGTATTAAGAGTGATTATCTAATGATAGGGGTGTTTGGGATTGTGTATGTATCTAATTGGAAATATGAGTTGCATCAAATGATATGATGATCAATAAGATTGACATGATATAGAATAGATATTAGAGGTTTGCAAGCAACCCTGCCTGACCTGTATCTTATAACCGGATGTTGCGTAGATACAATCTACGGATTTCGTGTTAGGGCTTGAGCGGTAGTGAGGAGGAGACTTGTGTGGTTCGGAGTTGTCTTGGTGGAGGTATAGCGTCGTTCCTCATCTTCCCAAGATTGATTTAGTCTAAGGGGCGAGCCTTGTGCACACTTTGACGATCAAGTTAACCACATGTATGAGAATCATCAAAAACCATCATATATACTCAAATATAGAGTAAATTACATTTTTCGTTCTTTAGGTCCGTATCAACTTACCATTCTCATTCTTATATTTCAAAATTTTCACCGATTATTCTTTATGTTTAGGTTTGTCATGAATTCCGTACTTTGTTTGGATGGTCGTGAGAATGAGCTCAAAATCTAATCATGTTAACGCATATGAGGGCAGATTGGTCTTTTTACCATGAATTATGTACTTTGTTTGGATGGTCGTGCTAAACACCACATTTGTTGTCTCCTAGTATGCCACGCCAATCAACCACTCAGCCACATTTACCATCATAGCCTTGTTTCAAGCCTGAAAATGTAAATTTTTAACCCGGTAGTGTAAATTTTTATATAAATATCATGTTCGCCCCCTAAAAAATAAATTTCACCCCCCTCCACTTACGAAATAGTTGAAGCTCTGCCACTGACGTCGACTTCCCCTGCGATGGCCGATGGCGGCGAAGGCGGCAACAGATCCCCTCTCCCTCCATCACAACCCAAAACCCCTCTTGCATAGGCGGTAGAAGAAGGGGCCGAATGGTCGGAGTTCGTCGCAGCAAACAAAAACAAGCTAAAGCGCATGCAGAGACATAGGCGGCATCATCGCCTCCATCGGCAACAACTGTCGCGATACATCGCCCTACACCAATACCAAAACCAGCCAACTGCAACACATATAACCCTTATAACTTTTTCAATTTGGGGGAGGGGTAGAATGAAAACCCCTCAAAACCTTGGTAGCAAAATGATAAACTAACAAAAACCAACTGATGATGGCCTTGCAAAATTCATATATAGGATAATGATGGTGGTGTAGGCGTTTGAGGACGGGAGAAAATCAAATATGTTAGTGTTTGGATTATGTTTAATCGGTTATTTAACTATTAGGGTTTTCATAAGAAAGAAAGGTGAATCGGGTGTTGGTGACATCATTAACGTAAATTTGGGAATGAGTGGTCGGAACATGAACTAGAAATACAAAGCTTGGAAGTGGGGAGGGAGTTGGGTTATTTTGTTTATAGCTTGAGTCAATTATAACAAGTAAACAATACATATAACCGTAAATTATTAAAACAAATTCATGTTTAAGGCACATGACTACACTTAACCCTTAAATTTACCTTCGTTAGAAGACGAAGTGTGTATCAACATATTATTATAAAAAATTATAATTCACTTGTAAATGTATAAAATGTGTGTAAATATGCAAGATGCATATGGAAGAGGGTGATACTTAGGTTTTAGTTAATGTGAGGATCTTGGAGCGACATGTAAGAGAAGATATGGCCAGTTGTGTCCTTTTACTCGGAATGATTAAACCAAATTTAACGGGCTTGATTGGTGTGGGTCGAAAGCCATTGGTTTGAGTCTAGAGTAGGATACTCTCTACTAATAAAAACCTGCATTTATGCGAATGAAGATGGATGTGAACCATGCTTTCTTCTTTGCAACAAAGTTATTTATGATCAAGCAAAGTATTTTTGGTTTCTTAAGGCTAGAATCATCAATCATCTTAGTAAGTGTGACATTCATGGGTTGGGTTGTTTGTTTCTTTTGAAAAGCTAATCCCGACATCTTTTGACTGCCCCATGTAGACGTTGAGCTCTACGTAGTGTTTGTTTTTTTTTTTTTTTTTTGAAGACTTTTCATTAAAAAATGTCTGTGCGAGATCTGTATGGTACAAACTTGATACAATCATTTTTTAAGTCTTCTAAAATCTGCAGAGGATTACACATCATCACCCACCACCATGTCCACCACCACCATGTCCACCACCACCACCGTCCGCCACTAAAAATGTGAAATAAATTATTTAAATAAAATGTTTTTTTATGGTTTTATGAATACTATTACAATGTTGTATGATTTTTATTTGAATTTTAATGTTGCAGTACTTTTTAAAGTTTAAAAAATAAGTTATTTTAATTATAAAATATTTTAATAGTCTGCAGATATTAAAAAATAAACAGTATTCTTCTTGCAGACTGTAGAAATTTGATCCACTTCTTCTTCTGCAAATGTTTACAGATGTGATCCACAGACTTGCAGACATTTTGCTACAGAAAAAACAAACAACATTTTAATTTTGGATAGATCGGCTTTAAAGTATCTAGAAGAAAGTATTGGTTAGGATCCATGTTCATGTAACGAAAGTGTCATTTAGGATACATCTAATTCAATTTTAGTTTGTTTATAGGGTGTTTTTGTATCACAAACGAGGTAGATCCCATTCATTAGCTCCAATACCAGATGTAGATGTTGTGATACAAAACCACCATACAAATAAAGAATATGAAAAACTAAAATTGAATATAGATATATCACCGCCACTTGGTTGAACCTTAGGTTTCAAGAACACCGTTCAAATTACCACAATTAAACTAGCATGGAAACCTGCATAAATTATAGTCTTCAAATAAAACCTCCTTTTTTTCAATTCTTAATTTAAGAATAATCATCGTTGGGGTTGGTGGTTCAACGACATAGACAAAGTCTCTAGAAGCATCATTTATGAAAAGGTTTCATGTTCTATTTTGAGAAACTAGTATTTATCACCCGCGCTACGTGGCGAAAACGAACTGATTTTTATCAATATTAAATGGAAACGTGGACGGAATAAATAAAAAATATATAATATTTGACTTGTTCGCTATTAATAAAGTTTATATCAAAACATAGATAAAAATAAACATTTGTTTGTATTCGTAATTATTTAAAAAACTTATCGAAATAAAAATAAAAACAAACACTCTAGAATGAGATATTTTAAATTATAAAAAATACTATATTATAAAAGTTATAATAACAACACAAAAGATATTTAAGACTAACTATAACAAAAATATAAAAGCAATAAAATATTCAATGTAAATTATTTTAATCACCAAAGAAAATAACAAACTAATATGAAATGGTTATCTGTGTATTAGAGTATTTTGATGGATGATTATGTAATTAAAAAACTAAAGTTTTGTGGTCAAAATAAAATTTTACTAAACTATATTGTAGCTAACTTTCCTCTTTTATATTGATAAATAATTGTAATATATCTAAGTTGTAGTTTACAAATATGAATAGAATAAATTTTTTTGTTATAAAAAAGTTTTAATATAATAGTTTGCAAGAATTTTCTTCCAATAAACCCAATAATTTTTAAATAAACCCTGCTACTGCATAAGACCCACTACGTGTACTTTTTTTTACTCAACCCGAATATTAAACCCGAACAAAATCAACCGAACCCGATTAAAGACTAGCTCCAACAACCAATCCGATTGTTACATCAAACACAACCAGAATTTAATAAATGGTTCAGTATTTGAGTTGAATGTGTGAGATTCAGGTCAACCCGATTAATAGGAATATTAGTTTCTAAAAAATTTCAAGACTAATGTATATGTGTGGATATATTTATATGTGTGTATTATGCTACCGTTTACAAATTTGAAAACATGATTTTCTAAACTTTATAGTTTGTTGTTGCGGTTCAATTTTATTATGTAAACTTTAAGGATAATCACAATATAATGTTCTTTAACATTTGAATATGCATAACAAAATGAACATAAATATGCTTTGGATCATGATAAAACTATATATAACCTAAAACATATATAATTTGTTTTCCTATCATGAAACACACAGAATGCACCCTCTTATCGTGAAGGCTAATAACATTTGACCAGTTGTGGTTGCCATGCAAAAATGATGTCAAGCCAAACAACATATCCTAATTTCGTTTTCATAATTGCCTTTTCATATAACATACAACCAACCACGTTTAAAGGAGGCCATTAAAACACACACGCATTAAACGGTTGTACGGGATACACAACAAATGTTACTTGCATAAGCAACATACACAACACATCAAGTGCTCAAAAACACTAATGCATTCTGTTGGTTTGTTAGAAAGAGTATATATGTGAGTATAGCCTAGTAGAAGCCAGCAGTGACTCATATGAGTGAAGGCTCATTATTATAGCCCTTATAACCCACAATATCCAAAACCCTAAAGTCTAGCACTAATATGTAGCAACAGAAAGAAATTCAACTTTCGTATTTCAAATGAATCAAGGCTTAGATGAGGGCATACTCATCTTCATAGCCCTTGATACGTGAAAATAGTTTATATATTTTGATGAAAGTTTTTTTTTGCACAAGTTTAGTTTTAAATGGTTATTACTAATATTAAACACAAAAGACAAGTGTACTTGTCGTGTGGTTATATAGTGTTGATAAGAGTCGAGTAACACAACATACAAGTTAAATAAAATAATGATAAAAAAAGATAAATAAATATAAAATGAGACTTTTAGTGATTCTTTTAGTAAAATACGGCTATAATCATAATTTAGATTATACTTATATAACTGTGATGAATTGACGGTATGGTTGAAGATATTGATTAATGTAATTATGTTGATTATACGGCTATTCTCACTTGCCAGCTTTGTAATGACAAGGACACCAACATCGAGTAACTTACAATGTTGATCAATTCAAGCCACTAGTAATGTAGGTAGATCTCGTGTAACCTGTCAATATACGATTTTTGAAAACATAACTTAATGTTAAAAAGAGAGTTGATCAAGTTTCTTTCTAACATACAATTAGTTTTAGAAAACTATAACCATTACTGTATATCGCTGAGACTAATAAAAAAAACCTGTATATGATCAGAAAGCTAAAGTTATATGATTGCTAATAACCATTTCTAGTTTATTAGTCATGGATTTATTATAAATACTAGTTTCACGAATAAAGGTTAGTTCAAATGTTTTTCAATCTTGTATGTCATTCAAAATTACAAATCATAAGTTTATAACTTCTCATTAAAATATAGATGTTACCCATCAAAAGTTTACCCAAGAATATCATAACATTAACATAATATAAACCACATGATTAGTTCATCGCAAGTTACATAAATTCTCACTAAATTAGGATAATAAATGAAATATAGCTCATAATGAGCTTGAACATAACAACAAAGATAGAAGACAGTAATGAAATCATCGGTAAATTAGAACAATCAAACCGTTTTTATGAGCGTTAACATAACTACAAAGATATAATTAACGTGCAATTGATATGTTTTATATGTATAATATGGAGCACTTCAGCCATCAACACCGATAGTTATTATGGTTGATCATCAGCATCAAAACAATATTGGAGCGTAAATAGATCTATGGGATGAGCCAATGCTCATCGTCATCAAGTCAAACATAACAAACACCGTTCCACATCGTTTCCAACTCATAAAATAAAATAGGATTTTATACAGTTGAAAGCATCAAATAACTTCAAGCAGTCGTCGTTGAAAAACCCCAAATTTGACAACCAAAGCGAGAGATCAGATCGGCGAATCCACCACATGAGGCAATTATTAGCCAGCAGAGCCACACACGATCAGATCGATGACCAAATCCAATAATGGTGGCGATGGAAATTGCATGGCACCCATCAGCACATACGACCATCAGATGAGATGCCTCACATACTCACGCCTCCATCGCGGCCAAAGTCGGTGACAGTGGGGATGCAAGTTGTACCGTCGCCATCGGTATAGACGATCGTCGGATGAAACAACTGTTGGCGATGACAACAAACACCCGTCCATTGCCGGAAACAGCGCGAATAACAAGAATAGTAGCCATAATCCCGGTGAACGCTATGGAGATTGTGGTGGCAATGGAAACTGAACCAGGGTTCTTATGCGTGAAGAACAGTGAGGGACCGTAATATACACACGCATCAAACTATTGTACGTGGTGCATAAGAAATGGTATCTTCATAATCCACTTGGGCACAACGCATCAAGTGTTCAAAAACACTATTCATTTCGTTGGTTTGTTAATATTATAGAATAGAATGAGATATCCTTTTGGAGTTTTAACTTCATCAATTTTACACTAATTGGGCTAATAATTACGAGCCTTTTAAAGTTATGGGCTAATTTTGTTGTCTTTTAATACAATACTAGTGTTTTTTCACGCGCTACATGCGCAGAAATTTGGTTGTTTTCTCCTGTTTTACGCGGCGTGAATTTGTTTGTTGTTGGGTTGACTTTTCACACCCCGACCAATGACGGAATCATCGGAGCGGACGAATGTGAATAGATTGCTCATAGTTCATGATAGTATATACGTTGAAATATTATTAATGTCATTTTCATAAAATAAGTCAAATTAAATATTTCATTACAATACAATAAAGATTCAAAGAATATAATAAAGTTTTTTTAATCAACTTCAAGTCTTATATGAGCATGAAGAAGTCCTCTAAACTGTATCCTGAAAATATTAAAAATACGGTCAACATATGATATTGGTGAGTTCTCACGAATTTGTACATACATATATAAACAACTTTTAATAAGCAATTCAAGTCATAGGTTAAGAAATAATGCAAGAATATATATGGATAGCATAATAATACAATCAAACATTGACAAAAGAATGGTCACAACAAGATATACGATTAACTAAGTGTATTTAGTTCTCATGATAAACAAGAATACGTCATTAGGAGCCGGCAATAACCTTGGCTTTAGCACTAAATAGGCTTAGCAAGCCCATAGATCTATGATATCGTTGACTAGAAATAGTTAATGATTGTTTTTACAAGATGACTATCATATAATGCTCACCATTATCTTAAATAACCATGACAAAATTTACAAAATTAATTGCAAGTGCATTACAAGTATTAAAATGTTTAACAAGTGTATATTTATATGGTTAACATGCTTCACCCAAAAATATTCAAAATAAAAATAAAAACAGGGTATGAAAAACTCAAATTGAAAATAAGATTGTTTGAATAATAAGCTAGATTAGACACCAACGATCTCCTCATAATTTTAATCTTAAGGAAAGGTGCCTTATATTAAAACAATATAATGATTAAATAATAGGTATGAATTCGGGTTTCAATTGGAATTTTGGGTTTCGATAATTAGTTTAAATAAAATAATGTAACCAATTATATTTTGATTTCATAAAAATGGAATAAGTTGATTAAATAATTAAGATTGAAAACGATAAGGAATCATTAGTGAAATTGAATAATAAATATTACTTAAATTTAATAATAATAATTAAGTAATGGTTGATTATAAAATGTGAAAAGAAATAATTAATTATTTAAAACTTGATTAAAATAATTTATTGAATATTTAATTATTTAAATGACTTGTAAAATAAATTTTTTGTTTTAAAACCATTTTATAAAGTTTTGAAATTAAGCCTTCAAACACTCACCATTGAATTATATGGTTTAAAATTTAAGAAATTAAATAAATATTTCTAGAATAAATATTATTGACATAATAGTTTCTATACAATTTTTAAGACTTGTAGTAAATTTAATAATGGTTCTTACAACATTTTATTCTATAAAAGATAATTAAATGTAAATATTATATCTTTTAAGATTTTTAATATTTAATAAAATAATTTTGAAATGGTTTTAGTTAACAAATAATTCTTATTTTAATTTAATAATATATTAAAAAATTGGAATTTAAAATGATTGAAAAATAATAGTTTAAAAGGTAAAACCCGGGTCCCTTGTTTAGAAAAGAAGTGTGTTACCGCTGGGCCAAAGCCCAAGACCTAATTTATATTGGTTTTAAATTAACAAAAGCGCCAATTTAAATAATTTCCCAAATCAAATAAACCCTAAGATCGATTTCGATCAACTTGAACCCAAATGGTTAATGTAAATGAATGAAATATTAGGGATTTTTATCTCCTAATGAAATTAAATGTCTATATGAGGAATTACCTGGATTAAGATTTATTTCATGATGAACAATAGGAAAACAATCACGATTGTTGTGAGTATGATTCAAGATGCAAACGTTGATGATAATCAAATTAATCATGTGTATAGCTCATGAGAGTTAGTTAGACCAAAAGCCCCTTATTAATTGTAGGTTAGAATACTCGGAAAGGGCCCTTCGAATGAGTTGCAGGTCGAAGAGGATGATGGTGATTGAACACGATGAGTGTGTGTTCTATAAATGAAATTGAAGTTGTAGATGGTTCAAGGGAGTTGGTTCAAAGGTTTTAACATGATTATGTGGACCCAATTAAGACTGTTTCATATCGAACGAGTTAAAGCTTTAAATCAAGGTTTCGGTTTCGAGTACCCAGCCTTAACAACCGAATAAATTCAATTGAAACCGGTATTGTGTTCAAAACTGATGCGCAACTGATAAGAAGCGGTTAAATTGACTAGAATTTATTGAATTTTGAGGAATTTAACCTCGTCGGAGCTCGCTAGAGAGGTGGTCGGATGTTGAGTCGACAGGGGGGTTGGTTTGGGTTTAAAACAAAGTTACACCTTTGGTCCTTGATGTTTTGTAGGGTTGGTATTTAATGTCAAAACTTTAACACCTTTTTGTGATTTAAGTTTTAAAATTTATATTTATGGCCCAAACTTATCAAATCCAAGTTTTTTAATTTATTAAACTTTATGATTTTTATAAATCTTATAAAATCTTGTAATTGATATTTATTTTAATTTAAAAAATTAAAAATCTATTAATTAATAACATCATTCCTCAAGTTTATGTAAAAAATTATATTATAAGTTATAGATTATATCGAATAATATATTATTGTATTTTACACACGAAAATGGACAAAAAGATTTAAATAATGACTTTCTTAACATTAGAAAGATTATTTTATAATTTATAAATTTAACATAAATTGAAAATAATAATTGGTAACAACTTTAATGTAATTAAGCATCAAATTTTACAAAATCAAAGTTTACTACATATATGATCACAAATGATTTAGGTTTATAATTTGAAAATAGAAAATGTTACACGACTCATCAAAAACCAAAAAAGTAAATACCGATACGGTTCCAATAATACTTATACCAGCAACAATGATGTTCATTTCTAATCAGCTTGGTTCGTCGTAGTATTGTAACAATAACTGCACCCGATATAGCTTACAATAAAAAATTTCACTGATGTTAGATGCCAAAAAAAAATTATGATCAAAAAGTATAAACACAAAACTTTGTTGTAGCACCCCACCTACACCATAAAAATACCAATTCACTCATGTTTGAAGCGAAAAACGCAAAAATAAAGTTTTGTGGTCAAAATTGCATTCATCATAAAAAAACAGCATCAATAATAGCATGGCAATAAACCAAAAGAATAATCCTAATTTATCCTAATTGAAAGGACCATAATTTTTGTGGCCTAACTTAAAAAACCCAAAACTTTTATGCACATACCATACTCGTGAAATGTCCTTACTAAAAACAAAACGAAATGTGACCAAAGTGCAAATGTGAAAAGTCGGTTGTAGCAAACTCATTGCTTTTTAATATACAACTAGTTTTTTCCCTCGCGCTACGCGACGGAAGTTTAGTAATTTTTTTCCGCGTTATTATCTTGAATCGTCGAAACACATAAAATTGAATACCGAAACCAGTTCCAATGATGATAATATAGACATCAACGTTTTCCGTTCATAATCGGTTCAATTTGTCACAATACCACAATCATATCCGCTCTCGTTATAACTTAATTAACTCGCATGGACACATTGTGCATTGTGCCCTCACACCTGAAAGTCGGACGCTTATATTTCAAAAGAAAAATACCATACAGTTTAATAAATAGAATCAAACTATGCATAATAACGAACAAACATAGGTGGCTATGAGAGGAACATCACCAAAATTACTATAGTACCCTTGAGTGGT
This sequence comes from Flaveria trinervia, assembly GCA_025506515.1. Classification (NCBI taxonomy): domain Eukaryota; kingdom Viridiplantae; phylum Streptophyta; class Magnoliopsida; order Asterales; family Asteraceae; genus Flaveria; species Flaveria trinervia. The sequence goes on from CM046449.1 coordinate 1,456,459, forward strand.
AAACTAAAAAATATCAAAACCTACGTGGTCAAATTTAAGAAAACAATAGATCTGTTGTATCACTTAAGTTGGTTTTTAATATTACTAATAATAACTAGAATTTTTACCTTAAAATAAAATATGCTTAGGGGCTGTTTGTTTTGGTCTGACCGGGCTGACCCAGCTGACTCGGTCAGCGGGTCAGCCCGTTTGATACGCGAATGGAACATCTGACCGGGTCATATGGTCTGACCCAAACTTGAAAAAACAAGTTACTGACCCAACATGCTAACACTCTCCCCTTCCCCGATCGGCGCCCCCTTCCTCCCCCTGAGCTCTCGGTCGGCTTCATCCCCTCCCCCGCGCTCTCGATCGGCCACCTCCCCTCCCCCTGAGCTCTCGGTCGGCTTCATCCCCTCCCGACCAAGCCCTAACCGAGCCCCTCCGCGCTCTCGATCGGCCCTAACCGAGCACCAAGTTCGCGAGCCCTAACCGAGCACCAAGTTCTACATACCTGTGGTAATCATCATTCCTTTATGAATATAGATGTATATGTATATGGGTATGTAGATGTGTATGTATATGGGTATGTAGATGTGTATGTATATGTGTATTTGTGTATGTAGATGTGTATGTAGATTTATGTGTATGTATTTGTGTATGTATATGGGTATGTATATGGGTATGTAGATGTGTAAGTATATGGGTATGTATATGTGTATGTATATGGGTATGTATATGTGTATGTATATGGGTATGTAGATGTGTATGTATATGGGTATGTATATGTGTATGTATATGGGTATGTATATGTGTATGTATATGGGTATGTATATGTGTATGTATATGGGTATGTATATGTGTATGTATATGGGTATGTATATGTGTATGTAGATGTGTATGTATATGGGTATGTAGATGTGTATTATATGGGTATGTATATGTGTATGTATATGGGTATGTAGATGTGTATGTGCATGTATATGTATATATTGCTTATGTGATTATCTTGAAATAACAAATTAGTTCTTGATCTAGGCATGACAGAAAGAAAAGCTAGAGTTAATTGGAAGTCGGATTGTGTCGACAAAACTTTTCTCGAAGCATGTATACATGAAATAACAAACAACGGTCGTGAGAGTAGTAGCCTTAAAGCAAGCTCATGGAAAGTTGTTGCCGAAAAACTAAAAAATTATCATAATTTTATGGTTGATCATAAACAAACGAGAAATCGATATGACTACCTAAAGTCAAAGTATGGGGCTTGGGTCAAACTGAAAAACAAAACGGGAAATATTTATGATCCTATAATCAACACTTTCAATATGAGTGATGAAGAATGGGAAGCGGATGCAAAGGTATTTTTTAATATGAAACATTTTTAATAAGATTATTTTTGTTTAGTATCTTGATTATATTTAAAAAAAAATCAAACAGTTAAACAAGTTTATGGAAAAGTTGAGACATGCTCCCCTTCCTTACCCTGATCTTTGTACCAAACTGTTTGAGGGGGTGACCGCGATTGGCATTCACAGTTGGGGGCCATCTTTTACACTTCCTCATCCAGCTAAAGAATTCTTTGAACATGAGTTGGATGATGTTATGTGCACTCAAATGGAAACAGAGCTCCCACCTGTAAGTGAAGAATCCTCTTGCCGGTCAAAACAAAAAACAAGTTCTAAAACTAGTAAAGAAGTGTGTAGGAAAACAATAGATGACGACTTAAGAGAAGTTGGGAATGAAATTATTAATGTTGCAAAGATGTTGGTGGAAAAAAATAATATTGACAATGAAATGGACGCATGCATGGATAAGCTAGAAAAAATGAAATGGGGGGAAGAAGATCCGAGATATAACACAGCTTTTTTGTTATTCGGTGAAAGTGCTGATATTAGAAAAGTTTGGTTACGTCTTAAGCCGGTGAGTTGCGAGTCGTGGGTGAGAAATGTTGGGAGAAAGTTTGGATTATTCGGTTGACTTATGTGTTTTGTATGACTTTTGAATGACATTTGTATGACTTTTGTTTGACAGTTGTATGACTTTGTATGATATTTGTATTAGCATGACCTTTCTATGACATTTGAAATTTGTATGACTTTTGTATTAACAGGACAAATATGTATACGGATGGTGAATTTTATCTTTTTTTATACTTTCATGGTATTGGTTGAAGTTGGCCCGGAAAAGGAAACAAGAGGGTAGAATTGAAAGAATAAGATATATTGATTCTGCTTTTACAGGGCATGCATATACACATGAATTACTACATGGAGCTTCTACACAATGTCAAAAAATGATGAGATTTTCACGCGAGGCTTTTGTACTGTTATGTAATCATTTTACACAATGAAATTGGCTTCGAGCTAGTAGGACGATAAACATTAAAGAGAAAATAGCTATGTTTTTACATATTATATGGCATAATGAACGGTTCCGAGTAGTTAAACGACGATTTCAACACTCCAATCAAACGGTTCATAATGTTTTCACGAGGTTCTAGGTGCAATGATGTGTTTTGCTAAAGAAATTATAGCCCCAACATCTTCAAATGAAACTACAAATACCTCGGAATGACTTCAAAGGCTAAAAGGAATATTTTCTAAAGCAATAGGCGCTTTAGATGGAACTCTTGTACATGTAGTTGTGCCCACTAATCAACAAACTTGTTTTAAGGGAAGAGGTAAAGGTGAATGTTATCAAAATGTGTTAGGAATATGTGATTTGATATGATATTTACATTTGTATGAACTGGATGGGAAGGCGTAGCACATGGTTCACGGGTTTTGAAAGAGTTGCATTTAATCCAACATCTGAATTTCGATTCCCTCCACCAGGTTTATAATAAAATTATATATTTTATTATTAAATATATTATTCGTATTCTTCATATAATAGTTGTCACACTGTCATTTACAGATAAATATTACCTTTGAGACGCTGCATATACCAACACTCGTGGATTTATGACTCCATACCGCAACACTAGGTATTAGTTAGCCGATTTCCGATGACGAAGACCGGTAACTAAGGAAGAAAGATTTAATCATGCTCATGCTTGCCTTAGAAATGTTATTGAGCGTGCTTATGGTGTATTGAAGGCAAGATTCCCAATCCTAAAGCAAATGGCTCCTTATTCTTTTCCAGTGCAAAGAGACGTAGTTATTGTTTGTTTTGCAGTGCATAATTTTATAAGAAAATACAACATTCAAAATGAATTATTTACAAACTTTGAAGATACCACTATGGTTACCCCTAATGGTGAAGGTGGAGGAAGTGAAGGTCAAAACACACAAGGCATTGAGTGGGGTTCAGAAGGGGTTGAATATATGGCTATTTTGCATGACCAAATTGCTAATCAACTACTTTCAAATGCTTCAAATTAGATTTGTATGCAAACTTTGTAGGGGCTGTTTGAAATTCGATGTGTTTGTTTGGATTATGTTTGATTTATGCTAACTTCTATTTTGTATGACATTTTGAATTATTCTAATTTGGCTATTTTTATTAATTACACAATACTAGTTAAATTCAAACTCGTTTAAACAACGGGGCAATAATGTTATTTTTATCATTCAGCAGAATCAGCCAAATACTAAATCAAACAGCTAAGTTTCAGTCAGATACAGACTCAGTCAGAACCTCTTACTGGGTCAGCTTCTGACTCAGTCAGATCTTACTCAGTCAGCGCAATCAAACAACCCGTTACTCTCTTTAAAATAATATTTTACAATAATTGATTAGAGAAGCAAAAACCCAACCGTAAACAATCATTTTCTCTCTCTCTCTCTTGTAAGGTACCAATTACTTTTTCAACTTGTCACATTCTTGTTACTTCAGTATCATAAAAAGTAAACTAGTAAAAACCATCCTTTAAAGTCAAATTAAGATAATATATGGACTCAGATGGCATAGGAGTGTTTAAAAATATTTGAATTTTACATATATTTTTACTTTAGATTGAGATTTTTTAGTGTATATTGTGATTTTTATTATGAGTTGTTTTTTTATATTATTTTTATAATATTATTTGTCTAAGTATTGTAAAAAAACAAAAAAATACAAAAAATAAAAAATGAATTTTGGATATCCGAATCGTATCTGAAAATTTCAGATATCCGACTTTACACAACACCCATAAACTAAACTTAGGTTGAAACGATGTCACATGAAGGGGAGGGTGCCAGTAGCATGACGACCCAAATGCTCAACATCCAGGGGTACTCAAAGTTCTTTGTTACTTGAATATATGAGTTTGAGTTGATCATAATTTATGGGTGTTTGAGATCGATAAAGAAATCCCATGAAAAAAGCACCCACCACCACTAATTACAGCCACCACTACCCGTCGAATGAAAATAACGTGGAAAGAGGAGGTTGTGGAAGCACTGATGATGATGACATTTGCTACTGTTGTTGACGACATTAACTATGTGACCGATTTGAAAGAGGGGGGGTGGAAGGGGGAGGTGCTAAAAGAGCTGGCGGTTGACGGCGGTGACGACCATAGTGTCTTGGACTAGTATTTTCTCCACGTAAATGCAGCAGAAGTCCGGTCAATTTTTTTACACACAAAGCTACGTTATTTTGGCCATTATTTGTCCAGCTCATCAGAAACCATAATCAAAGTTTGATGATGAAACTTAAAAACACTGAAGTTTAGTGGGTAAACATAAAAAAATATAACTTCAGACCAAACTTTAAGATCCTAAACATAATGATCAAAGTAAAAAAAAATTATCCAACTCTAAGATTCTAACTTAAGTGGCCAAAGTAAAAAACAAATCGGGAGACAAAATATAAAATACTAAACTCTAGTGACTAATATCAAAGAAATAAAGCTTTGATGTAAATAGCTTGATGTTCAGACTCTAGAAGCTTAAACTTTAGTGTTCATAGTCAAACAACCAAAAGTTAGAGTTAAAATGAAAATACTTAAAACTAATGTGGGTAAAACTTAAAATTTCAAAACTTAACTATTCATTTTCTTTGTTAAATAATAATAGAGTAATATAACTAGGTTTTCATCCCCCGAGCATTGCTATGGGATCCAACCTCCATCTTAAATATCAAATTGTAGATATAAAAGTTTGTCGTGACAGCTATCACTCCCACGTAAAATCTTAAACCATTTATTATCGTAAAAGCTATCGTCACTCAATACTCTTTACATATATTTTGTATGGTTTGTTAGGTGCCTAAATTGTATAGGCAATCGCTAGAGACTAAGACATAAAAATACTCAAATTTTAATACGTTTCTAACTTTCAATATATATATATATATATATCAAAAGTTTAACAAAAAATCTAAAAAATTATGTTTTTCGTTTTTTAAAAAAGAAAGATTAACGAACGAAAGTTATTACAGAAAAATAAGATCATTATAAAAGTCAAACGAGTTAAGAACGTATATATTATATATAAGACTTGAAAATGGAAATTTTTATATTCACACTCTAATAAAAGGTTAATGAGAGATGATAAATTACACCACCACATTACTCCTTATCAAAATTTATCTGTTTCTTTCTCTTATTAAAAAACTACATTAGTTACTAATAAATCTATTTAAATCATTTTAGTTTAAAATAATTTCTAAATAAATAGAAAAAAAATCTTTTTTTGTTAATGTTATAACTAAAGAAATGATTTTTATAAAAAACAATTTTCTGAAATGTCCAACTTTGTAAAACATATGAAATATTTAAAATTAGTGTTTTTAAAAATAAAAAAATTCATAAACCTAAAATAATTAAAACTAGATTTGTTTTATAAAATTGACATTTTTTAAACGCTTTGTTTTGAAACAAAATCTTTAATTTATTTTTTGATAATACAAAAAAGTTGACATCATTATTTTGTTACTTATAATCTTTACTCATACGTAATTTCAATTGTATCTTATTTTGGTATACCGTTTTGTATCTAATAAATTTTATTTTAATATATTATTTATTAAAATGTGTAATACACAAGTTTCTTAAAGCTAATTAAAAGATATAAATGACACATGCAAATATGACTTTAATTCTCAAATTCCAAACCCATATCCACCTAGGTTTCACATAGGATTCAGACATATGTAATGTAAGGCCCCGTTCCCGGAAACCTCATAGTTGGTCAATCACAGCAGTTAAAACATTAAACATTATAATTATACAAACTTAAGCAGCGGAAATAATTTATCAAAAACCATTCATTTCATTTAAAACACTGTTGTTAAGCAATACATCATTGTTTAACTATTTACAAAAGAATTGTTTTACTGCATTACAAAACAACAGCAACATAAAATACGAATGGATGTCAGTCTTTCCATGCCGAGTAGCTTCACCCTCATGCCATCCTCAACAATAATTACCTGCCAACTGAAAATGTATAAAAGTCAGCGTTGTTGAGTGAGTTCTAGTTTTAAAAATAATAAAATACTTTCTGTATATTGTATATGAAAATACTCTTTCTATGAAATACAACTTTGTACTGTATATGCGAGCACGCATTAACTATATGAACAGATATTGTTCGTTCTCTTTACTATATGCCTTGTATGTTCGAAATTAGTGTGATTATGGATGATTGATGATTGTTTGATGAATGTATGATGATTAGTAGGTTGTATGAATGCTAGGATACATTGATCTTGCAAAGAATTGATGAATTGTTGGAGGTGTTCATAGGTTACTAATACTAGTAACTTTATTTCCATGACATGATGATCTAATGATAGATTGATTTTGTTGATGTGTTCATGATGATAATTAGAGGCTAGATTGTTGATATGAATGCTAGAAATCTTAGAATGAATGTTGTTGTTCATATCTTGCCAAAAGTGGAAAATTTTGTTCATGATGATTAGTAGATTATGATGAATAGGTATTATTAATCATGTCTAGATGTTGTTATGAGCTTGAGATGGTGTAATTGTAATGAATTCATGAATACATTGAGTGTTTGATAGATGTTGGAATGTACTTTCCAAAAGGGAAACTTTATTTGCACAACGTTTGAAGATGATAGTTTGAACATGTTTGGGATGTTAGGAGCATGTTAGTAAGTTCATGGATGAATTCTATTATGATAAAACATGTTAAATTAGTTGTATGATGCTTGGATAATCATGGATGATGTTTGGACTTTGATGAGCATATATGATGTTGATGTGGTTAGTAGCTAAGACACCAATTTGGGACTGGAACTGATTGTTATGGTGTGTTGAATGCAATGACATGGTTAATGAATGTGAATGTGATTATTATACACGCGTGCGAATCTGAGGCCCCTACTTAGTAGAATTGGCAGGGTTTAGGATGTGAAGTCGTGAGTGGCTTCACATGGCATGTGGTGCGTGATTTGTCTTGTGTGGCATGTTAGTTATGTTATAACTAGTGGACATGTTAATGTTCTAGATTCGCATGACTTGTATGATACTTGGTTGTATGATGATCTAAGTGATACACCTGGATAATATAGCATATATGATCTATTTGAATGTTAACCATGTATGATAATGTGCATGATTGCTTGAATGGTTTACAAACACATAAAGTCAACAACGGGTCAAACGGGTCCACTGGGTCAACGTGTCTATTTTTCTGAAACCTTGAGTCCTTGGTTGTAGTGTACTTAGGGTTTCACATATTCTCTATTTGCACATACCAACGTACTTATATGATCTAGGTAACCTCTGAAGGTTGTCTGTCCATTCTGTCTGTCAAGTAAAACTCTAAGTGTCTATCAGCGTATCAGGTGAGTTCATGCCCCACTCTTTATTTATCTTCTTTGGGGGAGATAGCATACTGGTAAATCGCAAACGCTTTATATATTCAAGTTGTGTATAATTAATATAGTGTTGATATCATGGAAAAGTCTTCACACTTTCAAATTGTTAATATTGAATAGCGGGGAAATTTGGGTAGTACTACTGGTCTGACGAGCTCCACCTGTGTGACTCGAGGTTAACCGGGTGCAATTTGTCCTATTGAACATTGTCACGACCTGTTAAGTCGTGACAGGAGGCAACAACGTACACAGTCACTTCAATTGCGAAATCACTATGAGTTAATATTTATTGTTAATGGATAGCTATCTATTACAATGCACTAATTTTAATCTCTATTAAACTGCTTATTTTGAATATCACTCTTGAACTCACCAACCATTGTGTTGACATTTTAGTATGCTATTCTAGGTCATTAGCTTACTTGCTATTAGAAGCACTACATGGTTTCCACTTGTATTCTAAGACTCGGTCTTCAAGACATCTTTATTGTTTTAATGGTTAATGTTTACTTTTTTTTGGGTGGCGCATGTTTTGCCACAATATACATTTTTATTTCTTTGGGTTGTTTACAAAACGCCTCCGCACAGTTTAAAGTTTATACTTTGGTTGATTTTATTTTAATTATGGCATATAGAGTCGTTCTGAGTAACTATTGACTGTGATCCTGGTTTGTTCACACGCCTCGCGGTAAAACTCCGCACGTGGATTTGAGGGTGTGACAGATTGGTATCAGAGCCATTGGTTATAGGGAACTAGGTTGCATACACACTAGACTATAACCGCACACAGTTAATAGTTATCTGTGCCTTATTCTCATCTACTGTATACTCATTGGCATACACGTCACACTCTCTGCAGCATGGCATCGTCATCGAGAGCTCCGAGTACTCGACCTGAATCACCTTCACAATCTGAATCCCCATCTCCCACACCTGTACCTGACAATGGACTCGATTGGCCCCGACTAGCTTATCCTCGAGAGGAGATTGACTAGGATCAACCTTTTGCGTTGATGAAGCGGGACCCCCACGAGACGGAGTTTCTATCCTAGATTTGTTGATCATATTATGTATAGGGAGCGCGTACCTGTCCCGAGGCCCAGGACTAGGTACATGCCGACAACCAATGCCTTCACTCCCACGGACGGTGCAGTCAACGAGCAACTGATGCTGCACTGGTGGCTGCACTAGACACTGAGCAGCATCGATTTAGGCGGCTCACGGGTGATGTTGTACACTGCAGCAGAGGTGTACAAACTAAGACATCAACTGGATGAACTCGAGGAGCAACACGGAAGACCCTAACGGTGTCACCATATCCAAGATGGTCTCATAGCACTCCGAGGGCGCGTGACTGCTCTGGAACAGCGGGACGCAATAGCCGATAATAGAATTGCTATCTTAGAAGCCTAATTGGCAGCACTTCAGATTTCTATGGCTCCTGCTCCTGCAGCAGACTCTGAGGATAAGGATCCCAAGGAGGAACCCGAGAAGGAGGAACCAGTGGAGATGGAAGATGATAGTGAAATATGCCACCGGGACTTTAGAGGGTGTTGCTCTGTCTTGGTGGAACGCGCAAGTCCAGATGCTAGGACAAGCGATGGCGAATGGACTTCCATGGGATGAGTTCAAAACAATGATGACTGAGGAGTACTGTCCTCGTAATGAAGTGCAGAAGCTAGAGATGGAGTTCTGGCAACTGAAGATGCAGGGCTCGGAAATCAAGGCTACACCACTAGAACCATGAACTAGCAACTTTGTGCCCGGGAATGTGAATGAGGTGCATAAGAGGGTGGAGCATTGTCAACCCCAACCTTGACGGCGGAAACGCGAGATGTGAGGGGTACGATTGTTCACAGCCACATAACGCTATTTATTAATTCCAAATATATTATTCATAAGTTCATTGTAACATTACAAGCAAAAATTTCAACAAAGAATACATCATATACAATGCCTAAAATAACATGATCATCCATTTTGCCTCTACGTCCAATCCTAGATGTAATAAGCTTCAAAGAGTAGAACACAAACTTGAGGTATACCTGAAACATGTTAAAATAAAAGGTCAACATAAAAATATTGGTAAGCATTCCATAGTTTTAATACATAGATTATATAAAAGATGACAATTCAAGTCATCAGTTAGTGAATAAAGTGATTAGGGATGTTATGAACAATGCAACAATCAAACCTCGACAAAGTTTTACAAGTCTCAAACGTTTACAAGATTATACGATCAGCTAAGGTACTTGGATCAACCAAAGCAGGCTTGTCTGGCCCATAGATCTATGACTTCGCTGGACTAGCAATAGTTAATGATTGTACATATAACGCCATAACATGGTAACCACAAAATTTCAACTAACCACAACTTTGCATGATGAATTACCATAAAGATTACAAGTCTCAAATAAGTTTACAAGTGCAATGATAATAAGTTAACATGTTTCACCCCAAAGTGTGAAAATATAAAAAAGGGGTATGGAAGAACTCACTTTGATATAAGCATTACAAAATGATAAATAAAGATTAAAGGATGATCCAAAGTAATCCCAAGTATTCATTACAAGGCACCTAAATATGTATAACAAGCTGAAAATTAATAATATGATTAACGTTCAAATAATGATTAGGGTTCACTAGTTATTAGGGGTTTTTGATAAGTAACAATTTACAAAGTAGTTATTTACATTTTTAATTCATTAGAAGAATTATATATGTAAATATTTTAGAAATGAAAATTAGATAATAATGATGTAATTAAATCTTAATAATTTTATAAGAATAGTATATAATTTTCCAAATTTTAGCGATTAATAAAGATAATATTATGTCCATTATTATTTTAATGATTTTTTTAAAATTATTGCATCAAGTCCATAAGTATATAAATAGTTATTATTTTAAAAGAAAATCATTAAATATATAAACTTAAATACACATAATAGGATATTTAAGTTTTAAAAAAATACATTTTGACCGATGTTTATAATGTACTTAATTATGACTTGCAAAATAATATAAAATTATTTAAAGTCATTTAGCATGGTCAAAAATATATAAAAAAACTAATTATTTAAATGATATTTAAATGTTTATTTACATAATAATCATTTATCATATTAATTCATAATGTTTTATGAAATCTCCATTTACAATAACGTGATTTAAAAGATAAATAATAAAGGGAAAGTTCGGGTCACTAATATTTTATTATTATTATTTTTTTAAATCCATATAAATAATCCATGAATAATCTTTAAAATGTTTTATTACAAAGGTTTTTAGTTATTTAAAATTTTAGAAATATTACTGAAATTTATTTGCTGCCATAAAAATATTTAAAAGTTATAAAACATTTTTTTATATTTATTAGGAATTTTCTAAAATTGATTTAAGGCTGAAAAAGCCATTTAAAAAAATATGGGGGTGGTCGGGTTTCGAACCCGGGACCTCCAAGGTGGCATGAGAAGACTTAACCGGTGAACCAAGGCATACAGCCGCGGTATCACCGGTTTTCAAATCTTAAGAACACAACCCCTATGAACTTCCCCAAACCCATGAACCCTAAATTTGTTTGAACCAAAATTGACAGCCAAATCATTGTTGTTAACACTGAAGATCATGGGGCTTTTATTTCCCATGTTTAAACGACCCTAAAGATGTTTTTAATTACCCGAATAAAGATGACTCGAAGTCGAACACCACGATGAATGAGTTGCGACCAACGTGGAATCTGATTGTTGCTCAAATGATGAATAAAATCCAATTAACTTCGCGTGGAGCTTCTGAGAATGTTCACGACCCTAAGCCCTCTATCAATTTCGGTCTAAGACACCCAGATGATGGTGTTCAAGTGTAGTGTGGGTCGCGACGTCGGATGATGATAAAATTCGATGATTGAGTTGATTTAGGTGCAATTGAGGGTTGAGTTAGATTAGAGGTAGATAGAAGTTTGATTAGATTGAATTAATTGAGTTGTTATTGTTGTTTTAGGCTCGAACGGCTAGAGGATTAAAGGCATCGGTTACCCATTCGATTGGGGTTTGTAACCGATGTTTAACTTCGTTTAATTGATGCTTTCATGTTCGAAACGTGTGCTAGAAAGGTTTGGGACCGGTTTTGGGTTAAGGAAGTGTCGAAATTCGAGGATTTAAGGTGGCCGGAGAGTCGGCCGCCAGTGGCCGGACTTACCACCGGAAAAACGGGTTAAAGAAAGGGGAGGGGGTTTGAGTTTTGTAAATTTACATAAATGGTCCCTGAGGTTTAAAAGTTGATATTTTATGTGCAAACTTTTCTTTTAAGGTTTCTAAAATGACAAAACAAACCCCTAACCTTATAAATTTTAAGTTTTAACATTTTTAAGTTTAGTAATTCTTTGCAAATTATTATTATTGTTATAATTTATTGTTGTTATTATTATTAATATTGTTATTATTATTAAAATTTTTATTATTATTATTATTAGTATTACTACTATTATTATTATTATTATGATCAATTTAATAGATAAACTATAATCTTTTTACATTAAAGAATTAAAGACTAACTAATAGATAAACACAAATAGCCCACAAGTTTCATGAAAAGCATTAATAGTCCTTACAAGAATAAACGAGGTTAACTATTAGTTAACCAAAAATACAAGATGTTACAAGCATTACATACGGGGATTGGTACCCGAAATCCAAAGTATGGTAACCGCTTCCAACCCAACCACAATTCAGCAAGCCATCCAGCTAGCTCATAAGCTAACTGACCAAGCCGTGGAGCAAGGACGTCTACCCAAGCGGGGCGTTGTGGCAAGCGTGCCCAACAACAAAAGAAAGTGGGATAATGCCAACAACACCAAAGCATCATCATCTTCTAGCGGTCAACCTCAACCTCAACAGCAACAACAGCCAGTTCAGCAGCAACGGAGGTTCGACAATAACTGTAACTTCAACCAAACGGCTGCAAATAATCAAGGACCCAGTGGTTATGGTGGTAGACATCAGAAGTGCACTCGGTGTAATTACCATCATGTGGGAAGGTGTGATAACTTCAAGTGTCAACGTTGTGGAAAAATTGGACACGCTGCTAAGGATTGTCATGGTGAGCTGGTAAGGAGACCACAACAACCTCAAGAAACTCCCAAAGGTTGTTTTGAATGTGGGAAAGAAGGGCATTACAGGCGAAACTGCCCATAACTAAGGAGAAATGGTAATGGCAACAACAACAACAACAACGGTAATAACAACAACGGTGGTAATGGTACTGGTAATGGCGGCAATAAAGATGGAGCCAAGGGGAGAGCCTTCGTCATTGGCTCAGGTGAGGCTCTAAATGATCCCTCAACTGTTACTGGTAGGTTCTCTGTTAATGGTTGTTTTGCTACGGTACTATTCGATACCGGAGCCGATAGGAGTTTCGTGTCCTTAAATTTCTGTAGTCTTTTAAGTGATATACCCTCTGCCTTAGAATCTAAATACACTGTGGATTTAGCTGACGGTAAATAGATCCATGTAACGCATATCCTTAAAGACTGTAAGATAGAACTTGCTGGTCATACTTTCGCTATAGATCTTATGCCTGTTACGCTGGGGAGTTTTGATGTTGTGATAGGCATGGATTGGCTCTCTAGCAAGCAAGCGGAAGTCATATGTCATGAGAAGATCATACGAATTCTTGTTGGTGACAAAATCCTTACCGTTAGAGGTGATAGGAGTGGTGCTGTGATAGGCATCATCTCATACATGAAAGCTCAAAAGTTATTACGAAAGAGTCGTGTGGCTATTCTAGCACTTATAACCGATAAGCAGGCAGAAGAAAGGAGAATGGAGGATATTCCCATAGTGCGTGATTTTACAGAGGTGTTTCCAGAGGATCTTACTGCATTACCACCTCACCGCCAAGTGGAATTACAGATTGAGTTGACTCCCGGCGCAGCTTCGATTGCTAGGGAACCTTATCGATTAGCACCAAACGAGCTACAAGAGTTGTCATCACAACTTCAGGAGCTTTTAGATAAGGGCTTTATTCGACCTAGCACATCACCTTGGGGAGCTCCTGTTCTTTTTGTTAAAAAGAAGGATGGCACATTCCGGATGTGCATCGATTATAGAGAGTTAAAAAAGTAACAGTCAAGAATCGATACCCTTTACCTCGTATCGACGACTTGTTCGATCAGCTTCAGGGATCGAGCTATTATTCGAAAATTGACTTGAGATCTGGTTATCATCAACTTAGAGTTCGAGAAGAAGACATTCCCAAGACTACGTTTCCCACTCGTTATGGTCATTATGAGTTCTTGGTCATGCCTTTTGGGTTGACTAATGCACCTGCTGTGTTCATGGACCTCATGAACCGCGTGTGCAAACCCTATCTTGATCAGTTCATCATTGTGTTTATCGATGATATACTGATATATTCTAGGACCAAGGAGGATCATGAAGAGCACTTAGAATGATCTTAGAACTATTGAAAAATGAGCAGCTGTATGCCAATTCTCAAAGTGTGACTTTTGGATACGAGAAGTGCAATTCCTAGGTCATATTGTTAATGAGAAAGGGATACATGTTGATCCTGCAAAAATTGAGGCGATAAAGAATTTGACTACACCCAAAACGCCGAGCGAGATAAGACAATTTCTGGGATTAGCAGGATATGACCGACGATTCATAGAAGGATTTTCTAAGATCGCACAACCTCTCACGACCTTGACTCACAAAGGAACGACATACAAATGGAGTGAGAGCCAAGAATCAGTTTTTCAATTATAAAACAAAAGCTCTGTACTGCCCCGATATTAGCATTACCAGAGGGAACGGATGACTTTGTGGTGTATTGCGATGCATCCATTCAAGGATTGGGTTGTGTCTTGATACAACGAGATAAGGTGATAGCCTACGCCTCGAGACAACTAAAGGTTCATGAGAAGAACTATACCACCCATGACTTAGAATTGAGTGCAGTGGTTTTTGCCTTAAAGATCTGGAGACATTACTTGTACGGTACCAAGTGCACTATCTACACCGATCATAAGAGTCTTCAACATATCTTCGAGCAAAAAGAGTTGAATATGAGGCAACGACGTTGGGTGGAACTACTAAACGATTTTGATTGCGCTATTAAGTACCATCCGGAAAGGCGAACATAGTTGCCGATGCCCTAAGCAGGAAGGAAAACAGCTAAACCCCGACGGGTGCGAGCTTTACAGCTTACTATCAGTACCCAACTGCCCGAAAAGTTAAGGAGGGCAGATAGAAGCTTTAAAAGCAGAAAATGTTAGTTCTGAGTCGTTAAGGGGAATGGATAAAAACGCTGGTGGTGAAAGAGGATGGAATTCGATATTTCATGGATAGACTTGGGGTGCCTGTTTATGGAAATTGAGAGATTTAGTTATGAGCGAGGCACACAAATTTAAGTATTCTATACATCCTGGATCCACAAGATGTATCATGACCTAAAGGGCACTAATGGTGGCCTAACATGAAAGCAGATGTAGCTAAGTGGTGAGCAAGTGTTTGACCTGCTCAAAAGTAAAAGTGGAATATCAAAAACCATCCGGACTGTTACAACAACCTGAGATACCAATGTGGAAATGGGAACAGATCTCCATGGATTTTTTACTAAGTTACTGGGACTAATACTGGTTGTGACACGATATGGGTTATTGTGGATCGATTGACAAAGTCTGCTCACTTCCTTGCAATTAGGGAAAAGGATAAGAAGGAAAAATGACTCGACTGTACCTTAAAGAGATCGTTTCGAGACACGGTGTATCGATCTCAATTATTTCCGACCGCGACGCTCGTTTCACGTCACATTTCTGGCAATCATTGCAGAAATCTTTGGGTACACGATTAGATATGAGTACTGCTTATCATCCACAGACGGATGGCCAGAGTGAGCGTACCATACAGACGTTGGAGGATATGCTACGTGCTTGTGTGATTGACTTCGGGAATAACTGGGAAATTCACCTGCCATTGGTGGAGTTTTCTTATAACAACAGTTATCATACTAGCATACAGGCAGCACCTTTCGAGGCGTTGTATGGGAGAAAATATAGATCACCAATTTGCTGGGCAGAAATTGGTGATAGTCAGCTAACAGGTCCTGAGTTAATTCATGAGACAACCTAGAAGATTGTGCAGATACGAAACCGTATGGCTACAGCGCGAGACAGAAAAAAGAGTTATGCTGATAAGAGACGGAAACCTTTAGAGTTTCAGCTTGGTGACAAGGTTTTGTTGAAAGTCTCACCATGGAAAGGCGTACTTCGGTTTGGTAAGTGAGGGAAACTAAATCCGAGGTACGTTGGACCATTTGAAATAGTGGAAAGAATAAGTCCAGTGACCTATCGACTAGCCCTACCTGATTCGCCAAGTGGAATCCATGATGTATTTCACGTGTCATACCTGAAGAAGTGCATAACCGATGAAACAATAGTCGTACCACTAGAAGAAGTTCAAGTGGATGAACAATTGCGTTTTATTGAAGAACCAGTCGAGGTGATGGACCGTGAGGTGAAAACACTTAAGCAAAGCAAGATACCTATTGTCAAAATCCGTTGGAATTCGCGACATGGACCGGAATTCACATGGGAACGAGAAGATCAAATGAAGCTTAAGTACCCTCAACTATTCGAAAGGACGATGCCAGCAGACGAAGGTATGGATTTAAATTTCGGGACGAAATTTCTTTCAACATGGGGATGATGTGACAACTCATCCAACACTCACTCGATTTCGATTTCTGTTTGCCAATGCAGTAGACCAGTGATGGAATACTCTCACCATGTAACGCATTTTCGGGATGAAAATTCTTTCAACATGGGATAATGTGACATCCGGTAAATTTCCGTTATCAAACTCCGTTAGTTCCATTAAGTCTTGTATACACGTGTCGTAAACACACACTAGTTGTCGTTTAACGTTGGTGACCTAATAATAATTAATAATGTTATTTATGATAATCTAGTTGATTGTGATTATGGTATTATGTTATGTGTTTGCATGTTTTAAATGTTAATTAGGAAATTAATCGCGTAACGCAAACGTGCCTATTTATTCGTATGCCTTGTGTTTTTATAAAGATAAAATATATAATGATTATCATTAGTTTATATCTTTATATTATTAAGTTAAAAGCACTTTACAAAGAGTTTAAAGTCTAGTTTTGATAAAATACAAATTACAAGGGCTTAAAGGGTAAATATGGAAATTAAAATTAAACAAAACACCCCAAACCCTAGCCCCCACCCAAATCGGCCGCAACCATCACTCTCAACCCCCTCCCTTGCGATTTCAACCTAGAACAAGCCTCCAAGCCTCGATTTTGTTCGATTACAAGGCATACAACACGTTGGAATCATTAATTGCAAGTTAACACACGTTTTAAGGTTAGATTTTACAAATTTTTATGGAGTTCTTGTTAGGGCCGAACCTAATTCAATTTTGTATCATCATGGGGTCGAAATTGATGTTAATGATGATGTTAGTATGTTAGTTGGGTGAATACATGTTGTTTACGTTGATTATGCATGAATTGTATGTTTTTAGGGGATTGATCATGAACTTTGATCTTAGGCAAACCCTAATTCAAATTAGTGTGATTATGGATGATTGATGATTGTTTGATGAATGTATGATGATTAGTAGGTTGTATGAATGCTAGAATACATTGATCTTGCAAAGAATTGATGAATTGTTGTAGGTGTTCATAGGTTACTAATAATAGTAACTTTATTTCCATGACATGATGATCTAATGATAGATTGATTTTGTTGATGTGTTCATGATGATAATTAGATGCTATATTGTTGATATGAATGCTAGAAATCTTAGAATGAATGTTGTTGTTCATATCTTGCCAAAAGTGGAAACTTTTGTTCATGATGATTAGTAGATTATGATGACTAGGTATTGTTAATCATGTCTAGATGTTGTTATGAGCTT
This sequence comes from Flaveria trinervia, assembly GCA_025506515.1. NCBI lineage: Eukaryota > Viridiplantae > Streptophyta > Magnoliopsida > Asterales > Asteraceae > Flaveria > Flaveria trinervia. The sequence continues at coordinate 1,474,160 of CM046449.1, forward strand.
GAGATGGTGTAATGTAATGAATTCATGAATACATTGAGTGTTTGATAGATGTTGGAATGTACTTTCCTAAAAGGGAAACTTTATTTGCATAACTTTTGAAGGATGATAGTTTGAACATGTTTGGGATGTTAGGAGCATGTTATTAAGTTCATGGATGAATTCTATTGTGATAGAACATGTTAATTAATTGTATAGGATGCTTGGATAATCATGGGTGATGTTTGGACTTTGATGAGCATATATGATATTGATGTTGGTTAGTAGCTAAGACACCATGTTTGGAGACTAGAACTGATTGTTGTGGTGTATGTTGAATGCAATGAACATGGTTAATGAATGTGAATGTGATTATTATACACGCGTGCGAATCTGAGGCCCCTACTTAGTAGGATTGGCAGGGTTTACGATGTGAAGTCGTGAGTGGCTTCACATGGCATGTGGTGCGTGATTTGATCTTTGTGTGGCATGTTAGTTGCCAGAGCCCGTGCCGCCTCCGGAGGAAACTACCGTCAGCCACCGCCGCAAAACCACCATCGCTCGTCATCACCATCATTACCATTTTTATATTTCATTGATTAATTTATTCATACCTAATAAAAAACACAAAGTAATGACTAATTTATTTCTAAAAGGTAACCAAACATGACAATGAAATATAATGATTTATTTCATTTTCTCACCTATTCCATTCTCTCATTTCTTTCATTCTTTTATCCATTTTATTATCTCATACCAAATAGATCCTATGAGTTTTTGTTTGTTGAAAATGATGAAATAGGATGATAGTTTTCATCACGGAAAGAAATATTCTTTTTTAATAATTTGAACATCGTCTAATACTTTATAGACAAATTTTATGCTCTTAATAAACAATCTTATATACAGTGTAAGGTGGTATAAACAAGAAATGCCGAATATTGATGGTTGTCTTGACATCAACGACATCATCAAGGAGAAAAGAGTAAAAGAATATATATTCTATAATTGGTTGAAAGAAGCAACAAAATTAAATTATTAAATCCGCTATAACATCGTATTATTTATCTAATTACTTTGTGAAACTTTAACAGGTCATTGACAGAGTTTTCAAAGTTGATCCACTAGTAGTTAATCACTGGTTTTCTTGGCGGGATACGAAGTCTTAAAATTCTTTTAAAGTCTTTGAGTGATCTTTTTGTGGATTGAGTAATGTTTTTGTTGTTTCGTATGACTTAAATATATATTGTAAAGATATATAAGTATTATTTCTTATATTTACCCTTATTTTTAAATTATAAGAGAAATACGAGAAAACATATAAAAGCATTTATATTAGTTTTTTTCATTTTTAACTTGCATAATTAACAAAAAAAACTAGCATCCATCAAAACATTTATTCATTTTCTAAAAGTCTCCCACTTCAACTACTTTATATATATCCATATTAAAATTAATTATTCTTAATATTTTTTTTTATTATGTTTTCTCTTTTCTATTCACAAATCACAACTATCAATTAAAAAAATATAAAATAACATATATGGGGAATGAATAGTGCCCCAAATTTGAGAAGTAATATAGTTTCCTTAAAAATATGGGGGATGGAGCACATGATGTAGGACGAAAATTATATTTTTTATGTTATTTTATGATTTAAAAATTGTGGTTAAGATATGAAGTTTACTCTTACATCATATTTATCATCTCCGTATCCATTTACATCCTTTATATATTTGAAAGAAACCATAATGATCCTTTATATTTGAGCGTTAATATTCATCTTCGTATAATTATTTATATTTTTTAGTGGTTGGGAGTAGAAGAACAAAAAATATAAATAAAAAAAGAATAATTATGTATTATTTTAAGGGTAGTTATAAGTAAGCTAATATGAAGACTTTTAGAAACGAAAGAAATTCAAGTGATGATGGTTTCCGTTAAAAGGAAAATTAAATTATATTATTATGTTGAGAAATATTAATCTCAACTAATAATTAAATTAATATTTATCAGAATTTTTGATTTTATTACTAATAACAATCTCAGTTTAACTGTTTGTTAACTTCATTAATTTTTTATAACGTATCACGTTACGTGGCTCGTGATGTGACGTATAATATAGTTATAATTAAAAATATAAATATATATCTCAATTTTTTCTATAAAAGATAATTATGTGAAGTTATTCAACGTAATACTTTTGTCGCTTTTTGAGTAGCTTGGAGGTAAAGAGACAGAAAAAATGAGTGATAATACGCTATGTCACATTACAAGCACCTCACGCTTTACGTTATCGGAAACTAATTGAGTTAATGAGCAGTTAGACTAAACTGCTACTAGTAATAAAATCAGAAATTATGATTGATATTGGTTAAATTTTTTGTTAGGATTATTACCGACCAATAGTCAATAGTTTGACTTATTAAAAAACTAATTTTCCTTTTGTTAATTACGAAGAATGGGGACAAAAAAGCTATTATGAATGCTATATGGCAATTGCTTGCACAATGGAATTGAGAAGGCCAAGAATTCAGATGAACCAAATGAGTTTGCAATTCAACACACAGTATGGTGGTCGATTTAAGATGTCTGCAAGCAAGCGATTCTAGGATTCAGACTTCACTGAGCTATGAGCGTCCGCGTGATTTTAGATTTGAGAGTGATTCAAAAGTTCGAATCGACAACTAACAGTTAGACTTCAAAGCAAGAGGCTCAGTTTACCTGGAAATAGGGAACTTGAGAAAAAAAGCCAAGTGAGCAACTCATTGTCTGATCAAGTCCCGTTTCATTCCAATGAATCCTGGCCCAATCTTGAAGAGTAAGAAGACTTGAACTATTGAAAGACTACCCCAAATTTGTAATTTGGATTAAACTAGCATTAAGTCCTCCGCGTTCCGCGTTGTGTTGCGGTAAGAGGCTTAAGATCATGTCAAGTAATCATATTACCATTAACAACCACTAAAAACACACGCGCGTTGCAGTGTGTTAACTCGTAGAATTTAGGCCGAAACGTAAAACGAAAAACTTGTAAAAGTATGGAAAGTATACGAGTAAAATGAAAAGTGAAAATCCATAAGGGTTAAATTGTAAAAATATCAAAGTATTAAGATCATAGTAAATACAACCCACTAAATTTAAGGTACAAACCTTAATAAACACGAACACTTGGTAATTAGTAATATAAAAATAAAAATTCAATTTGAATTCGAGAATCAAAATGAATTCAAATTTGGAGTCGTTCATGAAAAAAAACATCCCAGACAACTAGCAACGAGGGTGGGGGTTACGGCTTTATTTATTTTTGTCTTCACTGTTTATTTGATGTCTTTAAAAATGTAACATATATGTAAACAAAACTAGCGTCAGACGCCATGTTACAGGTCCGCAAACACTAAGGATCAAAATCCGTCTCAAAATATCAATGCAAGCACCAAACTCTATCTGAAAAATTAAAACCAAAACCCATAATATTAATAGATCAACCGATAACTAAGTTCCTGGAACATTAGAACAGCTAGAAAATCCAAGCAGAAGTAGAAATTAAAAATAAATTACATATTTCTTTTTGGATTATATGTTTCTGCTAATAATAAAAAGCGTAAGGCACCAGTTTCTGTACAAAGATGTATTTACATGAAACAATTATGATATCATATTCTACCTAGACACATAATTTTACATACTTTTTATCATGCAAATGGAATGGAAGTAATCAATCATCTTCCCCACCCAACCACCATGCTGCTACCAGGCATCTGCTGCTTCCTGCTGCTTGCTGTCGCGACGGAAACACCATGGTCATACATGCGCTGGATCTCTTCCCTGTACTCGGTCAGTGATTTGTCCGGTATCCTTGGTGTTAACTCAACCACATCCCCCATCTTCAGCTTGCAACTTGGGTCGGTCACGGGTTCATGGTTCAACCGAGGCCTTAGTTCTTCTTTTACAGGAAATCGGTATGGGGCCCACTTTGAGTTTCCCTGACCTGCTAGGTTTAACACATCCTTGACCGATGAACTTGGTGGGAACTCTTGTACTGACATCTGAGAAAGGAAAACATTTTTTGTAGCTGTAATTGCTAGAAGTGCATGATATCTTGCTATTTTATGTACACAATTCGAAAGGTGATTAATACATGTAAACTACCAACCTTGTCGTTCTCGATCACGATGATAAAAACAGGCCCGTCAGATCCACAACAAGGTTTATATGAATGTGGGCAGTCTTCAGAATGAAAAGGGAAGGTGCAGGGAGGCTTGATGGCTTCTTTATAGCCCACGCACGACTTGTCTTGGCCCATATTCTCACACTGCCAAGTGACAACCCAACGGGCCCATTCAACCATTTGGAGCACGAATGAAGAGTGCTTACAGTCACCTTCTTTGTATCTCCAATGGGCTGCAAACCCAAACTCAGCTTGTGAGTGCATGGACTTGGTCCTGATTTGGACTTCAAGTGGGACCGAACCCTCTCCCATTACTACCGTGTGTAAAGACTGGTACCTGCAAGATAATATAGTACAGAATATTAACTACTGAAAGGTTTTTGTTGAATTTATAACCAACCCAAAATTTCCTCAATATATCGATGATCAGCTGATTAAATATTGACGGCTTATTTTGCATGTAATTTTATTACCACCATGGATAAAACTCTATTTTGTATTTTTGTCCCAGAATAATGATATACTGTTCTATTTTAACTGTTACAAAAGCACGTCCATTTTCAAGATTATTTATCATGTTCCGTTCTACACATCAGTAAATCCTTGAAGGTAAAATCGTCATTCAACTAACTTGTACATTCCTTAAAACTGAGTTTTTTCCTAGTTAGACATCTACTATGGGACAAAGGAAGTAATAAGATGCATGGAATGGGAAACAGCTTTACCAGGGTTTCATCCCCTTTACTAAAAAAAAAGAGAAAACAAACTCCCAAAAATTTATTTGTCTTGTTTGTAAATTCATTCGTTATATTTTAAATTTGAACAAAAATTAAGTGTATGGACTAAACCACTGAAAAGAGAAAGTGAAGAAACCGAAATTAATTGAATGGGGAAAGTTGGTTCCTTAAACTGAACATTAACCGAACATGGAGTGGTGAAAAACAGCATACCCATTACACTTGGGTTGTTTTATGTAGTCTTTGAACTTTCCGGGTACTTCAGGCCACAGTTGATGAACAAGCTTCAAGGCTTTATAGCAGTCATCTTTGTTTTCAACAATGAGACGTAACCCATGAATATCATGAATTTCGTCCATGGTCAAGTTTTTCCTACAAACAAATGCATAAATTGTCAAATTCACTAACATTCGTTTAGCATGTAGACCATAGCCCATGAACATGGTCAAGTACCCATTTGCTTATGTCAAACTAATTACTCTTGGTGAATTCAAAACAAGTTCACATATAGGGTAAATAAAGTATGTATACTGATTATGTGCTTCTGCATTCGAGCATAAGCCTAACCTGTTAATAAAAAGCAATCTACACACCCTTTACACTTCTTGTTTCAAAGAAAGAACCCCACTCTTCATATAGATATAAAAAATCACCATTTCACTCAAACCAGTTTTCATCATGTATAAAATTGCCCCATACTTCAAAACTGCTTTATCTGCTTATTTCTTTTTTAAATCAACAGCTTCAAAACTGCTTATTCTAAAAAGCTTATTTCACTCGAATTAATAACATAAACAGTGTGGACAAGTAACCTTGAACAACAATAATTAGCTCTTTGCTACATGAAAATGCAATAAGCACATGAACAATTTAATGAGCAACCCAACACACAGTTTACTGATAAGTTCATAAAGAAAAAGGGATAAGAGAGACATACTTCAGCATTTTGCAGTGAATGCTATACAAGCTTTTATGACGTCCATACAATACATGGTAAGAAATTGATTCATCTTGAAGTGATTGCTCCAATTTCTTTGCAGCAGAGGTAACCATTGCCTCATCAAAAGACTTCAAAAGTTTGTTGGATAGAACATTGTGTTGTTCTGGATGAAGGTACTTGAAACAAAGATTCTCCAATTGTTCTTTCCAACTAGTGATTCCTAAACGATTAGCCAAAGGAGCAAATATTTCCATGGTCTCCTTTGCAAACCTCTGTTTTTTACTCAAAGGCAAAGCTTCCAGAGTCATCATGTTATGTAGCCTATCAGCCAATTTTATGAGCACTGCCCTTGCATCTGCCATTGCAAGAAGCATGGTATGCATACGATCTGCTTCCATTGTTCTATTCGCTATATTGCTTTCACGAGCAAGCTTGCTTAAATGGCTTAGCTTTGATACCTGTAAAGTTTTAATCAAGCGTTAATAGGCTTTTGTGGCAAAGATCCATGAGAAAAATTAATCCAACTAGATTTATTTTTAAAGTAAGCAACTACTAGTGAATACCAAACAGGCTACTTGTACATTTTGTTGAGAAAATACTGTAGACAGATTAAAATAAAGAAACATATTTTCATGGATGCAAATAAATCAATTCGACAAGATGCACCAGATAACAAAATGCATATAAATAACTAAGATCTCGTAAACTAGACAATTACCCCTTCAACAAGATCAGCAACTCCAGCTCCGAAAGTCTGGAGGATATAATCATAGCTTATAAAGGAATCATCAAGAGTGTCATGTAAAATCCCTGCAGCAACTACTGTAGCATTAGCACCTATTGTAGCCAGCAAAACTGCAGTTTCCACGCAGTGTTGCAAATAAGGATCCCCGTTGGCTCTCGTCTACAAAACCAATATCCCCAATTCAATTCAATACAACTAAATCAATATCCCCAATTCAATTCAATACAACAAAAACAATATCCCCAATTGAATTAAATACAATTAAGCAAAATTGTTTACAACTAATTAACAGATCATGTCTAGAAGTTAATACCTGCCCTCTGTGGGCTTTTTCAGCTTCATAGAAAGCTTTGATGACCAAACTATCATTGAAAACCTTGTGTTTCAACTGTGCATCCAATAGCAAATCCTTCGCGTAAGGCTCGGGATCTGATTTGTTCAAAGTAGCATCATCCATCATAAACGTAAGTTCCTCAGCCAAATCATCGAGCACTCGAGATCTCCGGGAATCATAATCAACACACGAGCTTAACGCGTGCGTAACAAATCCTTTAAACAACCGTTTACTCCCACCACGAATCGAACAATCTCTATCCGGCGAAAACCTCATCGGCGGTGTACCGTTCGACGAAACCGGACCTTGAAACACCGAAACTGGACTCTGGTGAACATGATCTCGTTTCAAATAGGATCCAAACGGCGAGTAAGAAAACGAGCTGCTCAGATCTTCACCGCCTCTCATCGGCGGCAACTCTTCAGATCCGCCACCGGTAAAGCTTGATGAAGACGAAAAAAGCGAGGAAAGACCACCGACGATGGGTTTCGACGACGAAACAGTGGCCGTGGACGAGGAAGACGGGCGGCTGCTCAAATCGAAGTCGTAGGAGGCGTGTGAGTTGATCTGGCATGGATAAGGCGTTGAGTAGACGCCGCTAGGAGGACTTGCGTAGAGTGCAATCGTGGGAACCGCCATGATTGATTGAGCAGAAGGAATTTGTGAATTGATTGATGAAAGTTGCTATCGAACCCTAGGCTTTGAGAGAAATCGATTTGAGTGAAATTGAGGTGAGCTAGAAGAAGAACATTGTTGGATTGAATCAACAAAGGAATTAGAAATCGGAGTTAGGGTATAGGGTATGTACAGTACAGGGATGAGATTTGAAGAGATTGATTGGAAGAAAGAGATGTGGTTTTCTTTTCTTTTCTTCTTTCCTCTTTGTCGTAGCATATGATATTTTGTTGCGTGAGAATTTAATAAATAATAATGTTTAGAGAACTAGAGGTGCGTACAATTCTGTTATTTTTCAATTACTCTTTCAACCCAAGTTAAAATTTTAAAATCTAGTATCTTCTACGAGTATCAGACTATTTATAACGTAACGCTTTTAGTCCCGTCTTAAGCTCTTTTCTTGTCACCTTTCGGAAGGGCTATGTTATGCGGGTTCATCTGTCTTTCACCCGCCATTTGTCAAAGGCGCTCCATGGATGCATTTTGTGAGGCCCACACATAAAAATGTGTGTTGTTTTGTTTTCTTAATGATCATTTGTGGAAAGGATGGTTTTGGGGGTAAAAGTTGATTGTAAGAAAGATGAATGAAAGTTAGTGAAAAGCTAATGCGCCATACTGACTGAGACTATTTGTGGGAAAGACGACTTTTAGCGTTATGAACAGTCTTACACTCAGTTCTTTAAAATTATGTGAGTGCATTTCTTATATTATATTATATAATTTAGTATTTTCTAAGAGTATTCATAGTTCGTTCCCTAAAATATATTAGTGTATTCTTCATATGATATGATACGGTTATAAGTGATTGTAATTGAATGATATGATAAATTTATTATTCAATTTGTGTTTTTGAGAAGCACTTTTCAAACTTTATAATGTTTTTAATATATTTTAAATGATTGTGAGTGGATAGAGATAAAATTAATGATATTAATATAAAAATATTATTTAATTGAGAAATGGATAGAAAAATAATTAATTTTAGTACAATTATATGGATAAGAATGTGAAATAGGTTGTGCATGCTCTAAATGTATCTTAAGCTAAAAAATGATTGATTTTGGATTTAAACATTTTCTGGTATTTTATCGGTTCGGTTTGGTTTTAATGATTTTTACATGAGAATCACTTAAACCAGTGGATTGGGTCATTCGGTTTGGTTTTCACGATTTTAAATGGTTCATTTTAAATGGGAACCATTTAAACCAGTGGGTTGGGTCAATTCCTATTATGTTCCTTAGTCGGGTTGGTTATTAGTTATTCGGTTCACGTATTGTACTTTGTTACACTTCTAAATAGATAAATAAAAGCGGAATATGATCAATTCCAGCTTCAAAAGGTTATGGTTTTTCACCGGAACAGGTTGATTTCAACGATTCTAAATAAGCACTACTTAAACAGGTGGATTGGTTCAGTTTTTAACCGATTCTTAATCAGGTTGGCTATGGATTACAACTCTCATTCCACCTTAAACCGTGATTACAAAATAAAGAAGAACAAATTATTCTTTTAGAGTAAATAACTCAATAAACCACCGCATCATGATGTTAACTTTTCTTCTTCTTTTATAAGATAAAGAGATTGGACTTGAACTAGACCGTACTCTAAATCGATGAAACTTGTAAATAAATTTGACTCAAGGAAAACAAAAATAGAGCTAAAATCATGTTGTGGAGGCTTCTATTAAATCATCTTTCAATGAAGGTGAAATTGTGTAATGAAGGTACCCGAATAAGAGCGATATTGATTCATCATGTTTTTGGGGAATGTTATATAGCTTGATCAACTTGAAAAGTAGTGATGCTTTGGATTTGTTTAGATCTTATAATATCAGTAGAACTATGGCATCTCGTCTATTCGATGATTCATCAAGTTAGCATACATAAGAGAAATATAGTTGAGGCTAGAGTTGTTAAGTATCGATGATTCATCAAGTTAGCATACATAAGAGAAATATAGTTGAGGCTAGAGTTGTTAAGTATCCGAATAAGGTTTGAATAACTCGAAGTTCAATTCAATTAGGTTTGAGAATTACCATCTGGAGTTTTGATTTGAAGTTTTAAATTCTAATTCGATTTATATGATGTTTTTTATCAGATTCAAATCGAATTTTGAATTTGTGAATTTTTATTCGAAACTCAAATCAATAATATACATACAATATTATATATACATGCACATATGATAAACTTACTTGGTGTATATTTTATGATCATGATTTATTTTACATACATACACACGTATAATTCAATTATTTTTTATATTTTAAATTGTTACTTCCAAATCCATAACCCTAATTTATTATTTAGTTATTTTGTTCATTTATTTGGTTTAATTTGTAGTCGTCTTCAACCACGTATTTTGATTATAGACCTATAGGTTGTAGTCGTGAACTCATAAAACATAAAATTTTATATATTTTCTTTTTGTTAACTCATAATATTTTACTTTGTATTTTACATGTTGTTATTGAATGTTTTGGATGTTACGTGCCATTTTCTTTTGAGCGTTTTGTCGTCTAAAAAGTTTAAGTTTGCATTTTGAATTAAAGGTCAGTCACTTTCAAAATAAAAGTTCAAATTAAATTTTTTGGATGGATTAGAATTTGCCGTTCAAACTCTAATAAAACTGAATTCGAACTTGGTTTTGAATTCAATACTAATGTGAATCAAATCCTTCAAGTGTAATTTGAATCGAATTCAAATTTAGCTTCAACAAAGTAAAATTGAAATAATTCGATTTAGTTGATTTGGAAATTTACACGTCGAACCCCATAGCTTAGGCAATTGTGATGTCTTCGTGGTGGGTTTTATGGAAGAACTAGAATTAGGCGTTCTTCAAAGATAACAAAGTTGAAATATGAGTTCATTTTTTGCTCGATTACTCAATTTTTGTATCTTTATATCATTAAGAAATTAAGAAAGATCAAACACGATGTGAATCAAGTGATTTACAAATTCTCTATCATATGTGTAACTTATTTTTGTTGAGTTACGGTTAGGTTTTACCAATCGATCTCTTTTATAAATCATTGTCATTTAAAAAAAAAAAGAAGAAATAAGAATTAAAAACCATAATGTATACTCAATAAATTTTGATCATGAAAAGTAAATGACAATAAAGTTTTAAGTTAGTTATAGTTAGAAATGTTTAACGAATCAAATTTCTAACACTTGAACTAATTGAATCTATCATTCCAGTTTTAATTTTTCTAAACAAATTCATTTTAAACTAGGTTCAAATTTGAATTCGTGTCTCACTCGAAATTCGATTCGATCCGAATAAAAATAATAATTGATTAAAATATCTCATTAAGCAAAGTCAATGAACCACCAACATTTTAGGGTTAGATGAAGGTTTGAAAATTTTAATAAACAAAAATAGACACGCCTACGGAATTCTAATATGTGTAAAACATTAACACCGAACACCAAAAAACACCAAAAAACACCAAAAAACAACCTACATAGACCATCATCAATAAAAAAAACTTAAAACCACCAAAAAACATCTTATCTTTCTCCACATCATCTTCCCCATCTCTCTCATCTCTCTTCTCTCCTCCGTTTCTCTCACAGAAAAGTCAATGTTATTTAAAATGAACTTCATCTTCTCTTTTTTTCATATCATATTCTTTTTTTTATATCACCTTTTCTTTTCTTAAAAACATCAAAAAATATCTCTATTAGAGATGCTCTTATATATCATGACTAGGTTAGTCTTCGTATATTACACGGAATGAATAAATAAAATATTAAATAGTTAGTAATCAAGATTTATGCATTATAAAATCATGTTTAAATATAAAAATATAATTATAATTACATATAAATAGCTACTTTAAGTAAATAAGCAATAATGTATTTTTCATAAAGTTTGTTTTATAAAAAAATGTTTTTTTAAATGTTTTATTTTAGGAAACATGTTTTTTAAGAAAAAATTTTGTTGTATTATGTATTTTATAAAAAATTATATTTTTAAAAAGTGTGTTTTAATAAAAAAATAGGTTTTTATTTATTAATTATATATATATATATAATTTAAAAATAATAAGAGTAAAATTATTAGTATTCATTATTATTATTATTGAGAAATGAGAAAATTAGTATGATAAGACTTACAATTGTTTCGTGTTTATTTTAGTTTCTTATAGATAGAAATATACGCTAAAAACTCATTAATTAAAAGGATTATAGTTAGTAAAAACACGAAGAGTTAGATTATAATATTTTAATATTAAATATAATTAAACACTATATATATATTATAGTTCAAGAAATAAAAAGACTATACTATTTATAACTCTTTTATCTAAATAGTTTCATTTTTAGACATTCGTTTTAATAAGACTATTTTTTAAAATTTCACCTTTGAATTTTTTTAGAAACAAAACGATTTAAAATATTTGCTTAGAAAAGGTTTAGTGTTTTAGAAAATCTTATATTATATAAAAATTTTGTTTTTTATTATTTTGATTTTAATTAAAAGATTTAATTTTAACTTCCTTAATAAAATATAAATTTTAAAAATATAGTATGATTTCAAAAAAATCTAGATAAAAGAGAGAATTATACCAATTAATAAAATTAATTTTTAATAAGAGAGAGAAACTTGTATTAGTATTTAAATTATTATAATACCATTTGGAGAGAAAATCAATGTGTGAATATATAAAAATCTGACAAGTGACAAAAAAATGGGTTAAAAAAATAACAAGTGACAACAAACTTTCTTTCATTAGTATTGATAGATTAATATATTAATAACCTAATTAACTAACTGGACCTTACTTATTCAATGCGATTATTACAATCTATACTAATATATAATGGAAAATTTTATTACACAAGTGTAATTTTATAAAAAAAAATTAAGACACGTAATACACCTTTTCAAGTATTATATATAAGTGTTCTATGTAATCATTTCTATTTTTGTTCATCATATAATAAACTTCTTCTAATTATACATATTATTAATTAATATATTATTGAATAATGTAAGATTATTTAATCCATTACATTACATATTATATTATTTATAATAATTTAAATTTATTAATAGGTATTATACTGTTTGAGTACCTAAATATATAATACTAACTACTTTTATAATAATAATAATAATAATAATAATAATAATAGTAATAATAATAATATTTAAATTTATAAGTAAGTATTATTTTATTTGTATACTTAATATATAATTACTAAATACTATCATAATAATGATGATAATAATAATCTATATCTATACTGTCTATACTATTATATAAAGAATTTGATGAATACACACTTGTAATTGCACTTAAAATTTAAACACCTAATATAACTTTTTAAACATAAGGTATAAGTATTATATACAATAGTTCCTAATTTGGCCATATTTAATAATTTCTCCAAACCAATAAATTATTTAGTATATATTTATTTTAAGTATTATCTTATTTATAAAATTTTAAATTAATATTAGATTGTATACATTTATTATTTACATTTTTATGTCTAATTTATATTTAATCACTTTAAACTTTTTTAGATTTATATTTAATCACTTTAAACTTTTTTAGTTTATACTTAACCCTTCGAGTATTTTAAATTTCTTGTAATCAATTTTCAATAGAACTCGATAATTATAGTAAAAGTCATTGTTTACGGTTTCTTTATTTTTCTTTTATGATTTGAGGTATTTATTTTTTTATAATATTTTTTCTATTATATTATTTTAATCAACATTTCACATGTAATATTTTTTCTAGTTGTTAATACCAACAAATAAAATTATCAGAATTAAAGTTTTCAATTTTTATAACCCAGTATGGAGCGCGTCAAATCAACTAGTTATTTTTTTAACAACAACATAATCTACTTTTATTTTCATACACTGCAATATTTGAAACATGGATCGTTTCATATTCTATGATTAACTACTTAAGATTATTATGAAATCTACCTAATTCATTAATTGGAGTTGTTTTTCACTCGTCACTTATTCTAATTTGAGTTTAAATATATCTACTTGATAATAGTTAACTCATACACTTTTAATCGTAAGTTTAAATTTACAATTTTTATTTATCACTTATCATTAACACATTTCCAATACATGTTTATATCACGTAACTTTTGATAATAAATAAATGATATATATTTATATATAATAAATAAATGATATATATCTATATAGTATATAGTATATTATCTATATATATGTATATATCTATTTATTATAATAAAACAAGTTTTTAAGATAACACTTGGCATTATTTTATAACATCTAATTTTGATTTTTTTCGTTTCTCTCGCATATAAAATGATTACGTTAAATACTAATATTATTATTTAATTATCTTTTGAGATAAAAAATAGTTTTCTATAAATTAAAGAAGATATGTTTTTTATAAACGTAACTTCTAAAGAAACAAAACTTTATAAATAAGAAACTTTTCTAAACACGTCAAATATTTTAAAATGGTTTTTATAATTTAATTTTTTATAAAACAAAATAATCGAAAGTCGAAAATATAATAAGGGAATTTAAATATTGATACTTTTTTTAAAATGGGTTGTATTGAAACAAAATGTTTAATTTAGTAAAAAACAATAAGGTTAAAAGAACAAAAGTTTAAAACAATGATATCATTATTTTATTAGTTATTTTTTACTCATACCTCAAAATTTCATTTTTATAATTAATAAATTTTCGTTACTAACTATTTAAAATTTTATTTATTTAACCCGTATAATATACGAGATACTAACCTAATAACATATAATATAAGAAAGTTTTTTGAAACACATATCATCATACTTGCATATCAGTGATACGTGTTATCATTATAGCATATCAAAAAAATTATTTAACGGCTCGTTGTCATAATAAATGCGAAAATGATAACAACAATCAATTTGACTTTTTTTACTAAAATATGTTAAAACAAGCATATCTATATTTTGGTTATTTGTCTCTCTCACATTAAATAATAATTATTTTAAATAAGTAAATTAAACTATCAAATAATTAAAATATAAATATTCGTATTTAACAAATTTATTAATACATACTATGTTATATGATTTCAGACATATTTTATATTTAAATAAAGAGTAATGATTTTTAATTCATTATATGTTATTATTTTTTTATATTCATTATATTTTTATTTTATCAGTGGCTAATAACATCTAGAAACTAATATATTATAAATCTAATGATTTTGACATATTTTATTTATTTCACTCATTTAATACATGTGTTATAACCTAGGTTGGATATAAGACGAAGTCGTTGAGTTGTGGAGAGTTTCCGGTTGAATGCATCTTATTTATTTTAATTTTAATATAAGTTTTGATTTTAAAGTTGTTGGAATATATTTTGTGAACAGGAAAACACGACTGTCGTGCGGGATAAAGATATGTTAGCATGCTTTCAAGAACTAGATATCAAAATTAGGAAGAACATTATAGAAGCAAACAAAATAGAAATCAAAATTAGGAAATGATATGTACAGAAATGATATTGAAGGAAAGGAAGACATTTCATATATGGTTTCTTCTTTTCTTCCTTCCTCTATGACGTAGCGTAGATGATATGTCGTTGACCCGAATCAATAATTTAAAAGTTGATCGGGAATCACATGTTTATTCTTGTGATGGACTTGAAATGACGGAAACTTAGAATCCTATAAAACACACATAAAATCGTGTTAAAAAACAAGTTAAAACATTTGGATTACTATTAAGCCTATCTCTTTAATTAACTTCCAACCAACTCGTGTTAAAAAAAACGAGTCAACTTATAATATCGTAAAAACTAATCTTTTGGGTCGGTCTCATCAGTCTGGCAAACTCAACCAACCCGACAGTTTGGTTTACTATATCTGAAAATCGTAGTCAGCTGTTCAGATAATAACTCTCGTCATTGTAAATATCCCTAATACTTTCTCTCCAATCCATTTTGATTTGGTTTAAAGTGTATTTTTTCCTTTCGGTTTATAAAAGTAATTATGTTTGAATAACCATGTTTAATTATAAAATTTTTCTTGCCAATGTTACTCCACTAAAACTTGACTATCTTCTGATTGGTTTACATTTTAATTACCCGATAGAATTTGATGTTAAACACTTCCACATATCAAACATGTTTACTTATAAAAAATTTCTTCTTATTTGTGTTAATAAAAAATTAAGATCACGCCATAATTTATATGAGGTTACACATGAAGACATGCCCTTTATTTAGGATGTGAACTTCTATCACGACACAAACCTAACACGTAATTTAAAATTTTATTTTAGTCTAACCGGGTTCGTGTGACCGGCATGACTTGCTTAAGGGGTTACTTATTATTATTATTATCATTTAAATTGTGTTTTATGTGATGGATAGATATTCTTATGGGTTAAAAGTAATACTACAAATCGACATCATGTCTAAATTTAACATACTTGTTTTATATACCACATAATTTTAGTTACAAATTCACCCATTTTAGAGTATTACAATGCAAAAAATACCACATAATTGGAAACAAAAGAGAGTTTCTTTTTTGATGTCGGAAACTTCCAGTTAGTGTAGTTTATATTTTTTATTTGAAGTTGTTGGATATATTATGTGAACAGGAAACACGCACTGGTGAGCAGGTAATATTAGTATGCTTCCAACCTGACACGTGTTGCAAGCATCTGAGCCGTTGGATCGAACACGTGGCAGAAAACCTAAGATAAACGGTTAAGCGATCACGATCATCGCAACCACTAATTGAATAGCGTGAGAGGAACAAGAGCACGTGGCTAGTGGTGGGTAGGCGGACAGTGACGCGTGCTGAGTCACGTAACAGCAATCAAGTTGGAGTTGTGTCTGATGAAGGTTGTATGACGGCTGGAAACTAGTACTGACACGTGGATATTATCACAGACCACCCACATTATGATTATCGGAACGGATTTAAAAATGGTGGTTTTATTTGGATACCCACCAATTTTAAATCAACATCTTTTGACTTTATACGTCGTGTATGGGTCCATACGCGGCATATAGGGTTGCGAAAATATTCCCTATACGTCGCGTATGGGTCCATACGCGGCGTATAAAGTATATTCTGACAAGACCCGTGTCACACGCGTGTCGATGAGGCTATACGCCGCGTATGGGTCTATACGCGGCGTATAATTTTCCTAAATTTTTTCTACAATATTTCTATGTATTGTGAAGGGAGTATACGTCGCGTATGGGTTAGTACGTATAAATATTTTTGTCGGTTTTATTTTATACGTTAAGGTTGATACTTTGCGTATAAGTTATATTTTGTAACATATGAATCGATAATTTTAAATCTTAGTTAACAAATAAAACATATAAAACAAAAAAATCATTAAATGATAATATAAATAAATACCGAAGTTTTTAAATACATAACAAAATAAAAGTACAATTAACAAAATAAAACTACGGTGAATCTGGGTAATATCAAGGCGGTGGCAAGTCTGGAGGATCAATACCAGTAGCACGGGCTCGTGCAATCTCAAGCTGAACGTGCCAATCCATAAGATCCTCAACTCGATCGAGACGACGAATCTGATCCCGTAATCTCATATTAATCTCCTGCATAAATGTCTCAATACGTGCAGGCACCCTTACATCTCTATAAATATGCCGAGGGAACTGTGGCTGAGGAGCGGCTGGTCGTGTGGCGGCTGATCATGCGGAATATGCTCCTGTTGCTAGTGTGGATGGTCAACGCCAACCTGCTGAACAGGTGCAGGATACCAGATCTCACCGGGTCGAAGAGAGAACCGTATGCCACCCGGAAACTGGCGTATAATACGCATGTCGTATAACGTACGACGATCTAATCTCGCCGGCTCGATCGGAGGAGATACGTCAGCAGCATGGCGAGGAAGATAACTAAGAGAACGCGCAATGATCGTAATGTACGCGCCGTCATTCACCGCTCCTCACTCCTGGCGATGATAATATGAAGCGTAATACTCAGCTAAACATCTCGCCGGTTTGCACCTGGTCCACGTAAGCAAACAATATAGGTAAAATAAGTCGGGAATGGTACACCACTCCCGACTCTTGCCACGTCCCGTGATGGATGTGGCGATCATCCGATGCAAGTAACGGATAAGAGGGTCTCTAATGCCAGTGACCCTGCCCTTAGTCCTCTGAAACGGACCTCCGGCAATTTGAGGCCACCAATCTCTCAATCAGGTCTCCTCCATTTCAGTCATTCCCTCTGTAAATAGAGGGGTAACGGTCTCTGGCTCATAATAAAGTCCCGAGAGAACGGCAAACTGCTCAATCGACATCTGATGAAATCGTCCACATAGCCGAAATGAAATCTCAGATCGCTCATCGTCCTCCACCATCTCATCAGGACGAACATAAATAACGGTGGATAAAAACTCCACCGTCAGCTCTCAGTATGAAGGTAAGAACGTCAGCTCAAATAATCGACTCCATGGCGTATTATCTCCGATAATCCCAGCGAGTCTATCGCGCTCCCCAAGTTCGGCCATCACCTCCCAATCCACTGCCTTTTGATGACCGATCTTCATACGAATGAATTTTAAGCACTTTGCATGCTCAAGTACCGGGCTCAAACTGTAGCCATGGATGATTGGCAATAACATCAACCTCAACCTCAACGTCAGAATCAGAAGACATATTTGCAAAAAAAAGACAAAAAATTTGAATACCTGCGTATAGGGCCTATACGCCGCGTGTAGACCTATACGCCGCGTATAGGTACCCACGTATGGGATTTGTGTGTGTCGTATGGGACCTATACGCCGCGTATAGGTACCTGCGTATGGGTCTTGTGTGTGTCGTATAGGTCCTATACGCCGCGTATAGCCCTATACGTCGCGTATAGGTACCAACCTATGGGTTTTCTTCAACCTATGAACTATACGCTGCGTATAGCTCTATACGCAGCGTATAGTTCTATACGCAGCGTATAGTTCCTACAACAGTTTACAGATCTATGTTTTTACCGCATAAAACATAGTTTAATGTTTAAATTAGCGTACGATTAACATAACAAAGGTATAAGAACAATAATACATACTTGAATTAGTGAATGTAGAGAAATCAACGAACAATACGTGTAGTATCGATCTATACGAGAGTTTTTTGGTTTGGAAAAGTTTGGTAGGGTGAGTTTGTGAGGAAATGTCCCTTTAATGGGTCCGGGAGACTATACGCCGCGTATGGGTCTATACGCGGCGTATAGTTTTTTTTTGTTTTTTTAGTTTTTTTTATTTTTTTAATTTTTTGTTTTTTTAGTTAAAATAAATTTATATAAGCTGGGGGATCTCGGTTAGCTTCTATTATTGTGTTGTATGTCGAGATATGACTCCTATACATAATCTCCCATTCTGCAACACGTACGTTTCGGTTAAGAATCCAAAGATTAATTAATGTAGGCATCGGATAATCTCCATCTAATTTAATGTGGACGAAACGATTATTGTTGACATGAACAATCGAAACGACATAATGAGGCATCATACTGTTCGGATCAGCCCATAAGGGTAAAAATGTTTGACAACCGTTATTGTTTAATAGATGAAGAATTACACCAAACCTTTGAGCAATTACTATTCCCATATACGGTATTATCATCCAATGTTCTTCTGGCGCAGGTTCCACACGTTGCCAATCTATTGTGTGACGCAATTCATTATACTGTCCGGCGTACAAAGTATCGAAAACTTCTCTGTAACTCAATTCATATGTGTCCAACTCCTCTAAAAGTTGTTGACGCACATACATCCATTTATTTTCATTAAACCCCAACCCTAAAGCTATAGATCGAAAACCATAGTTACCATCGGGTCGAACATCTAGTATACGTGAAATATACTGATGAAAGATTGAAGGATTCCAATTCTTTAACCTGTTTATATTGTGTAATTGCTGATCTTCGACAATCGATGAAAAGTCATTGGTACTTTGTGACACCTTAGACGATGTGGAACGACTACGTTGTATGACAGGCTTCTGAGACTTTACTGCTGAAGTTGTTATTCCGGTAAATAAGCTACGTCTTGGTATGTCACACGTACTATATTGAGTGTCTATCTTCTGCTGTTGAACCTTTAACGTTGAACGGCCACGAATATCTATTTGAATAATAGACGTTTTTTTGTTATTTTTCCATGGATACACAAATTTTTTATTTTATTTTTTCCACCAAACTAAATTTTACAGGGGCGGGTTGTGTCACTATTTGTTGTTTCACCCATTCCATCTCTTCTTCAACGTTGACTCCTCATGCTCCATAAATGATGGTTTAATTGTATCAAGCTTCGTCCAAAATACGTCAATTGCATCCAATGAGATTTTAGTGCCTGCATTATAAATTATAAATCTATATAAAATCATTACTGTAACAAAAAAATGATAAATATGAAACGACTATTACCAGAATGTTCATATTTTTCGAGCCGACAAGCACAAGGCAACCCACAACTAGTGAAAAGTTGACAACCACATGTTGCATTTGCTGAGCGCATCACATGCAATTTAGTGTTTTCGGCAACTAATAAATCAAGACCTTTGTGTGACACTTTGCCTCGTAGGTAATCAAACAACGGTAGATTATGATGATTCATAATTTTAATTTTGCTTGTCTCAAAACTTTCTTTTAAATTTATTTCTTGTGCGTTTACCAATTGATCAACAAACTCCATAAGTCTATCCAGTGAGCTATTTGTTGATTTAAGATATCTTTTTAAATTTGCATGTTGACTCTCGACTCTGTTTGTTGTGTGTTGGCCAAAATTGTGGTTTTAGTTAGTCCAGGCTGATACAAACATTTTCTTGTAATTCTATAACCAGTTTTTGTTTATATATGACAATACTCCTGAAAATATATTTAAAAAAATCAAATTAAGTGTTATATAAGAGTATTGTATGTATATATGTATGTAATGAAAAACTTACTTTCTCGTTTCGCTTCAACTAGTTGTTCGTATAGAACGTTATAGTTATACTCGTAAATATCTGGCGTGGGAGACTCACACAAACGTGCCCATGCATATTTAAACTTTCGCTAGTAAAACTTGTTTTACAGTGTTTCACGATATTCTCATTAATATGCCACCTGCATAAATACTTTGAATCATTCGGAAATACTTTAACACATGCGTTCATTAAAGCAAGATCTCTGTCTGTTATTATGACTCGCGTCTCCATACACCTATTTAACGTATCTTTCAATCTATTTAGCACCCACTCAAAATTATCTTCTCGTTCTTTACTAATAAATGCATGAGCAACACAAAATGTCTTGTGTGTCGAGGTCACACCAACAATCTGAACAAACGGAAGTTTGTACATGTTTGTTTTATACGTCGCGTGTATTATCAGCACGTGGGGGAATGCACGCCAAGTGTCGTATGATTTTGGATGACAAAAAAATATATCTTCTACGGTATTTGTATCGGGATCTTCTCGGGTGTAATAAACATACCTTTTAGAAGATAAAAGGTTTTCTAAAACTTGTATTGGTGTTTCACCGACTTTATTTTCACTTCTTATCTTATATTGAGCGTTGTATACGTCTCTGGTTATGAATGCGTTCTTTGGATTTTGCTTTTTCAAAGCTGATAAGATGTTACGAGGCTCCATGTTCTGATCGGTAAGTTGTTCCACCAAATTGAATTCGTTTTGAGAAAACCTTCTTACAAATGGGTGCCCCTCCATATGTTGAGCGGGATCATGGTTATGTTCGTCATTTCTCACCTCTAATTTCCACGAACGACGTTTGTTGTCATATATCCCCACTAATTTAAAAGGACATCTGATTTTTTTGCTACCAGATCGTCTAATTGTTGCTTTACTTTTGTGTTCACCACCACGATCACAAATAAGCCACACCTTTACGACCTGACCTTCCTTTTTCTTTGATCTTCGTGTAATAATAACATAACCATTATCACGTCCCCTATTAACAACCCAACAGACTAGCTCATCGAGTGATAAAAATTCGTGACGTGTTTCAAACGATATTTTCGTGTTTTGATTTTCAGCACTCGAGAGATAGTTTATATTACTTTGTTGCGGGTCATAACTTGATTCTCGGCAAATCTCGAACTCATCATCGGGAACCTAAGGTTGGTTTAAATCTGGCAATTCGTAAGCAGAATGAACATACGAATCATCTTGATTACTATCTGCCACGTACGAAACGCTTGAATATTCACCAAACAAATAGTTACCATCCCAAAACGACATAGCGAACGAAGAATCTTGGATCACTTCAAATTCAACCGTGCTATATGTTCCGTGGCAGCCCTATAAGACAAATGGTATTTTTTTAAGAAAATAGAGTTTTGTGGTTCAATTATTTCTTCAAAATAATAATTTTTCTCTAAAACTATAACTCTTATTTCTTTTATATACATACTTACATACACATAAATCTCTTGAGTACTTAATAATCATTTCAACTAACTCGGGTTCCACGATACTAGTCGGTTATGATAAAAAAAATTTGAAAATTAATTAAGTTTACCGTAACCGACTAGCATCGATGGAACCCGAGTTAGTTGAAACGATTTTTTAAGTATGCAATTCAAATATATGTATATAAGTATGGAAATACTTAATGAAATAAGAATTAAATGTTTACCGAGTAATTATGTGACATAAGAAAATGTTGAACCACAAAACACTCATTTCCTTTAATTAAGATCAACGTTTCCTTCGTAACAAACGAAATATAAACGCATTCATTTGATATTCGATGCGTTTATATATCATCGAAAGAATCTTAAGTCGCGTCAGTATAATTCGAAATAAAGCCTATACGCCGCGTATGGACCCATACATGGCGTATAGCCTTTTCAGAAGACAAAACTGGCGAAGTCAACTCAGTCATTCAGCGAGTCTATACGCCGCGTATGGGTCCATACGCGACATATAGGCCTGGGTTGTATGGGTGTGGACGCATCTCCACCGACACCTATACGCCGCGTATGGCCCCATAATTATGCTATGAAACTTAGAAAAAATGGTATTAAAATACTTTAAAGTGTATTTTATTATTTAAACTTAAATTGTGTCATATATTTTAAAAGTGTATTTTTTATTATAATATCAAGTTTTTAAAATTTTACAATATCAAACTTTTTTATTTAGAAATTTTAAAAATAATATAATTTTCTTTCTCTAATAAAAGAGTAAATATGAGTGCCACATGTCATCACTATAATTCTCCTCACTAAAATTTTCCCGCCTCTCTCTCCTATTAAATAATTACTTTAATTACTAATAATATTATTTTAATATTTTTTAATATTTATTAAATTGAGAAACAAATATATTTATTAAGTTTATTTCTAAATAAACCAATACTTTAAAAAGTCAATTTTTTAAAAACAAAATTAAGCAAATTTGGAAGTTGTAATAAGAAATTTTTTTAAAAAATGTATTTTTTACGGTTTGTTTTAAAACAAAATGTTTATTTAAAAAAATTAAAAATAATATTTTAAAAAGTCGATATCACTGTTTTAATATTATAGTCATTTATCACATGTAATTTAAGTTATATCATATTTTATAATATCATTTTATATATAATAAATTTATTATATTAATATTTTATTTATTCAACCGTGTAATACACGGGTTTACTAAAGCTAGTTACTATATATATTTTTATTATTTATTTGGAGAGAGAGGCGGGAAAATAAAAATAAGAATACTTAATATGTTGACATGTGACATAAAAAACTTTTTTTATTATAGGTTATACATATTATATATATTATTAATATAAGTAGTTTATACATGTATTTTATAGTTATATATAAAATTTAAATACGTTTTTATATCCAACACATAAATTTATAATTTAACACCATGTTTTTACCTATTTAATCCCACAAAAATAATAAGAATAAAAATTCGGTTCAAACCTGTCCGGTTTCCCTATCTGACCACCAATTCAGGTTAAAATCGGACCGATCACCTATCTGATTCCCGATCGGACCGGTTGGACCAACCGGATCACCATGCTTACAGTGGATTTTTTATCTCAATTCATATAGTTACACTAAAAATAATTATATTTTCTTTTTTTCAGTTAAATAATACTTTATATTTTTTTTTATCATTACATTATCCATTACTCTACTCACAACCATTATTATAAGTAAGTTTAAGTGTTCTAATATATTGGTGTAGATTTATAGGTAAGTTTAAAGGTTGTCTGGATTAGACATATTAAAAAATAAATTTTTTATACAATTTTGATCGGGTTTTATCATATTGTGCTTCCTAATTTAAGGTGCACAAATTGAGACTCATGAAAAGGTACAATATCCATGCTTTTACGACGTTTTGGCGACACAAAATATGTTTAGAATGATGAATAGACCAATAAGTTGAAGTTGCTTTACAAGGGATGCTATTTTGGTTATACAAATATTATGATTGAATTGATGACTACTGTATAAAATGACAAATCAAATCGGTCGGGTTGTATGGGTTGACCAACTCGGTTAACCACCAAAAATGTTGATTTGACAACTTGTCACTTTGAGTTATAAACTTATACAGCTTGAAACTTCAGTGAAACACAAGCTATATATACAAATACATATCTTTGTGGGAGTTATTTGGAAATTGTATATGTTATGGCTATAGATCAGTTCAATATGGCAAGAATACATATATAAACCATAAGTATGTTAGGCGTTTGCTCTCAACATTTCTTCCATCAACCCACGTCGATTATATCTCCGTCAAAGAAATATATATGATCCAATCTTCCTATGTATTGCCATATATAAACTCGTGATACGTCGTCTAAAGACCATAATTAAATTGAAGAACTTTGATACACGATAACGATACCTAGACCGATCTTTGAATACATGATCCATTTTCTAGGAAGCAACAACATGTTAAAAAACATGATCTTAAAAATGTTAAAAATAACGTCGCATCACCTATGGCATCCAAATATGAGCTAAATTATAACTCTCGTACCACTTCTTAGGATTGTTTATTTAATTAACCAATCATGCGCAACAATAACAATCTAACACATAAGTCTACATGTATCATTCTAAACCTGCTTGTTTTTTTCATGTCTCAAATTGGCCGAATGGTGATGGTTTGTCCAGCCTAGCCAACTTGTCTTGATTCATATGGTCCAATGCACACCCATGTTAATATTATATGTACCACTAAAAGTAAATGAATAACAAACCATACTTAACTAGAATATCATATTTTGAAATAAAGTAATGATTGTTTACGAGGGTGAACTTTGGAGCAACCAGTAAGGTTGTTGACTTATAACTTTGATATCATAAATTTAACTTGTGGAAAATAGCCTATTACATAAAGTGTAAGGCACAACTGCATACATCAGATGACGAAACGATCCAGCTTCTGTGCATAACAAGAGTTAAGTCAAGCACTGAGTATGCTTTTGTGAGAGATTTTTACGAAATTAGAAACTTGGTAAATGGGGCAATGGGACAACCTTAATTCGTTGATATAGACACACCAAATGAACCTAACAAACTAGATTTTGCGAATTAAATTTAATGACATGCATTTTTCCATGTTAAATAAAAGGATTATAAGTTGTTTAGAGTTTTAACATTAAGAAAACTAACATATATTGTTACAATCACCCCACTAACATAGTATGACGAATTTTCATTAACCCAAAAAGGTGTAGAGTCAAACTCAAATTCATTTCATTCATAAGTCAGAGGCATGTATGGCATTCCATTATTAATTATTTAAAGCTAAAGTCAAACATCAAACATCATCAATTGTTACACGTTTTATTACAGGTCAAATAGCTAAAGTCGAACATCAAACTCAAATATCTGTAGAAGAAAAACTGTACCAAATCTCTACAGTCTATAAAAAAACTGTTTGATTTTTAATATCTAATCACCCCACTAGCCGCTATCTTACTATCTTCTATCAAATTAACCAAGCCTTGCGTTACTAAGTGCTTCATTGGGGTTCTCGTAATTCTATTGTAATAATCAAGCCACTAAAACTATAATCAAGATTCAAAATAATTGATTAACTCCGATCAACACTATCACTTAAATACCAAAACCAAAATCAACTAAGATTTTCAAAATAACCGTCATTGTGGCGAGTGACAAGTTGGGGTGCGCGACGGTTGTGATGCGAGATGGTTGGGGTGTGTGATGGTTGTAAGTGACCGGTGGTGAGGGGCGATGGTAGTGGGTTGGAGGCGGTTGGAAAGCGGAGAGGGTAGAAGGGTTTTGACAAGAGAAGGGTTTGAGAAGGTTGAAGTTATGGTTTTTTGTCCACACCAAGAAGAGCACCCACAGACTTATATTAATAAAATCTCTTCGAAAAAACAAATACTTTGCAGACACTGATGTTTGCGTGTGGTCAGCGCGGCGTAAACAAAAGAAGCTTCGCAGTTGCCGCGTAAACAGAAGAAGCTTCGTTAGATCTTTTTGAAGAAAACCAACACCACCTTAGTGGTGTGTGATGATCAAAAACCTAGAAGAAGCCAAGAATTTAAAGTTATTAAAACTGAAAATTAGACCATATAAAGGTGATTCGATGTCAAACCTGTTTCTTCCCATTGATTTCGAACCACCCTCAAAATTTGTATACAAATGAAGAGGTTAAAAGTGGGATATCAACAATTCAACACTCAAAAATTTTGTTTTATATGAAGGGGTACCTACATTCACTAGTTGTGAGAGCACCCCCTCCATCCTTTAGATAATACAAGTAATCCAACAAAAAAGATGCAAAGTAGTCGTACCTTAGGATCAATGTGAAGTGAAAACCTGAAATTGAAGCATAAAATAAGTGTAAGGAACAATACCAACTCGAATATATCTTAATAAAGTTGCAAATATATGCTTGTCTTAACCTGTTACGGGTAAAAATTCCAAAAAATCTTATGAAACCTTTCTATTTGCCTTAGGTCGTACTTGTAAATCACAAAGGAAAGATGTTGAAAGTGGGATATCAGCACTGATGGTTCTTCTGTCTTCATCTTCTTCGTCGCTTCGAATTCTGGATAATTACAAACTTGTAGCACCAAACACAACTCCGATTTCCAAAATAAATGAACACAAGGCATTTTTGTAATTTTAATAGTCTTCATCTCCTATGTGTTTCTTCTTCTCACAAACAATAAATGGAGGGTGGGCTTTTAGGGATTTGTTGCGGTGTAGGTGTTACGAGACGGATGAACTAGACGTAGTTAGGGCTGTAAACGAGCCGAGTCGAACCAAGCCAGGATGGGCTCGAGCTTGAGCTCGAAGCTTATTGAGCCGAGCCAGCTCGAAAATTTTAACGAGCTCAAAACACCGGCTCGAGTTCGGCTCGTGAAAAGCTCGAGCCAGCTCGTGGCTCGTTCGAGCCGGCACGAATTAATTTTTTTTAAAAAATTTTCACATTAGTTTATATAAAAACACAAAAATATATATTAGGGTTTTTATATTTTGTTGGGTACGCCGTAAAAGATCATTATTTTGAATATAAACAATTTACTATTAAGTTATATATATTTTAAACAAAATACTTAATGTTTCTAAAAAAATCCATTTTTATTTTTAAGAAAACATTTTTAAAATCCTAATATAAAAATAATAATCATACTAATAGTAGTAGTAGTAAATAATAATAATTATACTATATAAATATATATATATACATATATTATATGCACCGAGTCACGAGCCGAGCCAACGAGCCGAGTCACGAGCCGAGCCAACGAACCGAGCCACGAGCCGAGCTCAGACCGAGCTAACCCTGGCTCGAGTTCGGCTCGCTTAGAATTCGAGCCGAGCCGAGCTTTTTTCGAGCAAACTTCCAGCGAGCTTCGAGTTACGAACTTTTTGTACAGCCCTAGACGTAGTGATGTGCTCCAAATTATACATAAAAATCCTATCAAAAGCAAATCAAATATTCCTGAATATCTCTCTTAAAATGAATTAATATGTACTTAAAAATGTTAAATTGTGTTTTCAGATGTTTAAAGTGCAAGATGGACAAAAGAAGCATATTTGACAAGAAATTAAAGTAATCCGAGCTTTGTCCAAGCATAGGGTTGTGCCTCATTAAGTACGCCTCCATGTCTTGCCTGAAACACACCCCCATGCTAAATTGACACACCCCCATGTTTGGACATCTGACAGACAAAAAGTACTGTCCCCTAAAAGCAAGCACGAGGTCGTGCTCATGAGACACGGGGTCGTGCCCACCTCCAACACGGGGTCGTGCCCCATCAAGCACAGGGTTGTGCCCGACACAAACTGCACGTACGAGTCGACCAACTTTTGTAAGCATTGTACTAGCACGGGGTCGTGCCTTTTAGGCACAAGGCCATGCTTAAACACTCCAGAAAGCCTATAAATAGTGGATTAAGTTCACCATTTTTGGTAAGCTTTGGTGGGAGAGTTACTCTACAGAATTCTCTCGGGAATTGAGTCTTCAAGACCATTTAAAGGCTCGGGAGGTGCACACAACACTTGGAAGAAGCTCGGGATCATCTAAACATCATCCATTGTGGATCACCAGTTTGATTGTTCCATTTCACCGATGATTTCATATCTATCTTCTATGTTATTTGTTGTTATGTTCAAGCTCATTATGAGCTAAACTCTTATTATCATCCTAATTGGATGAAAAATATATAATTTGTGATGAACTAATGGTGTGATATATATTATGTTAATGTTATGGTGGTCTTAGGATAATTTTGATGGGTATCATCTACATTTGAATGGAAAGGTATAAATTTATTGTTTGTGATTGTGATTGTCATACACGGTTGAAAATGTATGATTAACTTTCATTCGCGAAACCGGTTTTCATATTAAATCTATGGCTAATGAACTAGAAATGATTATTATAAATTATATCACCTTAACTTTCTGATCATTTACGGGTTCCATTTTATTAGTCTGAGAAATCTACAGTAATTGTTATGGTTTTCTAAAATTAATGGTATGTTAGAAAGGAACCTGATCAACTCTTTTTTTAACATTAAGTTATGTTTTCAGAAATCGTATGTCAAATAAGTCACAAAAGATTCACCTACATTACTAGGGCTTTGATCTAAGCAGTAAAATCAGTGTGACGTGATCCTAGTCACTACTGAGCAGGATAGACAATAAATCATGCCAACTCATCTTTATAAACATTAACATAATTACATTAATCAATATCTTTAAATTACACCACCAATTCATCATAATTACATAAGTGTAGTCTAATTAGGATGATAACCTTTATTCTCTGGTTTTAAATCCAAACGCTTCAATCTTAGTTTACTTTATTTTAACTATTGTTTTTAAACCCTAAAAAATCTTATCAATGCAACTTATTATTTTCTCAAACAAAAACCAAATTTGATAATCAAACCTCAAGGTTGTTGAGTAGCTAGATGTGTTCACGGATTGATACTCGGTTCTTACCAACACTATATTACCACACGACAGTTACACTTACCTTTTGTGTGTATGGTTTAGTATTTATAATAACCAATTAAAATTGAATATGTGCAAATTTTTTTATCAAAATACATACACTTCGCATCGCATCACGTAGCCAATGCGGTTTTCTAATAGTGATATTCTGATTGCAACCTCTTTGCTTTGCGATTTGCAGAAGTAGGTACCTTTTGGTAGTAGATAAAGAGGTTTCATGAGAAATTTTTCGAAATCTCTTTTGTTTTATGCATGTGTTTAATTTTCAATTCAGGGTTTTGTTTATACTTTACAAACAATTGATGGAGGTGTTTTTTCTTTTAGGAATTGGTGTCTTGTTTGGTGCTACAAGTTCATGATTATCAGGAGTTTGAAGCGATGAAGAAGAAGAAGATATGTGTAATGAGGCCTGATCTTAATAAGGTGAGAATACCCTAAAGAAAGTCATGTGGATACCACACATACATTATTAAAATTTAAAAAAAGCCCTTACATTGACATTGTTCATTTCATTGATAAATTAACATACATGTTAATTAACATACATGTTAATTAACATACATATTAGTTTGAAATCATTGAAAAAATCATAAAAGTTATTTTTAGATTTATAGTTATGGATGACAATGAGAAGAGCACATGTTTGTCTCATATTTAGTTGTAAAATCATACCCATATCTACTAAATATCTACAAGTAATTATCATGTATTAGGTATACTAATAGATATTAGGTATCAGGTGTGATTGCTAGTTTGTTAAAAATTTATCATTGGATTTTCAAATATATGTTGTTGCTATTTTGTTTTTATACAAGTTTAAAACCTAACGAAATCATAGATCTAAAAACTAAAAACTAATAGACTAGATGACTACTTTAGTACTAAATGAGAAAGTAAATAAAATATAAAAGGACTCAGGTACATATGTATCTATGTGACTATGTTCCGAAAATCAAACTAGTTATCATCTAAATACTTATTCCATACCCATAAATTTTCTATAACTAATCGCATACTCAATCTCTTAGAAGAATACCCATTCCATTACACTTACAAATGTTTTTACTTTATTTTCAGTTCATCAACTGCAATATTTGTTCACGAGCATGTTAGTACTTTAATTAGTTTCAAATAGTTCCTTGCATCTTATTCCTTTGGTTTTAAATTTTGCTTTCAAACCTTCAAGTATATCGATTTCATTCACCATTATATTATAAGACTAGCTTTAGTAAACCCGTGTATTACATGGTTTAAATAAATATAATATTAAACATACTAAAGTTATCTTAGTTATATAATGATATTCTAAAATAATATATGATTTAAATACGTAAAAGTAAAAATTATAAGTAATAAAACAATGATATCAACTTTATAATTTTTTTCAAAAAAATCAAAAATTTTGTTTTAAAAAATAACATTTTTATAAATGTTCTTATTATAACTCTCATATTTAATTATTTTTGTTATACAAAATTTACTTTTTAAAAATACTAATTAAAAATATGTTATATTTTAAATAAGTTTGATGTTGTAGTAAAAAAATTATTTTTTTTTAAATTTATTTCTTTAGAAATAAAATTAATAAAAAGATATATTTTTTAATTTGTTGGAAAACCATTATTAATCTAAAAAATACTTAAATAATATTTTTATAATTAAGGTAATTATTTAATAAGAGAGAGAAGCGGGAAATTTTTGTGAGAATGAATGTGGTGTTTACATGTGTCCTAGATAGTTACCCTTTTATTATAGTAGTAGGATTAGAAATAACATTAATAAAAAGATATATTTTTTAATTTGTTGGAAAACCATTATTAATCTAAAAAATACTTAAATAATATTTTTGTAATTAAGGTAATTATTTAATAAGAGAGAGAAGCGTGAAAATTTTTATGAGAATAAATGTAATGTTGATGTGTGTCCTAAATAGTTATCTTTTTATTATAGTAGTAGGATGATAAACATTTGTGATCATTTGATTTTATCTAAAAAAACAATTAACCATCAAAAAAGTGGTCTAAGGATACACAAGGGGCAAGGCTAACCACTGGCATTTTTTGCAGACGTTAACTAGATAGGGAATAAGTTTGTCATTTGTTAAATATGCATTCCTTGCTAGCCTCCGATGTCTTAGGATGTGGATTTTTAGTTTAATTTATAAAGAAGTAATTACACAATTATGATTTTATAAATTTAAGTTGTAAATCTTCATTTGTATTTAATGTAATCGCCTCTTTTAGTTTAAACAAATAAGAATATATAGTTCTGGTGTTAAATTTTAATAGATAATAGATTTGACCCGTATATCACATTGGTTATTGCAATTTCATATTCTAAGTTATTATTGTCGGTTTTATGATTTTAACGCTCACGGTTCGGCTTTTAACAAGTTTTCGGGGTCATGTTGACTTTGGTTAATTTTTTTTTCATAGGTTACTTTTATATACTTAGTAACATATTTAGGCTCGGTTTTTTTAGATATTGGCATAAGAGCTTGTTTTTATCAATTTTTACTATTTAGCATGTTTAGCTTTTAAACTTTTTGTTTACTAATCAAATAAATTCTAAAAATTATGAAACTTAATTTCTACTCATTTATTAACATTATAAGAATATTGTAATTTTATAATTTATGAAATTTTATATTTTTATTATTTTTGTTATATTATCTTGTTAGTCCTATTAAATATCCGTTAAGTTTTGGTTTTGATATATTAAGTGCTTTAGTTCGGATTTTCCCTTTCCACCTATAAGATAAATAACATCTAAATAACCCAAAATTTTTAGTTAGTTATATTTCCAACTCTCTTTTTGTAATTTTCTCAAAATATATATTTTCAAGTTTTTAGACTTTTTATAAAATGTAAAATACATATCCATGAATCATGAAATTTTATAATTAGCTTATGTTAGACGTGATTAACTTTAATAAATATTTAGATTGTGATTTTAAACTCATTTTACATATTTTTACATTTGTAAGAAAACCGAGTTTTCGGGTGTACTAGTTTTACCAAAACTATATTTGTGATCAACAAGGATTTTGAAAAATATTTTATATCTTTTAGTTACTGAAAAACAAAGTATTTAAAGGGTCACAAGATTTTGGGGGTGTGATGAGGTTGGTTGTGTCACTAACGTGAATACGTGTTGATACATGATTTAATATCTTGCCGTGATAGATAGTGAAAGGAGTTCAAGGGATGTTGTAGGGTCTTAAAATGATGTGAAATAGCCGTCAATTATGGATTAGTTTAGGTTATATTATGGAAGAATGAAAAATGAAAGCCTAACAAAATGTAGGTGTGTGGTTGTGTAGTTACAACTCTTGGGTTGATTATAAGTTTCAAAAGGGACTAGAATATTGTTGATGTTGAGTGCAAAAAAAGAAGTGTTGATGTTGAGTGCAAAAAAGGAAAAAATGATAGAAATTCCAAGAGAGAAGTCTTTAGAGAGTGTTAGAGGTATAACTAGGGAAGAAAAATGAAAAGTTTGTGTGTGTGTGTTTGAGAGGAGGCAGTTGAGAAAATGGAGGAGAGAGGTGGGTCCCATTTTTTGGTCTTGGGAAGATTGTGGTTAGATGTTGAAAGATTATAGTAAGGATTGCAAGTAACAAAGTTGCATGGGACGTTAGAAGAGGATTGTGGAATAGTTGAGGCGATTTTACAACACTTAAATTTAAAATCTTTAAAATGTTTTATTAGTATTAGTATGTATTTATATATGTATGTCATGTGTATGCATGTATATATATGGGTGTGCATGTATACGTATACGTATACGTGTGTGTCGGGTGTGCATGCGTGCGTGTATTGTTTACATGAGTGTGTGTCATGTTGTATACACACACACACACACACACACATATATATATATATATATTATATATATATATATGTATATATATATATATGTATGTATGTGTATATATATATGTATGTATGTGTATATATATATTATATATATGTATGTATATATATATATATATGTATGTATATATATATATATATGTATGTATGTATATATATATGTATGTATGTATATATATATATATGTATGTATATATATATATATGTATGTATATATATATATATTATATGTATGTATGTTTGTATATGGGTGGTGATTATTTATGTTTGCATGTATGAATATACGTAATATGTGTTGTGGGTGCATGTATGTATGTGATGTACGCATGTTTCGTGCATGCATGTACAATATAAATGCGTGTGCCATGCCTATATATATATATGTGTGTATGAATTACATTACATTTATCCATTTATGTGGTTGTGTGGTGTGTTATATATTAATGCATGAATATGTATATTTGTATAAGTGGGTGTGTGTATGGGGTTATATGCATGCATGAATATGCATGACATGCGTGTGGTATGTGTGTCATGTATATATATATATATATGTATGTATGTGTATATATATATATGTATGTATGTGTATATATATATATATATATATGTATGTATATATATATATATATGTATGTATATATATATATATTATATGTATGTATATATATATATGTATGTATGTATATATATATATATGTATGTATATATATATATATGTATATATATATATATTATATGTATGTATGTTTGTATATGGGTGGTGATTATTTATGTTTGCATGTATGAATATACGTAATATGTGTTGTGGGTGCATGTATGTATGTGATGTACGCATGTTTCGTGCATGCATGTACAATATAAATGCGTGTGCCATGCCTATATATATATATGTGTGTATGAATTACATTACATTTATCCATTTATGTGGTTGTGTGGTGTGTTATATATTAATGCATGAATATGTATATTTGTATAAGTGGGTGTGTGTATGGGGTTATATGCATGCATGAATATGCATGACATGCGTGTGGTATGTGTGTCATGTATATATATATATATATGCATGCATGTGTATATATATATATGTATGTATGTGTATATATATATATATATATATGTATATATATATATATATATATGTATGTATATATATATATATTATATGTATGTATATATATATATGTATGTATGTATATATATATATATGTATGTATATATATATATATGTATATATATATATATTATATGTATGTATGTTTGTATATGGGTGGTGATTATTTATGTTTGCATGTATGAATATACGTAATATGTGTTGTGGGTGCATGTATGTATGTGATGTACGCATGTTTCGTGCATGCATGTACAATATAAATGCGTGTGCCATGCCTATATATATATATGTGTGTATGAATTACATTACATTTATCCATTTATGTGGTTGTGTGGTGTGTTATATATTAATGCATGAATATGTATATTTGTATAAGTGGGTGTGTGTATGGGGTTATATGCATGCATGAATATGCATGACATGCGTGTGGTATGTGTGTCATGTATATATATATATATATGCATGCATTAGTTTGATTTTTTCTCTTATTATAAGTTTTATAGATTTTAAAGGATTTTTATAGGATTTTATAATTATGTTAGATGTGATTCCCTTCGATTTTTAGCTAACTCTTACAAATTATACATATTTGATTTGAGAACTTATTAGATTTTATTAGATTTAGTTAGTTAAATAATATGTAAGTATTATTTTGTTTTGTTAATAATTAATTGGTTTAAAGAAGTTTTTAAATACTTTTGTAAAAGTTCATAACTTTTTTTATGTTTTATACATTTAAATATGCTTATGCTTAAAGCTTTGGTATTTATTATTTATTAGTTATATATTATAGTTCTCATAGTTAGGTTTGTTTACAAGTTACAATAGGTCTTCCTATGATTATTTATCATCGAGAAAAAGAAATCCGAATAGCAACTAAGTTCATTAAGGTATTAGGCCTGGTCCCATTAAGGTCGGTTGATCATAGCACATAATTTTATTGTGCCCGAAATGGTTTGTTATTTGTTAATGCGATGTGGTTCAAAGCCCTTTTAGTTTTATGGTCCAATAGCCTGTTTGGGCTTTGATAGGCCAAAGTCCATCAAGGTGTGCTTATATGTGGGTCTAAGCCCAATTATTGTTGGCCATTTCATGGGCTCCATGTCTAGATCAAACCTAATGTCATTATGCAGCTTGTTCTAGGTTTTTTTTATGAATTTTGGACTTAAAAATTGATGTACATGCACGATTCCAGATATGCATAGAATAGAGTTAATAATTTTAACACTAATAAATAATTAGGTTATATACAGGTTTAACAAATTAATCATAAAGTTAAAACACTTGATCATTGTTTTGTAATTTAGTTATATAGATAATTGTCTAATATAAAAACATACTGAACTTAACATATTACAAACTAGTGTTATGTCATGCCAACATGACTTAATTATAGATAAAATTAATAATAATGTAGCAATGACAAATTCATTAGGAATTTATACCAAAGTAGTTTTTTCCAAACTAAAGAATAAGTTCTATACATCAATCATTTTCTCTTTTTCTCCTAATTATCTAAATCAGAAGAATAATATAATATAAATATTGCAACAAACTAGGGGTGAGTAACGGGTCGGTCCAGCATAATATGGTGGCCTAGACCGCAAATGGTTTTTAGCCTTGTGTTTTTTGATGAGAGAAAAATAAAATTTTAAAATATAAATGAAACCAATCAATGGATTTGTTTCTTGGACTCGTTGTTATAATATAGACAAATTGGTAACACATAAAAATACAAACCATACATTACTTGTCGTCATAATCTCTTTATGAGTTAATTTAGGAGACCGTGCAACAGTGTTCATCTATAACCGACTTAAAATTTATTTATCTGAAAACTTCTATTATATGCTAGTAAAACATTTTTTACATTTTTGGTGTTCAAGGCAACCAATTTAACATATCTAAAGCAAAACCCAACTATTTTTTTTGCCTAATTGTAATCGGGCCGGACTGAACCCGAGCTCATATCCGCGGGTTTGGACCAAAACTGACCTGTAACCGTTTACAAAAGGAAAGCCGGCCGTGGACTGAAACCACTAACCCATACACGGGTCGGTCTTAGTTTTCACGGGTCGGTTGCGGGTCTTAACCGGGTCGACCCGCGAAGTGCACACCCCTACAACAATGTATGACTTGAGATCAAATGCAAGTTTTAAATCCTCTTCGACTCCTTCCTAAACTAGATGATATCATAAAACTATTAAAATCAACAAATATGAAATTATTATTTAATAAATAATAAATTTAAATATGTTACTTTCACTACAACTATTATAATAAATACTAAATATAAATATGCAACTTTTACTACAAAGTGTTGCAAACTAGCAATAAGCAATAAATATAAGTATGTAACTTTCATTTGTATTATTGTAGTAGTTGTTAAGTAGCCGTAAGAAACATTAGTTATTGTCAGCCATGATAACAATACAATGCAGACAATTGCTTTTTGACTATTGCATCTTTTTGAAATAAAAATAACGTATTTTTCATCAAACCAAACAAACTATCAAGAACATATAAAAACCTATAATTATGTTCACAGTCATAAACTTTATTGTAGAAATATTAATATATCGTAGACAATTTAGATATATCACATATCATTTATTTACTATCTCAATATGTTGTTTAGCAATACAATTGACTAACTCGTGTTGGTTTTCAAAGTAGAATACTAAAATCACAACGTATCACAAGGTAATATACGAACAAAATTTTTAGAGTTAGATAATAATAAATATAAACTGTATAAGCACCATGTATCATAAATTTCATATGATTTGATAACATTTATAGATACACAACATGTAAAGAGATTTCTGACTTTTTAATTTTTTGTTACCCAAAATAAGAAATCGTTATGACTTGAAATCTAGAGATTCTAAAGAGAATTAAAAGTTTCAAGCTTATTTTCTTTCCGCTTATGTTTTTTCTTCCCCATATTCCATGATTTTGCATAAATTCTCCTTCCTATTTCTCTGACCCCTAAAAAATTATGCAAACCAAATAAAAATCAAGATAAAAATAAATGAAGCACACACATACAACATTGTAGAGAGAGACTGATGCAACCCAAACACCCAAAGTCTTCTCTGCATGCATGCTGCACAAGTACTGAAGTAGAATGCTTCGGAAGTTTTACACCAATATCAGAAATATTCCAAAGATGAAATCTTCCAAAGCCAAGACTAATATCTTCCGAAGCCAAAGATCAAGTCTTCCGAAGCTTCAAAGACAAAGTCTTTCGAAGCCAACACTAGAAGACAGATTTCTTCTGAAAACTTTTAACAACATGCTTTATCAGATGTACTTTTCCTTAAAGCTGGACACATTTCCGCTGCAACTCTAAAAAGCCACCAACTTACATAAGTTGGTGAAAAGGTCCATACTTTAGGTAAACTGTACATTGAGGTCTTGAGTCTGTAACTTTCTATTTTATTTACTTTATCCTTTTTGTAATATATTAGGATGTGAGCTATGACATGTCATAGTCACAAAATCAAAAGGCAATCTGCCTTTTGATTCTACATTGATTTTGTTTAGTGTTTAGTCAATTGTATCCAGTTGGCTTTCATAGTATGATAGCCTGTAGGATGTAGTATAAGTATCTCATGTTCTTGTAACCATTAGAATATGCTTTGTAACACTTGTAATAGAACATAGAGAAAGCAATATACTGCATTTTTGAAAACCATACACTTGTGTTCTTGTGTTCTGTCTCTCATATTACTTGTGTTCTTAGTGTCTCATTTGTGGTTAATCCAGTTTACTGTTGGATCAAGAAGAAGGCTAATACAACCAAAACTAGATCACTTAAGTTATTTTGATGTTGCATGCAAAGGCTTCCGAAGCTTATCGTGGAATTTCCGAAGGTTGTAGAGCTCTTCTGAAGACAAAGGGAAAGTCCAACTTCCGAAAACAGAACTCTACTTCCGAAGACAAATGCATACTTCCGAAGTTCAAGACTTAGAAGAATAAAGTAAAGACCACTTCCGAAGTATGATGAATAGAAGAAGTCTCCAAGCCTTGGAAGAAGCAGCCTCTTCCGAAGTATGAACTGGCTTCAGAAGTACTTACTCTTCCGAAGCCATTTAACCTTCGGAAGACACTGCTATAACCAGTGGACATAAGTATGGTCTCTGACATTTCGCTGCAGACTTCTGATACAGCATGGCTTCTTCCTAAAGAACCATGTTGTTGACCATACTTTATTCCATTGTTTACCTTTTCACAATAGTACAGTTGCCATCTTTAGTTGGTGACAAAAGGTAAGTCAGGGACATGTCCTGACTACCAAATCTCAGATAAGACTTTATCTGAGATACCTTAACTATAGTCTTGTAGTATAGGCTTTAGCTAAAGGATCCCAGCTGGTATCAAAGTATATCCGGCTATAGATAGTATTATATATAGGTTCTCCTTGTAACTCATAGAGATAAGATTATCATCTGCTTGCAAGAGTCTTTGTATCGTGAGTTGAGAATCAATATATAAAAGTATCTTGAAAATTATCTTTCTATGTTCTTAGTTACTTTTCATATTGTGATAAACTCTTATTGATTCTTACCCGAGTGTGATTCTAGGTGAGTTTGAGAGAAAACATTTGTGTTTAAGTGACAAACACCGATCCTGCAATTGGTATCAGAGCTTCTCAGGCTCTTGATTGCGTGATCTAACCATCAAAATCAACCTGTTTTCACTCCTCCCTTCCATCCACTCACTCAAATGACCCTTAACAAATCCGAGGTAGAAATGGGAACAGTGACAAAAGCTCCCATCATTACCCTTGAAAACTTCAGGTCTTAGAGTAGAAGAATAGAATGCTTCATTAGATACCAAGACAGCAAAATGTAGAACTCTATAGTCAATGGACCGTACAAGCCAAAGGTGGCTTCACCTGGTGGAAACGTGCCATGATAGAGAAAGTTGTCGAGGACTATTCTGATGAAGACAGGAAGAAGATGGACATCGACAACAATGCTATAACAATTCTCATGACCGCAATACCGAACTCTATCATGGTGGGGTTCGAGCATTGCAAGACTGCCAAAGAATTGTTTGATGCACTTGCTCAGATGTATTCTTGCTCCAACGACTCAAAGAAGGACTCACTGAAGCAGCAGTTCGAGAACTTCACTCATGTTGCTGGAGAGACCCTCAGCCAGCAGTACTTCAGGTACATAGATCTTATCTCTTCCCTTCAGTCTGTGAAGATCACTCCTGAACTTAGAGATCTCACCAGAAAGTTCATGAGTACTCTTCCAAATGAGTGGACATTCTACTGTGTCTCTATCAAGAGAACAGAAAACTTGAACACTCTTTCCATGACTGAGCTTTATGGCATCCTTGATGGATATCGTCTAGAGATGGAGAGTAAGAAGGGCCACCAAACAAGCAGACCCATGAGTCTTCCTGCTAGCAACGCTTTAATGGTTGCTGAAGGCTCATTAACCCCAAAACCTCAGCATTTCCTGACTTATCAGCAGCCATCCTGCTCTTCTGGTCCCTACATCACTTATCCTGAGACTCCAAGGTCTCAACAGGCTCAACATATTCCCTTCCAGGAAAGTTGTGCCTTTGTTTCAGGAGGTGGACACTCAGGAGAATTTCAATACTGCCTTGATGATCTTGAGTGTTTTAGCCCAGATGACGTAGAATACGTGGACATTGTCCAGCAAATGGCTCTCTTAACTTATAGAGCAAAGAAGTTCTTTAAGAGAACTGGAAGGCATTTCCATCAAAACCCAACTACCATCAAGTTCGGGTTCGACAAGACCAGGGAAAAGTGTTACAACTGTAACCAACTGGGTCATTTTGCAAGGGAATGCATGGCTCCCAAGACCAATCCGGGAACCCCACAGGCCTCCACACATCCCTCAACCTCAAAACCCACTGAGAAGTCAACTGAAGCAGCACAGTTGTGGGATGCACTGAAACTGATGTATGAGGGTTCTTCTGAAGCCACGAAGAACAAGAAGGATCTCCTGAAGCAGCCGTTTGAAAACTTCACTTTCAAAATAGGTAAAACCATGACTGAGCAACACTTCAGGTATGTTGAGATAGTGGATACCCTTGTGGATTGAGGAGTTCCTCTTGAGAACAGAGACATTGTAAGGAAGTTCATGTCCTCACTTCCTAGGCAGTAGACACACTACTGTGTGGTGATCAAAAGGACTAAAAATCTCAAAACTCTTACTCTGACGGAGTTATATGGGATTTTTTATGGCTACCAGATATAGATGAACATGCAAGGTTCATCTGGCAACTCCAACAATCAAATGGGTTCAGCCCTGCATATGGTTGAAAGGGATAGAATAGAACCTCAACACCATCTCATATGCTACCCTGAAAACTCACCAAATGGTCCTTTCATCACCTTCCCAAAGACACCAAGGGAGAACTACACTCAAGGAAGCCCATTCCAAGAGACAAGCCCTTCTCAAGCTTTTGTGTCTTCTGATGAAAGTTGTGGCAACTCTCTTTTCACTCTTGAAGACTTAGACTGTATTCATCCAGATGATCTGGAATACATGGAAATAGTCTAGCAGATGGCTCTTCTTACTCACAGAGCCAAGAAGTTCTACAAGAGGACTGGAAGGAAGTTTCCAAGCAATGCAACCAGTGGAAAGTTTGGCTTGGACAAAGGCAAAGTCAAGTGTTACAACTGTAACTTGATGGGCCACTTTGCAAGAGAGTGTAAGGCACCTAAAACAAGTGGTGGCCAAACACAGTCCAGACCTACTACACTGACAACGCTCTCCAGAATGAGAAGCCAAAGTAGCAGGCTGTTGTTGCTATTGAAGAAGGAGGCTTTGACTGGAGCCTTCAGGTGGAAAATACGTCTCCAAATGAAGCACTAATGGCAGGTCATGATGAAGCCAAGGTATTGGAACATCTCTGTACTCTTGAATGCATTACTAAAGTTAATAGATACAGGTCCTATAATTTGGAAATGAGATCTGATCTTGAGTCATTAAACATTTTAAAATCTGATTTTAGAAAGTCTGAAAATGATTATAAACTGAAGATAGAGGACTTAGAGAAAATCATTTCAGTTCTAAAACATGAGCACACAGATTTTAGGACTCAGATCAAAGATCTCATAACCAAGCTAACTGAGTGCCAGGCTGAGCTTGTGATCAGCAAAGCCAGGGCAGAAAAGAGTGTTCGTGAAGAAGAGACCTTCAAGAACATGATATCCTCATCCCTGCATAACAAGGTATGCTATCAAAATAGGCAGGGAGTAGGATCTAATGAGATAGCTCCTCCATGCACAATCTTGTCTGTAAGACCTCCTAGGTATGGAACTTGTGAAGATGAGCTTCCTCTCATAGATCCTATGAGTGAAGAGGATGAAGAAGAGATAGTGAAGAATTCCTCTGAGAAGAGTGAAAAGGATGATTCGGAGAAGGGTCACTATTCTTCTGAGGAGAAGAAGAAGACTGTGATGACCAAGTCCATGAGAAAGAACTTGATTAGAAAGAGCAAAAGAAAAGCTAAGAAGGCTTAAGAGATCAAGGCTACTTTTGACTCTAAGTAGAAACAAGTTTTCATCTCTGCAGGATTTGAAGTAGTAAATACTGAAGACATCAACCAAAACTCCTCTGCTAAGAGTTCTGGTTCTTGTTCAAATCATCTCAGCAACAAGAAGAAGACTGATCTGTTGTGTACCACTGTTGCACAGCCTGGACCATCAAACTCCAAGAACAATCCCTAGCCCAAAAGGACTGTCTCAGCATCAGCAAAGATAAAGGTGGAGAAGGGATGTGACCAAAGACAGTTTCGTTCCCAGCAGAAGACTCTTGTGAAGAAGAAAATGGTGTGTGTCATGTGTGAAACTACCACTCACATTGCTATGGATTGTCCTTACAGTCCCAAAGGTACTGTCCATATGACTAAGATAAAGACTTCAAAGAGTTCCAAGAAGATTCAAGATTCGGAAGGAAAATCTATTTCCTTCGGAAGCTCCAAATCTAAAAAGAAGGAAAGTGGAAAATTACCTTCGGAAGAGAAGTTGGTCTCGGAAGAAAGGAATTCTTCCGAAGCACTGAAGTCTGCTGCAGTGTCTGAAGAATCTTCTGAAGGTTCAGTCATCAAAACTCCAAAGTCCTAAAAGCTTCCGAAGTTTTGAAGGTCAAGTCCAAGACTCCAAAAGTGGTGTGGATGTCTAAGAAAGATCAAGTGACTGAAAATTCTCCATCAACAACAGCTCAAGATCCTCTTAGCACAACCATAGGATCTATTACTGTTGCATTACCTTCTATGTCTATTAATGAGCCCAAGACAAGCAAGGCTTGGGTTTCCAAATGTAACTAATCATTTTCTTTGTGCAGGGACAGCTAAAAACAAAAAAAAATGCCTGGATCATAGACAGTGGTTATTCCAGGCACATGACAGGCAATAGGTCACTACTCCAAAATTTTGAAAGAATTGATGGAGGACCAGTTGCTTTTGGAGGAAATGAAGGTGGCTACATTTCTGGAAGGGGCAAGGTTACAAATGGTAAGCTCAGCATTGAGAAGGTAAACTTTGTCAAGGAGCTTGGGTACAATTTTTTGAGTGTATCCCAATTTTATGATCAGAGTCATAACATGCTCTTTACTGAGTATGAGTGCATTGTTCTCAAGCCTGGTGTGATCATTCCTCATGAGCATATCCTGCTTAGAGCCCCCAAAAAAGGGAACATGTACAAGATGGATTTGCAAGAAACATCTCCCTCTAGAGCAGTTTCATGCTTTCTGTCTAAAGCCAATAGTGATGAGTCTTTTCTTTGGCATAAAAGAACGTGCCATGTAAACTTTAAGAACATGAATAAACTAATTAAGCATGATTTGGTAACTGGAATGCCAAAGAAAAAGTTTACAAGTGATGACCATTATGTTGCATGCCTGAAAGGGAAGCAACATAAGGTATCTCATAAGCCCAAGAAAAAGAACTCCATCACTACACCCCTACACTTGCTACATATGGATATCTTTGGCCCCACTAGTGAAATGAGTCTAGGAAGAACCTCATAATGTTTTGTGATCACAGATGATTTTACAAGATTCACTTGGGTCTTCTTTCTTAGAACTAAGAATGAGACTCCTGAGATTCTGAAGAATTTCATCTTAAAGATTGAGAATCAATCTGATCACAAGGTCAATATCATAAGATGTGATAAAGGAACTGAATTTAAGAACCAAATCCTTGATACATTTTCTAATAAAAAAGGTATTACAAGACAATATAATGCTTCCAGGACTCCTCAGCAGAATGGTGTTGCACAAGAGGAAACCTTTCATTGGTTTTTTCAGGTCATTTGGATGTCCTTGCACCATCTTGAATACCAAAGATCAAATTGTCAAGTTTGCTGAGAAATCAGATGATGGACACTTTATTGGATACTCTTCTCAAGCTAAGACTTATTGTCACACCCCCGCTAAGAGCGGAAACACGGGGATGTAACGAGACGGGAATCGTCATAACACATGGCAAGCGATAGAGATGCAACATAATGATGATAAGCGTGTCATGACGACACTTGACAACAAGGGGACTTGTGTCGTGTTTAGTTAATATTCATGACAACATAGCCATAAACATGCACAAGCAAATGATCACACAAACATAGATGTAAACATTGTAATGTATTTCCCACAACCCGAGAACAAGTATCAAAAGAGTAATGTTGTTTAACAGACTACAACAAGATTTCCAAAATGTATGTTTAGTCTCAAAAATGCATCCTAGGGTCTCCACTAAGGCGGCACACCTAGATCCTCAGTTAGCATTGTCACCTGAAAAGATATGCTTAAAATGGTCAACAAAATTGTTGGTGAGCTCGCAGGTTTAAAAGTAAATAAAACCCGAGCAGGCTGACGTGTCACTATCACGGTAATCAAAATCCAAAAATCATTCCATTATTCATAACGATTATAATTTAAATAACCAAAAAGAAAACACTAGTCTAACATCCAA
This sequence comes from Flaveria trinervia, assembly GCA_025506515.1. Classification (NCBI taxonomy): domain Eukaryota; kingdom Viridiplantae; phylum Streptophyta; class Magnoliopsida; order Asterales; family Asteraceae; genus Flaveria; species Flaveria trinervia. The sequence goes on from CM046449.1 coordinate 1,518,160, forward strand.
CAGAAAAGTCATTACATCAAATTAAATAAACTCTTCTTTATGCAGACTTCCACTCTTCACTCCCCTCCCGGATGGCCCTGCTGATCTGACGTGCATGAAAACAAAAGCACGCCTGAGCATAACGCTCAGTGGACGGAATAACAGATAACAAAAATAACAAGATATAATGATGACAGAGGATAACATAATATTGAATAGAACATAACCCGAGCTAATAATCATATCATATAATAACTGAACAGAGGGAACACAGGTAGCGAGCCCGTGAACCAATGTGAAATGGAGTATGGGCAGACATACAGACCATTCACCAGAGTCCTAAATGGAGTGATGTGTAACCATCCATCAGGAAATACAGGACTAACCTAGGATCGATCCATACGCCTCTGAGGAAATAATAATATAACATAACGGCAAACATGATTTCAGAGTCCTCTTTAGAGACGCCGTGATCTCAGCTCACCGCCACGGTTGGTGCCACATTATTGATGCCGCAATAACATGTCTTGGTCACCCCCAAGATAGGGAGAGCTCGGGTAACAATTTACATAAATATATAACAGGAATCAAAACTATCTACGAACTAGCTACGAATAACAGGAATCAAAACTAGAGCTGAACGGGAATCAAATATGAAACAAGAATCAGGAATCCGTACCTTATCTTAACAAGGAACCACGTCTAAGTTGAGCTCAAGCCGTACGGAAACCTACACTTTAATATTTTACGAGTTAGGTTCACAACTCTTGATATAATTTATTTTAATATCCCAGCTACGAGGTGTTTTTTTAAGGTCTTAAATAATCATTAACCTTAACAAGACTTGGTACCCGTTTTAAATTAGTTTTAACACTATTAATAGTACTACACTTCTTTTGCCTAGTTTGTTAGTTAGAGTATACGAAATTACGGAGTTATATGTAGTGAATTTGGTTGCATTGAATGTCACAGTCACTTAATAATTTCTTTAGCAAAAGCCACCAATGAATTTCATAAAAATACATATATGTGTGCTAACTAACAGAAGAGTTCGTATAAAAAAATTAATTTTTTTTAACACTAACCGAGTATTAATTTAATCTATTTGCTTATGAGATGAGACTCTAAATTGTTTTGGAGTTATGAGCCACATGCCAACCTTCATAAAATACGAGTTGACTTTATTTGCTAATTATATAACATTATTCATATATTAATATTATAATGCTATCATCTTCTAATGTTAACTTTAAGTTGCAGAACCAAAACCCAATATCCAAATTTGAGAGTTCCATAGGTGGCTTGGTAAAACCCATATTTGCAAGCAACCTGATGACCATTTGTGTAGGTATACTTTTGTTAAAATCGATTTAACCATCTCTGTTAGTCGCCGGAACCAACTGACAATTATAAATGCCATACCAACCGTGAAGTTTCAATCACGAAAGAAACAGAGTACGAAACTTATTACCTGAGTTAAGGTTAGCGAGCTAGACGAGAACAACCGTTCGAATAGTTTGGGCAATGATCACGCAGAAACAAGCGGTAAGAGGCAGTGCCAGCGGTCACGGTTGCGAGGGAGACTGCGTAAATCATCGAAACGAACCATCGCAATCACATAAGAGTTAAGGAAATCTGAGTTTGAATAACACCCTAGGGGTTTTCGAGTGATCATACCTAAATTGTGAATCACCCGTAACCGATGTACGCGTAGGTTGCAACCGGTGGTGTAATAGTGTGGCTTTCCGAACAAGGTTCGATTCGACGGTGATGGTGGGGTCGAACGTGGTTCATGACGGTGATGTGGTGCGATGGTTTGCCGGATTTTGCATGAGCAGAATCATAGGTACTCCCGAAGATTCGTGTGGGGAATCAAAGATTTAGAGGTTTAAATTGGCAGATAGTTGCGCGGAAGTTGGAAAATTTGTTGCAAGTGATATCATTAATGAGAGTAATGAATAAATAAAAGTGTGGTCCATGGAATACACGTGAAATTTTCCATTAACTGCCATGCTATGATTTTATTATTATTATTATTATTATTATTATTATTATTATGTTATTATTATTATTATTTATATTTTACGGGTATTATACCTGACAACAAGGGGACTTGTGTCGTGTTTAGTTAATATTCATGACAACATAGCCATAAACATGCACAAGCAAATGATCACACAACATAGATGTAAACATTGTAATGTATTTCCCACAACCCGAGAACAAGTATCAAAAGAGTAATGTTGTTTAACAGACTACAACAAGATTTCCAAAATGTATGTTTAGTCTCAAAAATGCATCCTAGGGTCTCCACTAAGGCGGCACACCTAGATCCTCAGTTAGCATTGTCACCTGAAAAGATATGCTTAAAATGGTCAACAAAATTGTTGGTGAGCTCGCAGGTTTAAAAGTAAATAAAACCCGAGCAGGCTGACGTGTCACTATCACGGTAATCAAAATCCAAAAATCATTCCATTATTCATAACGATTATAATTTAAATAACCAAAAAGAAAACACTAGTCTAACATCCAACAGAAAAGTCATTACATCAAATTAAATAAACTCTTCTTTATGCAGACTTCCACTCTTCACTCCCCTCCCGGATGGCCCTGCTGATCTGACGTGCATGAAAACAAAAGCACGCCTGAGCATAACGCTCAGTGGACGGAATAACAGATAACAAAAATAACAAGATATAATGATGACAGAGGATAACATAATATTGAATAGAACATAACCCGAGCTAATAATCATATCATATAATAACTGAACAGAGGGAACACAGGTAGCGAGCCCGTGAACCAATGTGAAATGGAGTATGGGCAGACATACAGACCATTCACCAGAGTCCTAAATGGAGTGATGTGTAACCATCCATCAGGAAATACAGGACTAACCTAGGATCGATCCATACGCCTCTGAGGAAATAATAATATAACATAACGGCAAACATGATTTCAGAGTCCTCTTTAGAGACGCCGTGATCTCAGCTCACCGCCACGGTTGGTGCCACATTATTGATGCCGCAATAACATGTCTTGGTCACCCCCAAGATAGGGAGAGCTCGGGTAACAATTTACATAAATATATAACAGGAATCAAAACTATCTACGAACTAGCTACGAATAACAGGAATCAAAACTAGAGCTGAACGGGAATCAAATATGAAACAAGAATCAGGAATCCGTACCTTATCTTAACAAGGAACCACGTCTAAGTTGAGCTCAAGCCGTACGGAAACCTACACTTTAATTATTTTACGAGTTAGGTTCACAACTCTTGATATAATTTATTTTAATATCCCAGCTACGAGGTGTTTTTTAAAGGTCTTAAATAATCATTAACCTTAACAAGACTTGGTACCCGTTTTAATTAGTTTTAACACTATTAATAGTACTACACTTCTTTTGCCTAGTTTGTTAGTTAGAGTATACGAAATTACGGAGTTATATGTAGTGAATTTGGTTGCATTGAATGTCACAGTCACTTAATAATTTCTTTAGCAAAAGCCACCAATGAATTTCATAAAAATACATATATGTGTGCTAACTAACAGAAGAGTTCGTATAAAAAAATTAATTTTTTTTAACACTTAACCGAGTATTAATTTAATCTATTTGCTTATGAGATGAGACTCTAAATTGTTTTGGAGTTATGAGCCACATGCCAACCTTCATAAAATACGAGTTGACTTTATTTGCTAATTATATAACATTATTCATATATTAATATTATAATGCTATCATCTTCTAATGTTAACTTTAAGTTGCAGAACCAAAACCCAATATCCAAATTTGAGAGTTCCATAGGTGGCTTGGTAAAACCCATATTTGCAAGCAACCTGATGACCATTTGTGTAGGTATACTTTTGTTAAAATCGATTTAACCATCTCTGTTAGTCGCCGGAACCAACTGACAATTATAAATGCCATACCAACCGTGAAGTTTCAATCACGAAAGAAACAGAGTACGAAACTTATTACCTGAGTTAAGGTTAGCGAGCTAGACGAGAACAACCGTTCGAATAGTTTGGGCAATGATCACGCAGAAACAAGCGGTAAGAGGCAGTGCCAGCGGTCACGGTTGCGAGGGAGACTGCGTAAATCATCGAAACGAACCATCGCAATCACATAAGAGTTAAGGAAATCTGAGTTTGAATAACACCCTAGGGGTTTTCGAGTGATCATACCTAAATTGTGAATCAACCCGTAACCGATGTACGCGTAGGTTGCAACCGGTGGTGTAATAGTGTGGCTTTCCGAACAAGGTTCGATTCGACGGTGATGGTGGGGTCGAACGTGGTTCATGACGGTGATGTGGTGCGATGGTTTGCCGGATTTTGCATGAGCAGAATCATAGGTACTCCCGAAGATTCGTGTGGGGAATCAAAGATTTAGAGGTTTAAATTGGCAGATAGTTGCGCGGAAGTTGAAAATTTGTTGCAAGTGATATCATTAATGAGAGTAATGAATAAATAAAAGTGTGGTCCATGGAATACACGTGAAATTTTCCATTAACTGCCATGCTATGATTTTATTATTATTATTATTATTATTATTATTATTATTATTGTTATTATTATTATTATTTATATTTTACGGGTATTATACCTGACAACAAGGGGACTTGTGTCGTGTTTAGTTAATATTCATGACAACATAGCCATAAACATGCACAAGCAAATGATCACACAAACATAGATGTAAACATTGTAATGTATTTCCCACAACCCGAGAACAAGTATCAAAAGAGTAATGTTGTTTAACAGACTACAACAATATTTCCAAAATGTATGTTTAGTCTCAAAAATGCATCCTAGGGTCTCCACTAAGGCGGCACACCTAGATCCTCAGTTAGCATTGTCACCTGAAAAGATATGCTTAAAATGGTCAACAAAATTGTTGGTGAGCTCGCAGGTTTAAAAGTAAATAAGTAATTGATGTTGTATAATGTTTGTTGCGAAATACCGTGAATACAGTTATAAGTAAGCAAAATCACATGACATGAGCTTTACAACCAAACCTAACGACGTGCACAAAGAATCTTGTCGGAATATATTCATCCAAGGCCCGTTCCTGGCGACTGTTAGTACTAACTAGTATACCAACAATGAGGGTGGGGGTGTCAACCCAGTAGTACTACCAATACCTATCCGTCGGTTCCCACACTAGAATTAAATGGTTGTAAGAAAGAACAACACAACAGACTCAAGCATGTATCAGATAAGTACTCATAAAACAGTAACACGTTGATTCCAAGTATGTAAATTGCATGTATGTTGTACAACATGAAAAGTGGGTGAGCATACTTTTCCCCAAGTTTGTAAATGATTGTAAAGTTGTCTAGCATAAAAGGGGCCACGAAACTCACTTGTTAGGTGGTAAGTATGAATGATCAAGTTCCAAATGTTGTATGCAATGAACGGTCAAACACCTATTGACAGTTATTGTTGAGCATTAATGACATGTATAAAGCAAATAGTAATGTTTGGTTGGTTCGGTTGTATTGGGTCGGTCGCGGGTAGCACACAAGCAAACACACGCATTAGATCTTATGTAGATCCAAGTACTAGGAGTAGTTGTCATTGCTGATGATATTTATGTAAAGATTCCATTGTCATAAGAGAAAGTATTTGTAATCCCAAAAAGGGTTGTTGATAACTGTAAAATGTTAGGTTGGTTTAATTTGGAATAGTATCTGCATGTTGATAGCGTTGACTTTAATCTTTATGGTCAAGCAATGACGACTGTGTTAATGTTACCTCAACATCATCACGTCAAACGGAAGGGGTTCACACACACATCAACTTCAATCGCATAACAGACCAGACGCACAACTCAACACTCCATTCGCACAAATCAACCGTCATTCATACGAATCAGCTTCATTCGTACGATTGAGCCTTCATTCACATGACTGGCATTCAGTCATACCACGCAACACCTAATCGCACGACTTAACCTCCATACCCATGAATCAACCTTCATTCATACGAATCAGCTTCATTCGTATGACTGAACCTCCATTCGTGCGATTGGCCTTCTGTCGTGCGATACACGCACCGTCGCATACATTCATTCATCCGCATTGACTCAATCGCACACAACATTCATCCGCATTGACTCAATCGCACATAACATTCGATCGCACGACTCAATCGCATGATATCCCCAGTCGCACGACTCACCCAGTCGCACGACTCAGTCGCATGACAGACCCAATCGCCTGAACTGCAGGTTCGCGACTGCTGAAGTGAAAAGTAGCCTTCGGCTGCCCCGAGCATGGGTTTTACATAACAAGGACTTCCAGAAACACACTACAAATACACATAAATAAGAATCACACGCAGAAAGACATCACACACACCCACACAACCTCTTATGTTCGGTTGACCCGAAAACTCGAAACCCTAGAAATGGACAACAGTAAAACGAGCAAGAAAGGGACAACCAAGGTCATCTACCTACAAGGATGGAGTAGACTAAGTTGTAGATGAAGTCTAGACGATGAAAATGTGACCAAACAAGGCGTTTTTGGTGCAAAGATGAAGATGTAAGGTGAAGGAGAAAAATAAAGAAGAAGTGAAGAAGATGAAGAAGAATGGCTGGGAAATGGGGTATATATACTTAGCCCAAGTTTGGAAAATGGTACATTTAGTCCCTACACTTCGCCCCGAGTTCCCAAAGTTTGTTTCGGTTGAAAACGACTTAATTAGGCTAATTATATTTATAATAAAGATGTAATTAATGTTATTGGTATCTTAAAAATGGTTTTATTAGTGACAATAATATTATATAAAATGATATATTTAGTGATAATGGTGATGAAACTTGTAGAAGTTTTAGGCTTAGCACATGTTCACGAAGAAAGCACAAGCACAAGGATAATAAAGAAAGTATGATATCCACACGAGGAGTTCATGAAGAAGAGGAACGAACGATCAAGGAAAAGTTAACGGATAATCACGTTAATTGACGGACCTTAAGGTGACGGATGTCACACTTATAGAGTATGCAATCTCAGAACTAGAATTGTTGAGAAGTCAGCCAATGTGACCTTCAATGAACACACACCCTATGTGGCTGGTTCTGGTCCTGATTGGCTATTTGATCTTGATTTAGTTACCAACTGTTTTAACAAATCTTGTGAGAAAGTTTCAGGATCTGCAGAAAATCTAAATACAGGTGATCCCTGATCCAAGATTTGAGCTAAGAAGACCTTCAAGTCATACATCTTCAGCTCCAGTTGGAACTACTTCTGCAAATGAGGTTCTATCAGCACTACAATGACAAACTCAGCTGATACATCTGGGGTGCCTTCAAGTTCCAGCTCAGAAGCTTCACAGCCAGATAAAGATACCTCAATTGTGAAAGACAACAATGGTGTGGTGACAGTGATCAAGAATTTATTGATGCCAGTAACACACCATAGATGATAACATCAATGATGTCACACACTGCCTGGATCTAGTTTCTCTTGATAAGTGTGCTGATGTGGTGGGATAAACATCTATGGCAGATCTAAATTTCTCTAATTTAGATCTTTCTCAACAACTTGTTGTGATCCCTCAGCTCAGGATCCACAAGTCTCACCCCACCACAAACATCATTGGAGATGTTGTCACAGGGGTAAGAACAAGAGGACAAAACCATGAAGACAATGTTTGTCTTCACTCTTGTTTCTTATCTCAGATAGAGCCAAAGAAATTTGATGAGGCTCTAAAGGATGGAAGTTGGGTTGAAGCTATGCAATAGGAGCTGCTTCAATTCAAAAGGCAGAAAGTTTGGAACCTTTGTCCTCTTCCTTATGGGAAGACTACCATTGGAACCAAATGGGTGTTTAGGAACAAAGAGGATGATAGAGGCATCATCATCAAGAACAAAACTAGACTAGTTATTCAAGGATACACACAAGAAGAAGGGATTGACTACACTGATGTCTTTGCTCCAGTAGCAAGACTAGAAGCTGTTAGGATATTTCTGGCATTTGCTGCATCCAAGAACTTCAAGGTCTTTCAGCTTGATATGAAGTGTGATTTTCTGTATGGAATGATTGATGAAGAGGTGTATGCAAACAATCACCTGGTTTTTGTAGATCCTGATCATCCTGATTATGTCTGCAAGCTTGATAAAGCTCTTTATAGGTTTCATCAGGCACCCAAGAAGTGGTATGAGACATTGTCTGAGTATCTTTGCAAACATGGATACAAGAGAGGTACTATAGATGGAACTCTCTTCATCAAAGGACAAGGAAATGACATATTGCTAGTTCAAGTGTATGTGGATGACATCATCTTTGGTTCAACTAATCCAAGCTCTGCAAAGACTTTAAGAAGCCGATGAAAGACAGATTTGAAATGAGTGCCATAGAGGAACTCAATTTCATTCTGGGAATTCAAGTGAAGCAAGTTGAAGATGACATCTTCATAAGTCAGTCAAAGTATGTTCAGGACATACTCAAGAGGTTCAACATGACTGATTGTAAGATTGCTAAGACACCCATAGCCAGAAACCACTCCTTTGGACCTGATCTTGAGGGGAAGTGTATAGATGAACACTTATATAGGGCTATGATTGGGTCTCTTATGTATCTTACTGCTAGCAGGCCTGATATTATGTTTGCTACATGCATCTGTGCAAAATATCAAGCCAACCCTAAGATGTCTCACCTTATCACTGTCAAAAAGGATTCTAAGATACCTTAAAGGTGCTTCAACACTTGGTTTATGGTACCCAAAGAATCCTGACTTCAATCTGTATGCTTATACAGATAGTGATTATGGTGGTTGTAACATGACTGTAAAGTCTACATCTGGAGGATGTTAGTTCCTTGGTGGAAGGGTTGTCTCATGGCAATGCAAGAAACAATCATGTGTCTCTGCATCAACTGCTGAAGCTGAATACATTGCTGCTGCAAGCTGTTGTGCTTAAGTGCTTTGGATTCAGAATCAGATGTTGGACTATGGGTTAAACTTCAAGGAGACTCCCATTCACATAAACAACAACAATGCTATCTCAATTACAGAGAATCCAGTGCAGCACTCAAGGACCAAACACATCAATATCATGTATCATTTAATAAAAGATAACTATAAAAATGGATTAATTAAACTAGTCAAAGTTCACACAAATGAACAATATGCTGATCTGTTTACAAAGGCTTTTGATGAACATAGATTTAAATATCTAATATCAGCTATTGGGATGATTAACTTTGAGTAGTTTTTTCTTAAAACTAATTCTTATTATTTCTTAAAATATGTGTGTCCTAAGTTGTCTAGTTCATCATTTTCATAAGCTCTTGTTTTCTTTGGATGAAAATATCTTTTTGAAGACTTTCCTTAAATTTTTGACAATTTTAGATCCTTTGGAAGATATGTTTTATCTTCGGAAGCAAATCATGCCTTCAAAATAAATAACTGTCTAAGAAATTTTACCTTTGGAAGAGGTTTCAAATCTATCTTCCGAAGCTTAAATACTTGTCTCAGCCGCTTATTTATTTTTCAAGGACCATTTTCTTCCGAAGCAAAATTAACTCTCGGAAGCTTTGTTCTTTTGTGTACAAAGCATTCAAGTCTTAATCTCTCTTCCGAAGCAAAATTTTCAAAAACTTAGGAAATTCTTCCGAAGTCACTTTAGCTTCGGAAGCTTTTTCATTAAAACTTCCGAAGTTAATCTACCTTCGGAAGCTTTTTCATTGAAACTTCCGAAGATAATTTACCTTCGGAAGCTTTTTGACTTCCAAGAAAACTACTTTTTGAGCAAAAGTAAACTACTTTTTCAGAGGTGGGACCGACTTCCGGATTTCAAAGTTTATTCTCTTTCATTAAACTTTTTCTGAAATCCTTTTTCACGAATAAACCCAATGGTTTCCCCCTCTTTCTATCATCTACTTCTTCCTCCAAATCTAAAATCCCAAATTCTCTCTGAAATTTCTATCTTCTTTCTTTCTTCATTCCTAAACTACCTCACAATGGCCAACAATGTTCACAGAAATAACCCGAACTTTACCATACAGCTACACAAGCAACACAATTAGGTTGCTCTGTTAAGCTCTGAGAAAGATCCTCATTTCTCAGAGGTTTGTCGCTTCTTAGCTTTGTCCAACTACTTCACCTTCCTAACCATTGATCCTACACTATATGAGGATCATTTGCTTGACTTATGGAAGACCTACCAAGAGGTCGTTATGAATGGGGAGAAGGCACTGTCTGCCACAGTGCAGGGAAGAACAGTCTTCATCACTCCGCCAACTACCTTAAGCCATCACTCTGAGTCTCAACACTCAAGTGATCAACCTTCAGGGGATAGTTACCATCCCCAGCCTTTAGATCTTAACCAACCAATCACCAACCTTGATTTCTACACTGATAAATATCTAGATTTCAATGAGTACAATGATTCTCTCTTCTTTTCCCTTACTCAAAGAGAGATGAGTGCTCCTGAGGCTCCTATTTCTAGCCCATATTAGTCATCTACTACTGAGGTGGACACTTCTGAACCTGTTCAGGATGTCCATATGGAAGAGGCTCTTACTTTTGAAAGTGATTATATTATTAAGACCTCAACCATGGCAACTCCACCCATTGACATCTCAACAGAGACTGCCAGTGAGCAGAGGAAATCCATTAGCCAAGAATCTCAAGCTGGTGGTGAGAGAGATGACTCTGGTCCAATCATCTCATCCCCAAATGATTCTTTTGATGAAGATGAGGGGAATCTGAGACTAAAAGTGCAAAAACTATCCAAAACATGCACCTATTTACTCTCAAAGGTTAGTCACCTTGAATCTCATGTGACTACCTTACACAACAGGATCAATGATCAGCAACTTGAGATTTCTTGTCTTAAGGAAAAACTAGCTGGGAGACCCTTAAGACGAGCTCAACCAGGTTCACAAGAACCTATGAATATGATTGATCTAACCTCTAGCTCACCTATGCAAGTGGGTGATGCTACCAAAAAGTGGAGAAAGTCATCACAAACATAGAACCTAGGAGTTCTTCAATGAGTGTGGACATTGAGGACTCACCATCCTCACTTGCAAATGTGCATACTCAGCAACTTCCTTAGGTTCATATTGATTTGGACCAAATAGACTCTATTATTCAGAGTCTGTTTGAGGAAGAATACCAAGGGCAATGTCATCTCCACCATCTTCCAATCACATCATTGGGTGGAGGTATGACAACAACAGGAAAGCCCTAATCATCATAAGAGTTCAAGGGTAGCAAGAAGTCTTAAATTTTCAGACTTTGAACTACTATAAAGGTCTGGATCTAGTCAACATGCCACTTGTCAATCCACGCAAATCAAGACAAGCTGACAGGCTGGCTCAAAGAATCCAAGACAGGATCACCGCAAAATTCAGCTTCAGAAGAAGACTTAGGCAATCAGGTAATGCCATCGGTCAACTAGATGTTGAGGCAGACCCTAAGATTAGTTTCATAGGGGAAACCTTGACTGAAGGCCCAGTGGCAGAGCCTGAAAGCCCTGTCTCATCATCATCAACTTCTGCAGAGATTCACATTCCTTCTGAGACACCTGCTGGTGAAGATGTTTCTCAACCTCTCTCTGATAAGAGATTAGAAGCTACATCAAGCAATGAAGGACAAAGCTCTCTCCACCCTGAGTCACAAAAGTTTGTAAGTGACAAAGGAAAAAGAAAGATGACATCTGAGGAGATTGAGGAAGAGAGAGAGAGAGGAAAAGGAAGCTGAGGGGAAAAGGTTCCTCTTTTGGGTCTACTAGACTCATGGAAACTGCAATCAAGGTTGCCCCCAGACCAGAAACTCAGAATGATGAGTTAAGGGTAGTCAAGATAAACTATTTGCAGACAAGGAACTATGACATAGACAGTGTCATCTCTCTCCCCTTGGATGAGTTAAATGAACTGGTTGACCTGGAAAGGTCAAGGGAGAAGAAGGAGGCAGAAGATGCAGAACTTCTTGTACAAATCAAAGAAGACAGAAGAAAGAAAAGATTGTACAAGCATGTGCCTACCCTCTCCCCAGTTCAAGAAAGTCTTGCACATGAGGATGTGGTTCAACAAGAACCTCAGGTAGATAAAGAAGAAGATATGATCAAGATGATCAACTACCTGAGTACCACAGGCCTCTATCAGGCAGAATCACTTCTTCCCTTATCTTATGACTATGTTGAGTTTGAGTATCTCAAACAACTCGAACTTGAGATAGTCAAGGAAAGAAAGACAACTAAAATAAAGCTAAAGGAAGAAGTTGCTAAATCAAGAGCCATCATCCAAAAGAGCATGAAGAAGTCTGCTGACAGGCAGAGGATGATGAGCTTCTTGAAGCTGTATGGATTCTCCGGAAGGAGACTTGGCCCCATGTCTCTATCCACTATGGATGAGCATATCAGGGTGATCAAGCAGAAGATCAAAAGTGGAAAGCTGGTTGACTTACACTCCCCTCCATGTCAAGCCCCACTAGAAATGGAGGTTAAGGTTGAACAACCAGAGACATCATAACCTGGACCTCCAACTGAATCTCAGCAAGCTTCATCTTCTGATCCACAGCAGGGTTCTGTCCCCTCTCAATCTGACCCTGTGAGAGAGGAAAACCCAACTGAGAAAGACAATGAAGATCAACCAGGTACTGCAGGCCAGTCTTCTTAGTTAAAAAGCTCCAAAAGAAGAAAAAGAATGGCTTTTAAACCAAAGCCAAAGAAGAAGAAAGTTCTATTCTTTTCTGAACCTCAGGATGAGTCAGAACATTCTGAGAAAGTGTAGCCAGAGGATGCTCCATCAAATGTAAATAAAGTAGCTCCTCTAGCATCAGGAAGACCCATCTTGTCCTGGACTTACACCACTAATCCGGAAAGACGGCATGTCATTAGAGATCATGGCATTGAGAATGTCTACACATGGCAAGACATGTTCAATTTGCCTCTGCATGATCTCTTTGACATGAGAAGACACTTTGAGAGTCTGAAGGATCCTGATAATCTTATGAAGAAGGGTTTGGTCATCATCTTGATGAGGACTGTTGATATTTGAAGTTTTCTAAAGTGTTTTGGTAGCATCAGCCTAGGGGGAGTTTGTAGAGAATATATGAAGAGGCTGATGCAACCCAAACACCCAAAGTCTTCTCTGCATGCATGCTGCACAAGTACTGTAGTAGAATGCTTTGGAAGTTTCACACCAACATCAGAAATATTCCAAAGATGAAATCTTCTAAAGCCAAGACCAATATCTTCTGAAGCCAAAGATGAAGTCTTCCGAAGCCAAAACTAGAAGACAGATTTCTTCCGAACAGTTTTAACAACATGCTTTATCAGATGTACTTTTCCTTAAAGCTGGACACCTTTCCGCTGCAACTCTGAAAAGCCACCAACTTACATAAGTTGGTGAAAAGGTCCATGCTTTAGGTAAACTGTACATTGAGGTCTTGAGTCTGTAACTTTTTACTTTATGTATTTTATCCTTTTTGTAATATATTAGGATGTGAGCTATGGCATGTCATAGTCACAAAGTCAAAAGACAATCTGCCTTTTGATTCTACAATTGATTTTGTTTAGTGTCTAGACAATTGTATCCAGCTGGCTTTCATAGTATAGCGGCTGTAGGATATAGTATAAGTATCTCATGTTCTTGTAACCTTTAGAATATGCTTTGTAACACTTGTAATAGAACATAGTGAAAGCAATATACTGCATTCTTGAAAACCATACACTTGTGTTCTTGTGTTCTGTCTCTCATATTACTTGTGTTCTTAGTGTCTCATTTGTGGTTAATCCAGTTTACTTTTTGATTAAGTTTGGTTAATCTCTTCTTTGTGTTATTGTGTTGTAAGTGACCCCTTTCACCGGTCCTGCAAACATAATTTACACTTTGATATAATTAACAGAATAACCTGCAACAATCTTACCTGAAGATGAAATCATAATTAGTAACACCAAAGTAGAAGTATGCGCTTCATTGCGCTGTAAACTCGATGCACATTCCAATCTCCATTGTTCAGTCGACTAAGGAAGCAACATATCTGACACCTTTATCGTCTTATTCCTCCTTTCCGTTCTCTCAAATCCTCTATCTTCAACATAAAAACTGTAGGATGGTTTTCTATTACTCAAACTTGATACGAAGAACTTTGAGAAAGAGAGAGAGATATGAGACGTTGCAAGGATAAAGTTGGGTTGTTGGTGGAAATAAAAAAAAAGACCTAAAGAGTAAAACATTAATAATAAGTTGTACATTGTTCATATAGTATATTAATTTACTATTCATGTTATTTTGAAAATGTTATATTATAAATATAAACATAAATGCAAAGTAAGGTGATATTCAGAGTAAAAAAAATTATGGTCAAAAGCTAAAAGCGAAAAAAAAGAAGTAAAAAAATAGTAAGGTGTTGTTTGTTTTTCTTCAAAAACTTTTCCCCATCTCTTCATCTGCGCGCACGCAGACGCGGGAAGAGCTTTTTAGTGCGCGGGAACCTTCTTTTTTAGTCCCCCCAATCCATAAACCTTCACTTCTCCTTCAAACTCATCTCCGCAGCCACAAACCACCGACCACCTCCACAGCCCGCAGCCCACCTCCACAGCCCGCAGCCCACCTCCGCCTCCCCCTTCGCTGTGCCACCTCCCCCTCCGCCGCACCGCCTCCCCCTCCGCCACGCCGCATCCCCCTCCACCGCGCCGCCTCCCACTCTTGCTATTACTCCCATCAAACTTAAAGAAGCTCTCCTATGGCAAGGATCCATGTCTCGTCTTAATCCAGTTTAACCCTTGTGACGACGTTAGAATCGGGGTAACCGTCGCCGGAGCTAGGTTTTCCGCCGCCCCTTTCGGCTTAAACTCCCCGATCCCGATGACGTTCCAGCGTCGGAGCTAGGTTTTCCGGCGCCACTACTTAGAACCTTAACTCCATGATCCTTCTTACTCTTTGAGTGATCCCCACCGTAGAATCATCGGTGGCCCCCGTCCCCCATCCACCACTTACACATTCAATTTTCTGGTACTCTAATCTTTCTTTCATCTTGCACCTGATTATATTAAAATAAATTGTGATTGTATCTATATTATCATATGTATAGTATTACATGAATATGTCTGTTACATTACATTTTCAGTCAACTTTTTAATGTGGATTTTGGATTATGTGAAGGGTATTTGAACTAGTGAATGAAGATAGGGGAAAAAGAGGGAAACTTTTGTTAATTGTGGGGTTTATTCAAGGGTTTCAATGATGCTCAAGAACATGGTACCACATTAGACATGAATATATGACCCAGTTACGTGATGAAATTGTTGAGCAGTTAATGCAGAATATCGAATAAACGATTTAATAAAATGTATTTGTATGGTTTTATGAAATATTATTATAGTTTTTATGACTTTTATTTATATTTTAATGTATTTATATGATTTTTATTTATATTTTTATGTTAAAGTATTTTTTTAAGTTTAAAAAATAAGTTTACTTTAATTATAAAATATTTTAACAGTCTACAAATGTTAAAAAAACAAACAATTTTTTTTAAACTGCAGATGTTTGATCCAACTCTTCTGTTGTAGATGTCTGATATAATCCGCAAACTGCAGATGTTTTCCTAAAGAAATAAAACAAATAATACTTAAAACATTTCAAATTAAATTCATATTCATAGGTCAAGTAAAAGTAAAGAATTTATTTGGTAGGTGTTGTATAAAGGCAAAAGTCGCGTTGTGAATCAATCAACAAGCAAGTAATAGTATTCTGTATTCTGTATTCTGGTCTACAATCATCGGCTAAACTCCATGGATTCCGACGTGACGATGGTGCCAGCAGCCGAAGGATCCACTCTTCCAGGACCTTCTTCTTCCACCAAGAAGCCCAAGCGTTTCGAAATCAAGAAGTGGAACGCCGTCGCCCTTTGGGCATGGGGTCACTCCACCAAACCCTAATTTCATTCCTCTTTAAACTTTTCTTGCTTCAACGCTATATTCATCATCATCATCATCTGCTTATTCTCGCAGATATTGTGGTTGACAACTGTGCGATTTGCAGAAACCACATCATGGATCTCTGTGAGCTTTTTTTATTTATTCATTATGCATCTGTGTTTGTTTGTGAAGAGTTGAGTTTTTGTTTTGGTTGATCGGTGTGGTCTGATGTGATTTTGTTTTGATTAGGTATTGAATGTCAGGCTAATCAGGCTAGCGCCACTAGCGAGGAGTGTACTGTGGCTTGGGGTATGATTTCTCGACTAAACCCTAATTATAGAAACAATTCTAGTGTGTATGTTGAATGTAGACTTATGTTATATTGACTTACATAGTTCTGTATGTGGTTCGTTGGTGTTTGATTATGCTATTATATTTGTGAAATACTTGTTTATTGAAGAGGCATAGTAACATAGTTAAGATTTATTGGCATCACAAAGGAAAATTAGTATGAGAATTCATTAGAGAGGAAAATTTGTTTATTGAAGAGGGGTAGCAACAATTTATATATGATATTCTAATATATGAAGTTGAGACACAACAAATTAATTTGTGTTGGCATTTATTCTCTCTATGTAATTATATATATCAAGTGAATTGGAGAACGATAAAGTCAATGATACAAAATCACCTTGGTGGTGACAACAATGAGTCGTCTAGGATTATGAGTATACAGTTTGCTAGAATCTATAAGCAAATCGAAATATGCATCAATATCTTGTGGAAACTTCCACAACTCTTTTTTTCACTATTATTAAGAACAAAAAACCACACCAAAACAATTACCTTAATCCATCTGTTTATAATAAAACCTACAATAATCCTAACCTAAATTAACTCAGTTTTACTATATCTGTACTACTACCTTCTAGGAATTTAAATAACTAGCTAATAAAGATAAAGATAATAACTTAATGATAATAAAAGACTCTTAATCACACTAAACCTCCTAAATTTGTTGTAGTCTTCTAGAAAATGAATTGTCAGCTTTCTTTCAATTTAACTATCTCGATTCACTTTCGAACTGATTAAGATTAACTTCCGACATTCCCCTTTAATTCTACATAGATAATGCCTCTCTTGCTTTCTTCTCATGATTCATGTTTCTTGCTCGTTTTTGATTCATGTTTTGGTTTCTTTTTTGTTTTATTTGCTTTCTTTCTCTTTCTTCCTTGCTTTCTTTCTTTCTCTTTCTTTCTTTCTCACTTTCTCTTTGTTCTTTCTTTCTTCTTTCTTACTTACTTTCTTCTTTCTTTCTTCTTGCTTGCTTTCTTACTTGCTTTCTTTCTTGCTTGCTTTCTTTCTTCTTGCTTTCTTTCTTTCTTTCTTGCTTTCTTTTTGCTTTCTTTCTTTCTTGCTTTCTTTCTTGCTTTCTTTCTTGCTTTCTTTCTTGCTTTCTTTCTTTCTTTCTTCCTTACTTTAACACATTTGAATCTATCACCTCCTTTTTTCTTCTTTTCACATGGATTCACAATAAATACTTGCTTTTTTCCACTTTTCTAATGTGTTGATGTTTTTCTTCACTATCGATTTCAATCTGACTTGTTGCTCAACTAGAGAACCTGCTCAACTAG
Organism: Flaveria trinervia; assembly: GCA_025506515.1. NCBI lineage: Eukaryota > Viridiplantae > Streptophyta > Magnoliopsida > Asterales > Asteraceae > Flaveria > Flaveria trinervia. The sequence continues at coordinate 1,535,658 of CM046449.1, forward strand.
AGAATGAAATGTGTTTGGTTTGGTTCCCAGAAACAACAAACTTGCTCAATTACATGTTGCTTATGATTACTTTAGATAAATCGGTCGTCCAACACCTTCTTGATCGAGTCTTCAAGCTCTGGTATCAATTGTTTGCCCAGAACTGATAAGCAAACAAAATAATGCACCGATATTTTGTGGAAACTTCCATGGCTCTTTTCACTATTATTAAGAACAAAAAACCACAACAAAACAATCATATTAACTTTCCATTTATACTAAACCTATGATAATTCTAACCCAACTCTAACTCAATTTTACGATAACTCATCTTCCTACCTTCTACGAATTTAAGCAACTAACTAATAAAGATAAATGTACTATTTTAATAATAATAAGAGATTCTTGATCATACCATAATTCCTAAATTTGTTGTAATTCTCTAGAAATATATTGTCAATTTCCTTTTGATTTAGTCCTTCAACTCTCTTGATTTTTCACATCCGCATCAATTAGAATTAACTTCCAAAGTATCCAAACCTACTAATTTTATAATAATAAAGACTCTTAATCATACTAAAACTCCATATTTTGTTGTAATTCTCTAGAAAATCAATTGTCAACTTTCTTTTGATTTAACCCTTCAGCGTTCTTGATTTTTCACATTTGAACTAATTAGGATTAACTTCCAATGCTTGAAAGTTGGTATTAGCAAAACATAAATTGCAAGGAGTTAAAATTGTTATTAACAGAATTAACTAACAAATGCAAGGAATGTTTATTGAGTGAAGTATTGAGTCATCCCACCAATACACACAGCCCACCTATTTATAGTTGTTAGAAGAACAAACTATTTACACATCAAGCCCCTCTACTTTCAAGATTTACACATCTATACTAAACATATACTAATCATACAAATACAGAACTACAAAACTAATACAAAGAATTACAATCTAACAATCACCCCCTTAATTCTTTGAATTCACCAACTCCTAAAAGCTTCTTCATTTCCACAAACTTTAACCTCGGAAGAGCTTTGGTTAGAATATCAGCTCTTTGCTCATTACCACTTATATGCCTTACCACCACCATTCCTTTCTCTACACACCCTCGAATATAATGGTATCTGATATCAATGTGTTTAGATCTTCCATGAAAAACAAGATTTTTCATTAACTGCACAGCTGATTTGTTATCCATATGTAACAATATAGGACCCATCTTCTTTCCTGTAAGTTCTTCCAATAGACTTTTCAACCAAACAGCTTGCTGAGCTGCAGCAGTGGCAGCCATAAACTCAGCTTCACAGGAAGATAAAGCCACTGTCTCTTGCTTCTGGCTTACCCAACTTACAGGTCCTTCACAGTAGTAGAACACAACACCAGTAGTACTCTTCCCATCTGCTTTAATTGGTGCATGTGAACTGTCACTAAACCCAACCAATTCACTAACTCCACCATACTTGTACCAAACCCCATTATCTATAGTTCCTTTCACATACCTCAATATGTGCTTCACAGCCTGCCAATGTGATGTTCTTGGTGATTCCATGAACCTACTTGTGATTCCCACTGCATAACACAAGTCAGGTCTTGTCTGAGTCAGGTACCTTAAACATCCAATGACTCTTCTGTACCTGGTAACATCCACTGGCTCACACTCTTCATCTTTACCCAGCTTTAACCCTGGATCCATAGGAGTCTTGGTAGCATTGCACTCCCAGTTTATAATCCACCAGAATCTTCTTAGCATATCCTGATTGACATAAGAAAATCCCATCACCTTCTTGTCTCACCTCAATCCCCAAATAATACTTCAACAAGCCAAGATCAGTTATCTCAAACTGAGATTTCATCATAGACTTAAACTTCTCAACAACATCCATTATAGACCCAGTCACAACAATATCATCAACATAAACTCCTATTATCAATGAACCAACATCAAAACACCTTCTGTATACTGCATGTTCTCGAGGACATCTTTTAAACCCACACTTCAGCAAAGTGACATGAAGCTTCTCATTCCAGGCTCTTGGAGCCTGTTTCAGCCCATACAGAGCTTTTATAAGCCTGTATACCTTCTGTTCTTGACCAGATTTCACAAATCCTTCTGGTTGAACCACATACACCTCCTTCAGATCTCCATTCAGAAAAGCAGTTTCATATCAAGATGATGAACCTTCCACCCATTAGATGCAGCCAAAGCCATAATCATCCTTACTGTCTCTAACCTTGCCATAAGGGCAAACACCTCTTCATAATCAATACCATGCTTCTGCACATAACCTTTCACTACTAATCTAGCCTTATGCCTAGTAATTGCCTCTTCTGCATTCTTTTTCAACTTGAACAGCCATTTCAAACCAATTGGCTTCACCCCTTGTGGACACTGGACTAATTCCCAAGTCCCATTCTTCTTAATGCCATCAAGTTCTTCTTGCATAGCCTTCCTCCACTCGGGTTTGTTCTTAGCCTGCTCATAACAAGTTGGTTCTCTCATTAATAGCAATTCAGATTCCTCAAACACAGGAGGTTCAAAAGGGATCTGCTGTTGGATATCTGTTTTATTAAACACATCCTCCATGCTCCTGAATCTCTTTGAAGGTGTATCATCATAGGTTGATCTGGGAATCAGATCTTCATCAGAATCATTTCCATCCTGTGCACCCCCTGAATCCTGAACATGATCAGTTTTAGGACCCACATAATCACCATCATCCCCTTGACTTTCATTATCATCATCATCATGGGAATTAGAAACCTCAGTCTCCTCCAAAGAACTATGACTTTGCACACTGTGAGTCATTGTCACTCCAAAATCTGCATACCTCTGTTTTGGTTGGCCCTGTTTATCCTGCTCCCAATTCCAAGGCACTCTTTCCTCAAACTTAACATCTCTACTTACCACAATTCTACCTTTATCAGGATCAAACATTCTATAGGCTTTAGAACCTGGTTCTATGCCCAAATGAACCATCGGTTTACTCCTATCATCCAACTTTCTGACCTGATTGCTTGGTACTTTCACATGCCCTTTGCACCCAAACACTCTCAGGTGTTTCACCTTAGGCTTCCTATTATACAGACTCTCATAGGGGGTAACTGCATCCAAGGCTTTGGTTGGACTTCTGTTTAACAGGAAGACTGAGTGTCTCACTGCCTCAGCCCACAAATGCAAAGGCATATGCATAGCCTTTAACATTGATCTCACCATGCCTATCACAGTTTGGTTCCTCCTTTCCACCACTCCATTTTGCTGTGGAGTGTATGGAGCTGTAAAGAACCTCTTGATTCCATCTTCATTGCATAGTTGCTCAAAGTTTCTTGAAGTGAATTCCCCCTCTCTATCAGTCCTTAGAGCCTTAATCTTGTACTCAGTCTCCACCTGAATCTGAGCTTTAAACTGCTGAAAAGCCATGGGTGCCTGGTCCTTTGACTTGAGTATGTACACCCACATGTATCTTGAGCAATCATCCACCAGCAGCATGAAGTACTTGTTCCCTGCAAGTGTGGGTGGTTCTAAAGGGCCACACAAATCTGCATGAACAAGTTCCAGTGGAACTTTTGCTCTGAAACTGCTAGAACCAGGAAAGGCCTGACTCCTGTGCTTTCCTACCAAGCAACTCTCACATACCTGTGACTTGTGGTTCATTTTTGGCATACCTCTGACCATGCCTAACTTGGACATTTGGTTTATGGCCTCAAAGTTCAAATGCCCAAGCCTTGCATGCCATGTCCAGGCAGTATCATTCATCATAGTCTTGGACATTTTTGGCACTTAGGTGTTGCAACCTGCAAATGGATCTTGTACAGTCTGTTCTCAGACTTCTTTACCTTCATCAAGGTTCTTCCATTGTTTTCATACACCCACAAGAATCCATTCTCCATCAATATCCTACAGCCCATTTCATCAAGTTGGCCTAGGCTTAGGATGTTACTCCTTAATGCAGGTATGTAGTACACATTTGTGACTACTCTGTGCTTACCATTCTTGCACCGGAAGCAAATTGAGCCTCTCCCTTTGATTACAACCAAACCAAACTTTACTTTTCCTGTGATACCTTCATTAAGATCAGTGAAGTGGGAATGAATGCCAGACATGTGGTTGCTGGCCCCATTATCAAGATACCAGGAGCAAGTATCCCCTTCCTGTGGCAACCTTTTGGGGAACACACCCTGTTCCTCTAACAGACCTAAGTCTTTTGAAAGTTTTGCCATCAACAGGGCAGGTTCCTGGTCTTCTTGGGCCTGTGCAAGATGTGCCTCCTGTTCACCCCTACTAGGAGCCTTGCACTCATTTGAGTAGTGCCCAAGTTTATCACAGTTGAAGCACCTTATGCTTCTCTTGTCTTTCTTGTTGCCTTTGCCATTTCTTTCACAGTTCTCAGGGTTGGATTTCCCTCCCCTGCCCTTTGTAAATCTTCCTCTCCCTCTTTCTCTACCTTTGGTGTCACTGGTGGCAGTACCCCGCTGGTGCTCTGATTTGGACTCATTTCTTGTCCTCTCTAGCCACTCAGCTTTGGTCAGGAGTAGTTGACCAGATGAGTTCTTGCTCCGTGTCACTGGCTTCAGTCTCTCCTCGTAGGCTTTCAACCGCCCAACCAGTTCCTCAAATGGCATCTTCTCAAGATCAGAGAACTGTTCTATTGCCGCTACAATAGGCAAGTACCTCTCAGGTGCAGCCTTCAAGACCTTCCTTACTTGCTTCATATCTGGGATCACAGTTCCCAGAGCTCTAATCTTAAGACCAATTCTCCCATTCTTCCTGCAAACTCATCTATGGACTCATTCTCTCCCATGCCCAACATCTCAAACTCATGATCTAAGGTTTGAATTCGGGCCTGCTTTACTCTTTCTTCCCCTACATACCTTTTCTTTAAGGCATCCCAAACATCTTTCGTAGTCTTGAATGCAGCAACTTGCATCAAGACATCTTCTGGCAAAGACTGGAAGATGAAGGCCCTCGCCTTCTTGCCTAGTTTCACATCAACTGTGGCTGTGCCAGGGGGTTCTATGGCATCCCAGATTCCCTGGGCATCCATAAAGGCTTCCAACTTGATTGACCAGGAGGTGTAGTTCGTCGGGGTTAACATGGGGATCTTGAACGAAATGGAGTCGCTGGTATCTTTCAGCACCACCTGTGCATCGCGATCTGCCATGGGTTCTTTGGAGAGTTTTGAATCTTAGTCGCAGATGATTACTTTGGAAGATTCAATTACAATCGCAACCGATTGTAATCAAGAATTCAAGGATTCAAGAATTCAAGAGTTCAAGAATTGAATTCCAATGGAGTTCAATTCAATCGGCAGTAGGAACCGCGTGGGAGAGATTAAGATCGTGAGAGAGAAGAGGATTCTATGGATCGAGAGCCTTTACAGCTCTGATACCAAATGTTATTAACAGAATTAACTAACAAATGCAAGGAATGTTTATTGAGTGAAGTATTGAGTCATCCCACCAATACACACAGCCCACCTATTTATAGTTGTTAGAAGAACAAACTATTTACACATCAAGCCCCTCTACTTTCAAGATTTACACATCTATACTAAACATATACTAATCATACAAATACAGAACTACAAAACTAATACAAAGAATTACAATCTAACAAAAACAAATGAAGGTGTTATAAAATAAATTCGAAATTCTAGAAGGTATTGATGAATTGAAATGATTTAAGTAACAATCATTAAAGCTATTAATATAATAGAAAGAATTACTAGCGTTGCTATAACAATTTCATTATCAGACTTATTAAAGAAATGCATGACGGTAAAACATGGGGCTGCTTGGATGGATTATTTAATCAACTTATCTTCTTATTGCGTTTTTTTAAATTAAATGAGTTCCTTTGAGTGTCTGTTAGAAGAAAAATGTTTATGTTGTGTGCTTATTTAAGGATCTTATATGGTGTTATTAGTAAGCAGTTTGAGGTTATTTGTCAAACTTTATTCTTGTTGGAAATGAAATAAGTTGGTTATGTGCTAATTCTGTTGCTCCACCAATGATAATATTTATATAACTTTGTATACACATTTGAAAAGACTAAAGTTATCTGGTCGACTTCTGATTTATTCTTTACAAATTAAAAGTCAAAACAAAGTTCTTTTTTCTCATTTACATAGATGGAAGTCTCTTCCATTTCTTCTTTTCACTTTCATTATATTTCAAGTACTTAAAAAATCTATATTATTCTTTAATCATTTTTGTCTCTTTATCTTGGTCATTTGGTCTTGTTTGAGTGTTAACCTATTCACATAAGTCCTTTCTGTAGGATTCTGGTCAATATTGATGACACTTATTAATATCTTGCATAAGATATATTTGTTAGAGAATAACAATCAGATCAGCAAGCAAAACAAAGAAGAACAATTGAAAGAAAACTGTCGGCCCGCTTGCCTATTTCTTATTGAGTGAAAAACTAAAATTCTGAATGAAAAATTACATAGAATACCTACTTTATATAAAGGGTAGAGCATAAATAAGACAGCTGTAAACAATGTTGTAAAAATCGCTAGGCGCTAGTTGGGCGGCGAGGTGGGGACTAGGGATTAATCGGGATTAATCGGATTGGTTTTTTCATATATAATTTTTAGTTTTATGTATAAATACACACATTTTAGAATGTAATTTTAATAAAAAAGTTCAGTTTTATATATAAATATACATATTTCGTTGGATTTTCTAAGTTTTTGCCGGAATTTTTGAAAGTCGCCGGAATCCCGCCGGAACTCGCTGGAACCCTACCAGAAAGTCGCCGGAAACACCTATTTTTCCGCCTAGGTCCGATATTGACCAATTTTGACCGATTATCGATTAGGGGATCCGATTATTTGAAATCGCCAAGGTGAAAGTCCGATTGGCGATTAGGCGTCGATTTTTGCAACACTGGCTGTAAAAATTACTAAAGATTAGACTCCTAAAATAAAAAAACACGGTATTCCATAGATAGAAGATCCCGCACTCCATAATTGATTTTACCAAAATTAGTTAATAACTACCCCCTTAATGTCGGTCACTTCGTCAGGTCCTTTCACTTTATGATTGTTACTCCAATAAGGTCTCTCATTTCTCCAAACTTGATTCTTGGCAATGCTTTAGTAAGGATATCAGCCTTTTGTTGTTCCCCACTAATATTTTCCACTTTAATTTGCCCCCTTTCAACGCATTCCCTTATAAAGTGATAACGAGTGTTAATATGTTTTCTTCTCCCATGAAAAACGGGATTTTTCATCAGTGCAATGGCTGATTTGTTATCAACTCTAATCACCACTTGTTCTTCTTTCCAACCTGTCAGCTCTGTCAAAACACTTCTTAGCCATATTGCTTGACAAGCGGCTGAAGTGGCAGCCATAAACTCGGCCTCACAAGATGATAAGGCCACGGTTCCTTGCTTCTGTGAATTCCATGCTATTGGCCCCTCACTATAGTAGAAAATCAGCCCCTTTGTACTTCTTCCATCATCAACATCTATCGAATGACTGCTATCGCTGAAACCATGCAGTATCTCTTGTTGCTTCTTTGATAAAAGATTCCCATTTCTGTTGTTCCTTTCACGTAACGCAGAATTCTGTTTTACTGCTTGCAAGTGGGCGCCTTTAGTCGTTTGCATGAAACGACTAGCATACCCGACACAATAGGACAGAACTGGTTGGGTGTGGGTCAAGTATCGTAGGCAGCCCAATCAGCTTTCTGTATTCAGTTGCATCGACTGGTTCTCCATCTTCATTTTTGGACAGCTTTAACCCTGGTTTCATGGGAAATTTAGCTGCATTACATTCCTATAATCCAGCCTCCTTGAGTATATTCTTTGCATACCCGCTTTGCCCGAAATGTTGTTAACACCTTGAGTTACCTCGATTCCTAAGTAGTAGGACAAGAGACCGAGGTCACTCATCTCAAATGCAGCCTTTGTTTGTTGTTTGAAAGCTGTTACTTCACTTTGGTTGCTGCCGGTGATGATCAAATCATCCACGTACACCCCCACAATCAAGTGATCTTTTCTTGAGTTTCTTTTGTAAACAACTTGCTTCTGTTTACATCTTTGAAAGCCCATCAGTTTTAGAACATTATCCAACCGAATATTCCAAGCTCTAGGCGCTTGACGAAGGCCATATGGTGCCTTTGTCAAGCGATAAACCATGTGTTCCTTGCCCTTTTGAACAAACCCTTCTGGTTGTGAAACATAAACTTCCTCTTTGAGTTCACTGTGAAGAAGAAAAGCGGACTTCAAATCAAGGAGATGCACTTGCCAATCCTCTTGAGCTGCTAAAGCAAGAATCAGATGAACTGTCTCGAGTCTAGCTACCGGATGAAAAGCCTCATTGAAATCCACTTCGGGTTGTTGCACGCAACCCTTTGCTACAAGTCGGGCCTTGTGCTTAGTGACGTTGCCATTTGCATCCTTCTTCAGTTTGTAAACCCATTTCAGCCCTATGGGTTTTTGATTGGAGGGTAAAGTCGTGAGCTTCCAGGTGTTATTTTTCTCGATAGATGCAATTTCACTTGTCATAGCTTCTACCTAAGCTCTATGATTGGCTGCTTTAGTGTAATTTAAAGGCTCACTCTCCAATAATAAAAGATTAACATCTTCAATGTTTAACCGTGAGGCCCTCACATAAACATCCCCCACAGCCCGAATTCTCTGTGGTGGAGTATCATCATATGCATCTGGATTAAGTGGAAGTGGGCTGCCGAATTCACTGCTCTCTGGTTGAATAGGCCCATGTCTCTGAACGAAGTGTGGCTGCTCAGATCACCAGAATTAGTTGGGCTTTCACTCTCAACAAAAGCCTTCAACTGGTCCAGGTAAGTCTCCTGCAAGTGGGCTGTTTGGCCCAATTGCATTTGCCATAAGTGGGCTGTTAAGCTCAGTATCTGCTTTTGAGGGAGCTGTAGCGATTGAGCTGCTGTTCGTAACAGGGCTGCTCATGTCCGTACTAAAAATATGAACTTCATCTTCGATTGCAGCCAATGTTGTATAAATTGCTAGGCTCTAGTAGGGAGGCAAGGTAGGGACTAGGGATTAATCGGATTGGAATTTTCATATATAATTTTTAGTTTTATATATAAATACACATTTTAGTATGTAATTTTAATAAAAAAGTTTAGTTTTATATATAAATGTACATAATTGGCCGGAATTTCTAAGTTTTTGACGGATTTTTAAAGTTTAGGCTGGAAATTTTGAAAGTCGCCTTAATCCCGTTGGAACCCTATCAGAAATTCGTTGGAATCACCGATTTTTGGCCGATTAAGACCGCCTAGGTCTGATTTTGACCAATGTTGACTGATTACCAATTATTGCCTCCGATTACATGAAATCGCCAAGGTGGACTCCTGATTTGCGATTACTCGCCGATTAATCGGTGCCTAGCGCCGATTTTTGCAACACTGATTGCAGCTTGTTCAGTTGATCCAGCCATTGTTTGGTTTGAATTCAGCTGAACTACAAATTCAGTCCATTCAGGACCATTTGTATCATGCTGCTCCAGATAAGAATTCCAGTCCCACCTTTTGTCCTCCTTGAATATTACATCTCGGCTCACCACAATCCTCCTTTCCGGATCATATAACCTGTACGCCTTTGTATTCAGTTGAGTTCCTAGATGAATTATCTTTAAACTTCTGTCATCCAACTTGTAACCCACTGGTTAGAACCTTTTAGAACCTTTACATGTCCCACACAGCCAAACACCCTTAGGTGTTCCAAGTTTGGTCGCCTTCCTTTTAGAACCTCATACGGTGTCTTGTCTTTTAGTGCTTGTGTGGGTGACCGGTTTAGCAAGTAGACAACATGTCTAATCCCTTCTCCCAAAAAATTTTGCGGGAGTTCCATAGCCTTGAGTAAACATCGAGTCGTGCCAAGAATGGTTCTGTTTCTCTTTTCCACAACCTCGTTTTGTTGGGGAGTGTAAGAAGCAGTGAACTGATGTGTAATGCCTGCTTCATTACAAAAATAGTAAACTCTCGAGATGTGAACTCACCTCCGTTCTCTGTTCTTAGATTCTTCACCTTCAAACCTAGGTTTATCTCGATCAGACTTTTAATTTTTTAAAAGTCTAGAACTTCATCCTTTGTTTTAATAAAGTATTCCCACATGAATCGACTAAAATCATCGACAATAAGAAACATGTACGTGTTCCTCCTTGTGTGGTAGGTGTGATTGGTCCACACACGTCCGCATAGATCAACTCCAACGGTTGAGAAGCTCGATAGCTTGACTGAATAGGGAATGGAAGGCGTGACTGTTTGCCAGCTAAACAACAGTCATATGTGTGATTCTTGGGACTCCTTGTACCATATTTTTTGCTGCTAATTGTTTGATGGAATCAAAGTTCAAATGACCAAGGCGTGCGTGCCATAGCCAAGCTTGGTCATCAATATATGCAAGCAAACAAATTGGTGAAGCAATTTTTAATTCAATTTTATAAAGAAAGTTTAGAGATCTTGGTACCTTCATGAGTAAAGTTCCACTTTTCTCATACAACCACAGAAAATTGTCTTTCATCAGTACGTTGCACCCAGATTCAGTAGTTTGGCCAAGGCTGATTATATTGCTTCACAAGGATGGAATAAGATAGACATCCGACAGCACTAGTTGCCCTCCATTTCTACATTCCAGTACAATTGAACCTCGACCCTTAATCTCCACACATGACCCATCACCAAAACAAACTTGTCCAGCCACATTGGTGTCCAAGTTGGAGAAGAATTCTTCGTTTACTGTCATGTGGTTGCTAGCAACATTGTCTAGAAACCACAAATGCTTGTTTTGGACCGAAGTTTACTTGCTCGGTATCACACTTTCTTCATTTAAGAAAATTGTTCCTACTCGAACAAGCATTAGTAGTGTCGGCTCGTCATCTTGAGCTTGTGCTAGATTGATTTCATCCCTTTTTGTAGGACATTCGGATGCAAAGTGTCCTATGTTATCACATTTGAAACACTTTATTTTTGACCGATCCTTTCCTGATTGGTTTCTTTGCTGTGATATGTTTTGACCAAGACCTCGGCCTCGACCTCCTGATCAGCCTTGTCCCCTTGGCCTCGATTGTCAGCGTTGCCTGTCCCTCGGCCACGCCCACTACCTTTCTGCTCCTGTTTCTTTTTCGCCTGCCAATCGCTGCAAGACAATAGAAGCTGATCATTCTTGTGTACTTCAGACTTTACACACGGTTTGATCCTTTCTTCATATGCACGTAACCTGCCAATAGCATCTTGAAATAACATAGTATTCAAGTCAGCGAATTGTTCAATAGAGGCTACTATTGGTAAAAATCGATCAGGAACTGAACCAAGAAACTTCATGACTAGTTTCTTGTCTTCGTAACAGCCTTGGGGCTGTTTGCTTTGGAGACGATTGCACTTATGCGTCCAGCAAAGTCTTCAATGGTTTCTGATTCCTTCATCTTTAAGGCTTCAAATTCAGTTTGCAGTGAACCCAGACGGGCCTGCTTTACCCGATCAACACCCACAAACCGAGCCTTCAAAGCGTTCCAGACTTCCTTTGCCTTTTCAAACTTTGCAACTTGTAAAACAAGTTCCTCGGGTATCGCCTGGTTAGATAGGCGATTGCAAGGCTGTTTTTCTTCAGGTCAACATTCTCTCCAGGTTCAATCGCTTCCAGACACCATGAACATTGAAGATTGCCTTTATTTTAACTGCCCAAATGTGTAATTCGTAGCAGTCAAAATAGGGCATTGCATCGATAAGTTTGTGTTTTTTCTTGATGTACCCACCTGAGTTGTCGGAGTCGGAGTCTCAGCCGTCTTTCTCTGCTTTGGTCTCTTGCTTCTCTGATTGCACGGTCCGTCGGCTCTTGATTACACCCTTCGGATCAAAGTTTGAGCACTGGTCGTCCTTTTGAACCAAGGCTTTGATACCAATTGTTAGAGAATAACAATCAGAGCAGCAAGCAAAACAAAGAACAATTGAAAGAAAACATCTATATAAAGGGCAGAACATAAATAAGACAGCTGTAGAAATACTAAAGATTAGACTCCTAAAATAAAAAAACGCCATAGATAGAAGATCCGGCACTCCATAATTGATTTTATCGAAATTAGTTAATAATATTTACATCACATATGGTACATGATGGCATAACCAACACAAAACCATACAAATATGGCACAAATAGAACATGGAATTGCACATGACGATATGAAGCAGCATGAAATGATGTACCACAATATGAATGTTAAACCATATAATATGGTTTGATATTGTACGACTGTAAAATGATATAAAGTAACAAAGAATGATAAACTTTTGGTACAGTAACATTTTAATTATGTTTATTATGTTGTTAGGCAACATATTTTAGTTCTAATTTGTGAAAAATGATTTATGTTCTATTTTATAAATTTAATCCTTTACTTTTTTATGCATTGACCCAGGTGTTTGCAACCATGCTTTTCACTTTCACTGCATCAGTCGCTGGCTGAAGACTCGTCAAGTTTGCCCTCTAGGTATACCATCATACTCTCTATACCCACACAATATATGGTTAATGTGCATGTATATATGCATATTGTATATGCGTGTATACAAAACACAACCTCAAATAATGCAGAAGCTCACAAGTATCAGTCAAAATCATTAATATATGCATATGTATAGTGTTTTTGTAAAGATGGAATTCGTATTGAAAATAAAGGGTGGTGTATGTTGAGGTCAAGCAGGTTTTTATTAAGGTCACCGAGTTATGTTTTTATTTTTGTTTATACCAATTCTGCCAAATTTATGCCAGGAAATTGTAAAATGATAAAACATACCAGGACTTTAGGAGATTATAATTTATATCTGAAATATCAATTACAACTTTTAAAACCGTTAAGTAAGATGGATGCATTTAAATGAAATGTATGATTAGTATTTTACTTATAAATAATGATTTTGATTATTCAAGCTTTTAAAGTCAAATCCCATTTTGTCATTTTACAATCCTTTAGCATAAATTTGGCTGGAATCTGTATAAACATTCTTTGTTGGTAGTTGTTTTGAGACGTGATCGGGTTTGATGTTAACTGATTTCTGAATTCGCGTATGCTCTTAGTAAAATTTTAAATTATATGTTTATTTGTTATTGTGTTTTTGCAGACAACAGTGAGTGGGAGTTCCAGAAATATGGTCACTAGTAAATTTGCTAGTTACTGGAAAGAAGGAAAACATTAGGGGGCCTTGTTGGTTTTAATGTGGTATGAATCAATCGTATTGACTGAGTTGCCGATCATGTGTGCAGTTCCTTGGACCTTGTTCCTAGATGCTTAAATCACCTTTTCTTACGTCTTTAAAACTGCTTATTACCGTTTATATTATTGTTTGAGGGTTGTGTTAAACGTAGTCCTATCTCTTTATATTGAGTGCACCCTCTCACTTTGTTGTGTTAGCCATTCTATCTGTTTAACCTTGAACTGAGCGTATGATGTAATTAAATATGGTGTTTTCATCTTTGTATACTGGCGTATAGCCCTAGTTTTAAAAATTAGAAAAATCTAAGGTCAATCCAATAAAATCAATAGGGAGGGGTGTAATAAGTAAAAGATGTTGGCAACATATATCCAATTTATTTATTTAATTACCGATAAAAAGTTGTGTTAGGGTTAAAGAAATTAAATCTTTCTTTTCAACTATCTGTTAAGTCTTGAGTTATATTAACAAGAATAGCAACATCATGCACAAACACTTTCGAAGTTTGAAGAAATTGTGGTATTATGCACAAAACATTTAGAAGATTGAAAAAAAAGTTGTGATGAACTAGTTATGAATCTCCATTAGCTGGTGTTTTATATTTCTAATGATAATTCATACTCATTTTTACGTTTACACAAGGTCTACAATAGAAACTAACCCACGATACTTGAGAGACATCGTTTTAATACTTCTGTACCATTAGGTTATATGTTATCTGATATATAGATTTACACAATGTCAACCATAGAACTAACCCACAGTACTTGAGAGAAATTATTTTAATACTTTTCTACTATTAGGTTATATGTTCTTTGCTATTTGAAGTATGAAAAGTTTAAAATGACTTATTTTATAGATAAAAGTAAAAGAAATCTATTTATTTATAACTGAACAAACAAGAATTAGTAACCCTATTTATTAAGTTTGAGGTGGCCGCAAAGCTTAAACGAGTTTTCTTACTTACATATATATATATCTTAATTTATTAAATGTATTTATATAAATAAATTATATATATATATATATATATATAATTATGATAAAAATAATTAATATTTGTATAATGTTATATATAAAATATTATATTATATATATGTATAAAAACTAATATCAAATTATCAAAATAATAATTAATTATAAACTAGTCGATCCTGAACTTGTAATGTATTTGATAAATCAACTCAAGCTTGAGCCCTCTTAAATCAATACGAGCCAAGTCGAGTGTATACAAACTTAGGCTCAACTTATTTGCACCCCAAATCTTCGTATACCAACCTGTTTCAATCCTCAAGTACCAGAGTGCTTGTGATTATTTAGAAATTGAAGTATTTAGGGAGAACAAATTAGTATAATTTTCTGTTTATAAGATTGTATCAATTCAAGCCAAGTTACTTGTTAGCTACACACAATCAACTTGAAAAAATAGCTACTCAAAATCATCTCGAAAAAAAGCTCAACAAGTCAATTTCAAACAATTCCTACTCGTACTTCAAATAACAAGTTTGAAGTTTGATTAGACTCCATAATCAACTTATCATTTATCAAAATATAATAACTATTAGTATTCATTTTGCCTAACAGCATCTGATGCGCAACTATAAATGCATGTAAATGATTTATATATGCCTATACATAAAAATAAAATAATATAATATTTGATAAAGAATAAACAGGTCAAACTCGATCTAAACAAGCCGAGCTCCAAATCCTCATCACATCTACATACCTAATAAGAACTACAGCTTGCTTTATTCAAACAACTTATCTGATTTGATCAACATCTTAAACCCTTTAAATAAACAAAAACCATCCAACACCCATATAAACTACCTTCAAGGCAATGATTAATTGATTATAACACCCTGAAAATGTTGGACCTAAACCATCATCTTCAATTGAAAGTAATCGAAATAAGACGCTCGCTACAACTTCAACGACTAAAACGAACCAGACCAAATTACAATGATTAAAAACCACACAAAACAAAACGTAAGTACGTGGTATTATTTGATATCACCCCTAAAGATATACAACTGCAACCAGGCACAGGGGTTATGTAGTCGATGTTTGATCAAAACATCGCCATTCTGTACGTAAAACTACAATCGACACTAACTGTGCACCAGAAACCGAAACCATACCTGTGTGAACATAGATATGTTTCACGGGTCAAAGCCATCCACATAGATGTGCAATCTATTTCGGGCTATAAACCAGCTAAAGGTATGATACCCATTGCACTGGTTAACCGTACTAAAAGAAAAACAAAATAAAGCCCAACAAGCCCTATTCCCAGCATCTTGTTTGGACGCATGTCGTTTCTCAAAAGGATAACAAGCGCCCACATGAGTCCGGATATGAGAAACCCCATGGTGTAATAAAGGCTGTTATCTTGTGGAACATTATATGACTCGGGTTTTTCTGACCATGATCCGATCAACAATGAAACCCCCAAACCCATGAGTGTATTGAACATGGGGCCGGCATAGCATCCTGATAAGGCAATCTGGATTCCATCCCCACCATCCAAAGCTAATGCAACATTTGATACCAAATCTCCCATTGAGTTCCCCCAAGCTAATACGGTTAATCCAAGAATCGAGGGATTCACTCTTAAAAACACACCAATCCTACTAATAATGCAACGAGTTCATTTGCAATCATGTAGAACCAAACGATGCTCATGAGAAACCCACCTAAAACCCATGGGAATAGGTATCTTCGAGGTGCTGGTCGGACTTTGTGTGTAGAAATGCAAGAGTTCCAAGGGCAAAACCAACAATAACACCAAAAACGTACACGACTGCATTGATTTGAGGCGTTAAACCATCTTGTGTGTTAAATATAAAAGCAAGAAGAATTGGCGACAATGAAGCACTTGCAACTGCATATGGCTTTGACCAAGTTTCCTCTTCGACTAAAGGAATGGTCAACCTTCTAGGGAAAGTCAGAGGGAATTCGAGGAAAGAACATAGGTTCCAAAAGTTAACCCAGGGTTGGTCAACTTCAATCCCATCATCATGCCATCCCCATAAATGTCTCTCGTGTTCTTGAAACTTTTGATTTGAATAATTGCAACATTTGAAGCCCACATCCATTCAGGTAAAGAACTACGGTTTTGGAAATCATCAACTTCATTCTCAACATCAAGTAAAGTACTCTGTATAGAATCATCATCTTGAGAAAATATTCCAAGTGGAAGCAACGGTGTAACGCCTTTCAACCTTTGGACATGTTTCCTAAGGATTTCATTAGCAGCAACAAAGACCGCATATAACACATATATTGACACAAATGCTCCCGCAACCACAACACTCACTTTACCCACAATAAGAATCAACAGAAGGATTGTCAATGTGAAAAGAAAGAACCCAACGTCTCTAAGAAACGCCTTTTTATCAATCTGAACTAGTTGATCCGATACACAAATTGAAACAATCCCAACAACAACACAAGTGACAAAAACCGCCCCGCCCAACACACTGTTAAGCCCAACTTCACCCGTGTTGTTTCCCATAAAAGAAGCAATACTCGCAAAAACATCAGGGGCCCCATTGCCAAGTGGAAGGAGAGTAACCCCAGCAACGGTTGGAGATAGTTTCAACAGACTTGAAAGCTTTTGTAACGACAAACAGAAGTAATCGGCTGCAGTATTACCCAAAAGGTAGAACAGTGCTACAAGCCAGATAACTAAAACTATAGCACCAAGTGCACCCTCATCACTGTCACAATAATAGAACTTCAAGTAATCAAAAAGTCCATCAGATGAACAATGTGGATTGGCCTTTAAGAACTCACAGCTGCTTGAATAGCCCAAATGGTCCACTAATCCAGTACATATTTTGGGGCTAATTATAGTAGAAGCATCACTTAAGCTGATGAATTTACATTTACAGTTAACTCAATCATAGACCTAGCTCTTGATCTCCATTGACCATTATGATGTCGTACTTTTTTCAATGTATCATCACCAAATTGGCTGTAAATTAGGGCAATTAAAACTAGGGCAAATGTAGCAGTGAGAATTTCACGAAATCGCCCAAATTGCCTCATCCTAATATTATTATTACACCGTAAGCGATAGGAAACAGAGAGTACGATCGAAGCCCTAACACAGGTATTCCTCGAGCCTAGGGTTTCGATGAACGAAGAAAAATTAAATCTTTTCAAACTGGATACACAAAATTCGAACCAAACGCTGAAGGAAACTAAATAACTTCCGATTGATTGAACAAAAGAACAAATGAATTGAGATGTGTGCTAACGGAAGAATTTTCAGAGGTTTATAGGGTTTGAAGATGACGCTAAAAAAAGATTAGAGCTTGAGGAAGATACCGATTGCTAGAGTGTTTTTCTCCGGTAACAGATGATTTGGGTCGCCGGAAATCGAATAGCTATTAGTGATCGGCGACGGTGAACGATATCGGAATTGTGTCGGAGAGCGATCGGATGAATATTTGTATAGTTCAGGTACGACCGGTGGGTTTCTTGTTGGTTTGATACATCAAAACTTCAAAGTTCAAACCAGTTTATATTTGACATTTCTTGTAGGAGGGTTCGATTCGTAAACGATCCAATCACGAGCAAAAATTCGTTTGTTTTGGTTCGGCTCGATTTTTTTTTAGTTTAATTTATATAATTATATATATACATAAATATAAAACTATACAATACAATTGTATTTATAGTTTTATACTAAATATTTTAAATAAAACGTTAAGCCATTAAGCAATAGTCTTTGACCCATATTGTCATTTATAACAAGATTATGCTCCGAAATATGATCGTTTTCAAGATATAAAAAATTGAGACCCAACATATTTATCGTATCTCTTTGTAAAATTAAATCGTGTGACACATTGGATCGTGTGACTATCAATATTATGGGTTGTCAAGATCGTTCGCCGTTCGCTCAAAAAATTAATGCTAAAAAATGTTCGCTTGATTTTTGGTTATGTTGTAAATGAGTCATTAGATTGATTCGGTTTGTAAACAACCAAACACGAGCAAAGACGCGTTCGGTTCGGTTTGACTTGTGAACAACCAAGTCTACACTTCGACCAACAAATGTTGGCAATCCTTTCTATAAAACTCATATTTAGCTAAATAGTAAATTACAAATTTTATCATTTAAGTTTGTAGCAAATTTCAATTATTGTTCTAAAACTAAGAAAATTACAAAAAATATCATTTCATTCAAGTTTTGATATTTGATACACATTTAGTTAGGGCTGCAAACGAACCGAACGAACACGAACAAGGCCTTGTTCGTGTTCGGTCGTTAAGAAATAAACTTCTTCATAAACTATTCACGAACACTTACCGAACGAGATTTCTTGTTTATGTTCGTTCATTAAGAAAATGAATATGTTCATGAACTGTTCACGAACACTTACCGAACGCAAATGAACACAAACAAAAACAAATGAACACAAACAACTGTTCATGAACATGACGAACACAAAAAAAGTTCATAAACACAAACGAATACAAATTATTATAGATTTATTTTAGAATAAAATTTATATTTTTTATTACAAACATTACACAAAATCAATAAAAATAAATAAGTAGTTAACATACATACCAAAAAATACATGATATAATAGTCATAAATATAACTGACACATTAATTAAGAATATAAACGAACACCTTAACGAACACATTATCGAACGTTCACGAACGAACATTAACGAACATAAACGAGCACATTATCAAACGTTTACGAACATAAATGAACGAACGCGACTTGTGTTCATGTTCGTTCGTTTAACTAAACGAACAAAATTTTCTTGTTCATGTTCGTTCATTTACTAAACGAACGAACATAAACGAACTTCCCGCCGAACTGTTCGCTGAACGTTCAGTTCGTTTGCAGCCCTACATTTAGTAATTTCTCCAAACGTCCCTTTGTTTTAATCATTAAATCAAGTCATATATATGTCTTGTACATAAGGGTAAATTTGTTTTTTTAACCCTTATTAATAAATACAAATTTATTAAAACTCACTCTACCCCATTCTTCTTTCTCTACACAAAAAAACATCACTTCATCGCACCACCTCCACAACCGACCCTCCTCCATTGTCGTCGTCTCCATTCCTCAACACCGCTACCATCTACTAACATCTACTCCTCACTCTCGATCTACATAGTCTTCATTCCTTTATCGCCGCCACCATCGTGCGCCCTCTTCCACCATCATCATAGCATGATCATCTTCCATCTTTATCTTTATTAGATTCGCACACCAAATCCATCACCATCATCCTTTCAAATACCATATCAATCACCATCGTTACCACCTCTTTACCACCTAGATCCATCACCATTGATTCTCAAATCCACACACCACACCAATATCTTTAGTCACAAATAGGTGGAGATACTGTTGGTTCCATACCCCCATCGTCACAACCATCACTAGAGCATCTACTCTCCTAATCTAATTTCATGATTTTAGATGGGGATGTGCTTCAAGTTTTCAGATTTGGGGTTGGAGACTTACACATGTTCTAAATCCACAAACCGCACCACCATCTCCAGTCGCATATATATGGTGGCTAATCGGTGGTGTCAATGACGATGGCAATAGGGATGATGGTGTGGTGGGAGAGGATTGTAGATGAGACAAAAAGAAATGAGGGAAAAATAGTTAAAAAGTAAGACAAAGATTCAAAAAATTACATAAATAGTCCTTTAGGTATGAAAAGACAATTTTATCCTCATATGAGAGGCATATGC
Source organism: Flaveria trinervia (assembly GCA_025506515.1). Lineage (NCBI taxonomy): Eukaryota > Viridiplantae > Streptophyta > Magnoliopsida > Asterales > Asteraceae > Flaveria > Flaveria trinervia. The sequence continues at coordinate 1,555,587 of CM046449.1, forward strand.
GTAGATTTAACGTTAAAAGTAAACGAACGTCAGGGGAAATGATGAAAAATTGTTACCAAACTCAAATGTAAAGGACAATTCTTGCAATACATTAATTTAAAGACAATACTTGAAATTTGTTACAAACTTAAATGACATAAAGTGTAATTTACTCTTACCTAAATTATATTTAAATAGGATTAAATTTTAAACATATAAAAACCAAATGTTACATAACTAGCGTTTGTACCCTCGATGTGCATTGTGCGTCTTAAATACGGGTAAACCAAGGCTCAGACAAACACACATGTTTGTAATATTACATTTATATCATCATAGCCATAACACATGATGGTTAGAAGGTGGCTTAGTACCGATGTCGGGTTACAGCTACACACCAGAAATGTTTCCCAAGCCGAAACAACCAACACCATTTTTTGTCTCATCACAGTCATACCAACACCATTTTTTGTCTCATCACAACCCCTGTCATCACTGACATCAAGAGGATCATATTACCAACCAACACGACATTATCATCAATAATCAAATTTTATCTCATCACAGCCAAAAATCAATCAAGATGAAGAGTATCAAATGACCACATCCCCATTATCATTGACAATAATAGGATCAGATTACCAACCAACTAACACGACATCGACATCAATAACCAAAAAATGTTAACAAATAAGCGGAGGCAGCAAAGGTGGTTGTAGCTGTCACACCCCAACCTTAGCGGCTGAATTGTCGAGATGTGAGGGTTAAGATTGTTCACAGCCACATAACGCTATGTTTAAATGAAAATATTATTATCATAAGTTTTAAAAGTGCAAATTACATTCATAAGTCCCAACATAAATAAACATACCATAAGACATATAATCCAAAACATTTTATTCATTAATCTAGGTTCAAATCCTAGATGTGAGCAACTTCAAGTGATGACATCAAATTTGAGCATTTCCTGAAACATATTAAAAATAAAGGTCAATTATAAAAATTGGTGAGTTTCCAAGAGTTATATATATATACATACATATACATATATACATATATATACATATATACATATATATATGTATATATGTATATATATGTGTATATATATGTATATATATATATCAAAGATTTACAAGTAGCAATTCATGTCAAAGTTTATGAGTTATGCAAGTTTATAGAACACATATAGCTACAATCAAACCTTGACCAAGATTAAGATTACAAGTTTATAACGATTAACTAAGTGTACTTGTTTCCCATGATGAACAAGTCATACGTCATCAGGAGCCGGCAATACATCGGCTTTAGCACCAAATAGGCTTGTCAGACCCATAGATTTATGACGTTGCCATGCTAGCAATAGTTAATGATTGTCAACATATAATGCATCTCATATAAAGCTCACAATACACAAATAACCATGACAAAATATAAATATGAATTGCAAGTGCGTTACAAGTATAAAACGTTTACAAGTGTAAGTTTGATAAGTTTAACATGTTTCATCCCAAATGGTGTGAATAAATAATAAAAGGGGCAAGAAAACTCACATGACCAATAAGTATATAATTGATGATTAATAAGAAAAATAATCGAAGTTCCAACGTAATCCTTCACAAGGTACCTAAACATATATATATATATATATATATATATATATATATTATATATATATATATATACACACACACACATACAAGATTTAACGTCTAATAATAAGTTTAACGAATTAATGAGGACTAGGGTTTCAATTTGGTATTTGGGGATTTGTCAAGTAATTATGTTTAATAAATGAACCCAATTATATCTCTTGAAACCAATAAAAAATATATATTACATTTTATATAAAGATATGAAAAAAGAAACATTTATATTAATTTATAAGTTTATATAAAGTTTAAATAAATTTTTATAACTAAGTGAAATAAGCACAATCTAAACAATAATTTAAATGCAATGTTTGAAATAATAATTTTTTGTAGCATAAACTATTATTTAAAGTCTAATTTTTATAAAAAATATGCTAATTATAACATTAATTTTAGAATATTAAATAATAACTTATAGAAAATAGTTAAAGGTCTTTTAAAATAAACAAATTTTATAAAATGACTTTTTATAATATTAAAAAAAAAATCCGATTTTCATTTGAAGGCTAAACACCCAAAAAAACAAAACATGAGATTCCCCGGATTTGAACCGGGGACCTCCGGCTTGTGAGGCATGCGTGTTACTAATGAACTTAGGGCCGTGGCCGTGCTAAGTCTCGGCCCTTAATTCTTAAGAATACTTGATGCAAAGTATCCCCAAAACTTGATGAACCCTAGTTTGATGTGAAGCAAGATTTAAGATCAAACATTGTTGTTAACGTTATAGATCATAGGGCTTTTGTTCCCCAACTAAAATCGAGTTCATAACAATGTTTAATTACCTGGTTTGCTTTGAAATGATGCTAAGAACACATGAAGAACAGGTCGCGGCCGAAGGTACATAATTGATGTGTAATAGTCGATGATAATCCAATTATATTTGTGGGTAGCTTCGTTTGATAAGTTAAACTAGAAACCCCTTGTCAATTCGAGTTTAAAGTGCCGGATTGATGATGAACACCTCAACTACAGGTTGCGATGAAGATAATGCTCGATTTTGATGATTTTGTGTGTTTCAGATAGAATTACACTTGATAATAACTTAGAATTGATTAAACCATCGATTAGGTACCATTTAATTGGATTATTGTTGTGCTTTAATGTTCGAACGACTCAAACGATTAACGACATCGGTTACACGATATGTTTTGGATTCATAACCGATATTACAACCCAATTAAAGTGCATAACCGTGTTTGATTCGTGTTCGCGGACCGGTTGAAGTAATTTGGGGTCATGAATCGAAAGTTATACCCGGTTTGGAACGTCGCCGGAGCTTGGCCGGAAAATCGAGGGTGAAGGGAAGAAATTGGGTTGGGTTTTAAAATTTACAATTTTAGTCCCTTAGGTTTTCATTTTATTATTTTATGTCCTAAACTACAATTTTAAGTTTCAAACTTGACACAAAGACCCCTTCAACTTAATGGAACTTTAAGTTTTAATATTATTCTAACTTGTTAACCATTTAACTTTTATAAATTATTATTTCTATTATTATTATTATTATTATTATTATTGTAAATTAAGGTAGAATTTATAATAATAAACAAAAGTTATAACTACAAATATTATTATTATTATTATGGTTATTATTATTATTATTTATTATTATTATTATTATTATTATTATTATTTATTATCATTATTATTATTATTATTATTTATTATCATTATTATTATTATTATTTAATTAATTTATAAACTTTTAAATTAACAAAGAATCAAGTGTGAATAGCCCACAAAGTTTCATAAATGGCATAAACAGTCCTTACAAAAACATAACAAAGTTAACTTTTAATTTAATGAAAACACGAAAAGTTACAATAGCACCATATCACCACTGGTAACCGGCCACAACTGGATCAAACCAACCCAAACACCATCAATAATAGTAATAAAAAAGCCCTAAAAATATATTTAAAGCCATAAAGAACCGGAGGGATGGTGAGGGCGGCGACTACACCACAATCGCCACCTGCGACTGCAAACAATCATGTGGAGGGATGGACCTACGCAAGAACCTAAGCAGGTGAAAGCCCATCATTCAACCATCGGCAATGGTGATAAGAACCACCGAAGGTTATTAAGACATGCACCAAAAATCAAAAAAATGCGACACATGCCACCACTACCGCAAGAGCATGTGGAGGTGAAAGGTTGCTGGACAGTCACCAGCGCCGACGGTGATTAACCACCAGCCATTTCTTTCTCTCTCCACAAGAAACAAGGAGTATCACCAACAAACAGAGCCCCAAGAACACTGAACAAACCAATCGATTTTAGGCCGAAAACCACTATGACAACAACATCACAACCCTCTGCAAAGATCAACGGTAGACAAAATGGCTGTTATCGTGCCGCCAATCTACGGAAGGGAAACAACCGCCGATAGTGGGCCGACCACATAGACAACAGTTAGAGGTCACCGACTGCGTAACTAAAGATGGAGGTAGGCGGTGGCGACGATAAAAGATATGGTTGGTGACCAATAGTGATGCTTGTGGATAGTATATATATTTTGATAAATATTCTTCGCACATATTAAGTTTTAATTGGTTATTGCTAATACTAAACCACACACAAAAGGCAAGTGTACATGTCGTATGGTAATATAGTGTTGGTAAGAACCAAGTATCAATCCGTGGACACACTAAGCCTACTCAACAACCCTCATAATTGACTATCAGTTTTAGGTTTTAGAAAATAATATGTTAAACATAATAATGATAAATAAAAATAGATAAAGATAGGTTGAGACTTTTGATGATTCTTTTAGTGAAGTAAGGTTGTTGTCCTAATTTAGATTACATTTATGTAACTTTGATGAATTAGTGATGTGATTAAAGATATTGATTAATGTAATTATGTTAATGTTTATAAAGGTGAGCTGGCGTGATTTCCTATCTATCTACTCCGCAGTGACTAGGATCATGTTAGGCTGAGTTTACTGCTTAGATCAAAGCCCTAGTAATGTATGTAAATCTTTTATGACCTTTTTGACATATGATTTCTGAAAACATAACTTAATATTAAAAAGAGAGTTGATCAGGTTCCTTCCTAACATACCAATAATTTTAGAAAACCGTAACAATTACTGTAGATTTCTCAGACTAATACAAGGGATCCTGCAAATGATCAGAAAGTTAAGGTGATATGATTTATAATAACCATTTTTAGTTCATTAGCCATGGATTTATTATGAAGACCGATTTCGCGAATGAAAGTTGATCATACGTTTTTCAACCGTGTATGACAATCACAATCACAAATCATAAAGCTATAACTTCCCGTTCAAATGTAGATGCTACCCATCAAAAGTTTTCCCAAGACCACCATAACATTAACATAATATAAATCACACTATTAGTTCATCATAAATTACATAAGTTTCATTAAATTAGGATAACACATGAAGTTTAGTGATGTGTGATAATATATATTATTTTATTTTGAATTTTTTTTTCACAAATTAGTTTTAAAATTTGAAAATTCCTAACTAAACTTCAGACAAACGGCAAGTGTACCGGTCTTGATATAGTAAAGTTTAGGTAAGTCCAGATATTGAACCCTAGAGACACGTTTGCCAGCTTTCGCTACTAAACCCCTATCGACTTCTAACCCAATTAGTTTATTATTTTAAGTAATTAATATTAATAAATAAAACAAATAATTTTGTCGATACATATATGTACCTAGTTTATGTGCTTAATGTAGAAGTCTGTCATGTCTTACACATATGTAATGAATGAGTTGAATGAAATAAAATATGTGATTGATGCTTATAACATTTAATATTTCATTGTATTATTATGTGTTAAAGTATAATGAACTTACTATATAGGTTTGAGGTTGTTGTGCATAGTTCTTAGTTAATAATTGTTGGATCAAGAAGAAGGCTAATGCAACCAAAACTAGATCACTTAAGTTATTTTGGTGCTGCATGTAAAGGCTTCCGAAGCTTATCATGGAACTTTCGAAGGTTGTAGAGTTCTTCCGAAGACAAAGGGAAAGTCCAACTTCCGAAGACAGAATTCTACTTCTGAAGACAAATGCATACTTCCGAAGTTCAAGACTTAGAAGAATAAAGTAAAGACCACTTCCGAAGTATGATGAATAGAAGAAGTCTCCAAGCCTTGGAAGAAGCAGGCTCTTCCGAAGTATAAAGTGGCTTCGGAAGTACTTACTCTTCTGAAGCCATTTAACCTTCGGAAGACACTGCTATAACCAGTGGACACAAGTATGGTCTCTGACACTCCGCTGCAGACTTCTGATACAACATGGCTTCTTCCTAAAGAACCATGTTGTTGACCATACTTTATTCCACTATTTATCTTTTCATGATAGTACAGTTGCCAACTTTAGTTGGTGACAAAAGGTAAGTCAGGGACATGTCCTACCTACCAAATTTCAGATAAGACTTTATCCGAGATACCTTAACTATAGTCTTGTAGTATAGGCTTTAGCTAAAGGATCCCAACTGGTATCAAAGTATATCCGGCTGTAGATAGTATTATATATAGGTTCTCTTTGTGACTCATAGTGGTAAGATTATCATCTGCTTGTAAGAGTCTTTGTATCTTGAGTTGAGAATCAATATATAAAAGTATCTTGAAAATTATCTTTTTGTGTTCTTAGTTACTTTTCATATTGTGATCAACTCTTATTGATTCTTACCCGAGTGTGATTCTAGGTGAGTTTGAGAGAAAACCTTTGTGTTTAAGTGATAAACACCGATCCTCCAATTGGTATCAGAGCTTCTCAGGCTCTTGATTGCATGATCTAACCATCCAAATCAACTTGTTTTCACTCCTCCCTACCACCCACTCACTCAATGGCCCTCAACAAATCTGAAGTAGAGATGGGGACGATGAGCAAAGCACCAATCATCACCCCTGAAAACTTCAGGTCTTGGAGTAGAAGAATGGAAGGCTTCATTAGATACCAAGACAACAAAATATGGAACTCTATTGTCAATGGACCGTACAAGCCAAAGGTGGCTTCACCTGGTGGAAACGGTGCCATGATAGAAAAGGCTGTCGAAGACTATTCTGATGAAGACAGATAGAAGATGGACATCGATAGCAATGCTATGACTATTCTCATGGCTGCAATACCGAACTCTATTATGGTGGGGTTCGAGCATTGCAAGACTGTCAAAGAATTGTTTGATGCACTTGCTCAGATGTATTCTTGCTCCAACGACTCAAAGAAGGACTCACTGAAGCAACGGTTCGAGAACTTCACTCATATTGCTGGAGAGACCCTCAGCCAGCAGTACTTCAGGTACATGGATCTTATCTGTTCCCTTCAGTCTGTGAAGATCACTCCTAACTTAGAGATCTCACCAGAAAGTTCATGAGTGCTCTTCCAAATGAGTGGACATTCTACAGTGTCTCTATCAAGAGAACAGAAAACTTGAACACTCTTTCCATGACTGAGCTCTATGGCATCCTTGATGGATACCGTCTAGAGATGGAGAGTAAGAAGGGCCACCAAACAAGCAGATCTATGAGTCTTCCTGCTAGCAACGCTTTAATGGTTGTTGAAAGCTCATTAACCCCTCAACCTCAGCACTTCCTGACTTATCAACAGCCATCCTGCTCTTCTGGTCCCTACATCACTTATCCTGAGACTCCAAGGTCTCAATAGGCTCAACACAATCCCTTCCAGAAAAGTTGTGCCTTTGTTTCAGGAGGTGGACACTCAGGAGATTTTCAATACTGCTTTGATGATCTTGAGTGTTTTAGCCCAGATGACGTAGAGTACGTGGACATTATCCAGCAAATGGCTCTCTTAACTTATAGAGCAAAGAAGTTCTTTAAGAGAACTGGAAGACATTTCCCTCAAAACCCAACTACCAGCAAGTTCGGGTTTGACAAGACCATTGCAAAATGTTACAACTGTAACCAACTGGGTCATTTTGCAAGGGAATGCAAGGCTCCCAAGACCAATCCGGGAACCCCACAGGCCTCCACACATCCCTCAACCTCAAAGCCCATTGAGAAGTCAACTGAAATAGCCACAATGGCTTAAGAAGTTGACTGCAGCTTCATGGTATAGGATGTGACTCCTGCTCAAGCTCTCATGGCCGGAACTGATGATGCCTAGGTATATGAACATCTCTGCACTCCAGCCTGTATAGCTAAAGTTAAACTCTATCAGGATTACAATATGGAAATCATATCTGACATTGAGTCTTTAAATATTCTAAAATCTGATTTTAAAAGAGCTGAATCTGACTATCAAAAGAAAATTAATGAGTTTGAGAAAACTGTATCTCTTTTGAAACATGAACACACCAACTACAAAACTCAAATCAAGGATCTGATATCCAAATTGTCTGAGGCTCAAGCCCAGCTTGTCACTGCTGAGGCTCAGGCCAGGAAGCATGCCATCTCTGAGCAGAACGTCCAAGCTATTATGCATCATCCTCCCATTCCAAACTCTGTTATCAGAACAAAGGAGGGTGGGAACAATGAAATTGCTCCACCACATTCCTATGAGTCTATTAGACAGCCTAGATATGGTACTGAAGAGCAAGAGGTTCCAACTGCTGACCCCTCTTTCCAGAGTTGAAGGATGAGACACCAATAGTGGCCACCACAGGAAGGAAAGGTAGATATACCTATCACCTCCTGTGATGATCAAATCCTAACCACCAAAGCCAGAAGAAGCAGCTAAAGCTACTAGGAGAACTGCTAAGAAAGTGGCTGATCCAAACTGAAAATTGACCCCAAACAGAAGGGTGTCTTTGTCTCAGCTGGATTCCAAGTGTTAGGTACTTCTGATTCAGGAAAAGAATGTAATACCAGCATTCCTGTCCTACCAAAGGATCAGAAGTTAAAGGGAAAAGTTGCTGACGAAGAAAAGAAAACCAAGAAACAACAATCCTCACTTTCCAAAAGATAACATTGCATGCATCATGTGTGGCCTGCAAAATCACTGGCAAAAGATTGTTACTACAATCCTGCAAGCACACATTATGCAAATAATGTTAGAAAAGAAGGAGTCAGGGAAGGTTTCACATTTGGACCCTTCCATACGGTTCAAGTGTTGAAGAAGGGAAAGCTGGTTTCCAAAGCCAAGTTGCTTTCGGAAGAAACTCCTTCTTCGAAGGGAAAATGGCTTCGGAAGCAAAAGCTACTAAGGTTCGGAAGAACAAGAAAGCTCCCTTGAAACCATCCCAGAAGAAGACTGCTTCGGAAGAAAAGGTGGTGAGGACTTCTTCCGAAAGAAAGAAGCTTTGGAAGAAGACCATGCTGCAAAAGCTTCAACAAGCTCATCCCAAGATCAACCAAAGGATGGACTGGAAGATCAAGGAAGATGCTGCAGCCCAAACCTCTTCTTCAAAGACCTCTGTTGAACCCCCATGCATATCATTTGGTTCACTCATGTCATTATCCTTGGAAGAACCCAAGACCAGCAAGGCTGGGTTATCCAAACAAAACTGAAATCTCATCTTATGTGCAGGAACATCCATTTGACAAGAACAACAATGTATGGATTGTAGATAGTGGATGCTCAGGCACATGACAGGGAAAATATCTCCTTCAACAATTTCAACATTATGATGGAGGTCCTGTCCAGTTTGGAGGTGAGGCCGGAGGATATATTTCTGGCAGAGGGAGTATATCCAATGGTAGTTAACAGTTGACAAAGTTAACTTTGTCAAACAGCTTGAACACAAACTGTTAAGTGTTTCTCAATTCTGTGATCAAAAGCACCAAATGCTTTTCACAGAACATGAGTGCATTATCCTCAACCAGGGATGACAATTCCTCCGGGATTGGTGCTTCTTAGATCTCCCAGGAAAGGGGATATGTACAAGCTTGATATGAACAATGCTTCCCCAATGGGTGAAGTATCATGGTTTCTTTCCAAAGCTGATAGTGATGAGTCAACACTGTGGCATAAACGTATGTGTCATGTAAATTTTAAGACAATAAATAAATTGGCTAAAAATAACTTGGTACATGGTTTGCCTAAAAAGGAGTTTTTCTACAAAGACAACTGTGTTGCATGCCTGAAAGGGAAACAACACAGGACGTCTCATAAATCCAAATGTGTTAACTCTATCACTACTCCATTGCACATGGATCTTTTTGTCCCACAAGTATAATGAGCATTGGAAGGAATCATATTGTCTTGTGATAGTTGATGATTTTACAAGATTCACATGGGTATTCTTTTTAAGAACTAAAGATAAAACTACTGAAACATTAAAATCTTTTATTCTTAAAATAGAAAATCAAATTGATCACAAGGTTAAAATAATTAGATGTGATCAAGGGACTGAGTTTAAGAACTTCGTTCTTGACTCATTCTGTAACTCAAAAGGGATTGCCAGACAATATAGTGCTCCCAGAACTCCTCAACAAAACGGTGTTGCTGAGAGGAGGAACATGACACTTATTGAGGCTGCCCGAACTATGTTAGCTGATTCAAAGCTATCTCTAACATTCTGGGCAGAGGCAGTTAGCACTGCATGCTATGTGCAAAACAGAGTTCTTATAGTTAAGCCCCATGGAAAAACCCCTTATGAGCTATGGAACAAGAGGCCACCGTTCATTGGCTTTCTAAGGTCCTTTGGCAGCAGGTGTACCATACTTAACACAAAGGACAAATTAGCAAAATTTGCTAAAAAGTCGGATGATGCTATCTTTGTTGGATACTCTTCTAGCTCCAAAGCTTACAGAGTATACAACATTAAAAATCAACAATTTGAAGAGTCATCCAATATAGTTGTTAATGAGCACACTCCTTGTGTTAGGGGGAATGAACCTGCTCACATCTTTGATTTAGAATTGTTTCCAAACTATTCTAAACCCTCTTGTGAGAATGTTTCAGGTGGAATAGGTGCTTAAAATGATGCTGATGCTGCTGCTAATGATCAACTGTTTGAGCTTCCCAGGCCTAGGCCAAATTCTCCTAGTGCTGCAATACATCAAGCTTTCACTATTCATAGATCCGATAGTTTAACTATATCAAGGAATAGTGAAGCATCAACAAGTGAGTCACCTACTGAGCCTCAAAACTCATCGGGTGATCCATTACAACACCAGGCAAAAGGAGGTAGTATTTTGAAGGAACAAGAATCTGTTAATACTACTTCACAGCCAACTATTGATGATGTTTCTCATTCATTCAATCAGTCCTCATTGAATGAATTTGAAACAACAGCTGGACAGAGTGTTCTTGTTCCTGAGTAGAATATGTCTAACCTGGATCTATCTCTGCAACTGGAAGTGATTCCTCGTCTTAGGATTCACAACACTCATCCAACTGAGAACATCATAGGGAATGTCTCTGAGGGTGTGAGAACAAGAGGATAGACTCATCAAAGGAATGTCTGTTTGTACTCATGCTTTCTATCTCAGATGGAACCCAAGAAGGTAGAAGATGCCTTGAAAGATAGTAGCTGGATTAAATCGATGCAAGAGGAGCTGCTTCAATTCAAAAGACAGAAGGTATGGAACCTATGTCCGCTACCATCTGGTCAAGTACCTATAGGCACCAAATGGGTCTTTAGAAACAAGAGAGAAGACAGAGGCTTGATCATCAAGAATAAGGCAAGACTTGTGGTTCAAGGATACACTCAAGAGGAAGGAATCGATTATACTGATGTCTTTGCACTAGTTACAAGACTTGAGGCAGTTAGGATCTTCCTTGCTTATGCTGCATCCAAGGACTTCACAGTATACCAACTTGATGTCAAGTGTGCTTTTCTATATGGGGATATAGATAGGGAAGTCTATGTATGCCAACCTCCAGGATTTGAAGATCCACAGCACCCACAACTATGTGTGCAAATTGGATAAAGCTCTATATGGGTTGCACCAAGCACCTAGGCTGTGGTATGAGACTCTGTCTCAGTTTCTTCTGAAGAATGGCTATACTAGAGGGTACCATTGATAAGACTCTCTTCATCAAAAAGTCTGGAGAGGAAATTTTGCTCGTACAAGTCTATGTTGATGACATCATATTTGGTCCTCAAATGACCAAATGTGCAAGGACTTTGAGAGCATTATGAAGAAGAAGTTTGAGATGAGCTCCATGGGAAAAATGGACTTTTTCCTTGGAATTCAGGTAAAGCAACTGAAGGAAGGGTTCTTCATTAATCAATCTAAATATGTCTCTGACATCTTAGAAAGGTTTGAGATGAAGGATTGTAATCCTGCCAAGACACCCATACCTAGAAACCATAATCTTTGTCCTGACCTCGAGGGGGAGGATACTGATCAACATCAGTATAGGGCAATTATTGGTTCTCTGATGTATCTTACAACTAGTAGACCTGATATCATGTTGCTACTTGCATTTGTGCAAGATATCAGGCTGCTCCTAAGGTGTCTCACCTAGCTGTTGTTAAGAGAATCCTCAGATACCTCAAAGGAGCACCTAAACTAGGTCTCTGGTATCCCAGAAACAAGGATTTCAATCTTTATGGATACTCTGACAGTGACTATGGAGGCTGCAATATTGACAAGAAATCAACATCAGGAGGATGTCAATTTCTTGGTGGAAGGATCATCTCATGGCAATGCAAGAAGCAATCCTATGTCTCTACATCAACTACTGAAGCTGAATACATTGCTGCTGCTAGCTGCTGTGCTTAACTGCTATGGATTCAAAATCAGATGTTGGACTATGGATTCAACTTTATGAGTACTCCTATCCATATTGACAACAACAGTGCTATCTCCATTACTGAAAATCCGGTGAAGCACTCAAAGACTAAGCACATTGACATCAGGTATCATTTCATTAGAGACATTCATGAGAAAAATCTAATCAAGTTAATCAAAGTTGATTCAAATGAACAATATGCTGATCTGTTTACCAAAGCTTTTGATGAACAAAGGTTTAAGTATCTCATAACAGCTATTGGATGATAAACATTGATTAATCTGATCTCTTTTGAAAACCTTTTTAATATGTAAGTCTTGTGTCAATACAATTTAAGCCCTGTTACAAGAAATTCTCTCTGAAATTTTCTAAGTGTAAATTCCTTCCGAAGAGAAATTAACCTTCGGAAGACATTCTCATATCTTCCGAAAGCAAAATTTCTCAAAGGAAAACTTTCTTCTCTAATAATTATTGGATCAAGAAGAAGGCTAATGCACCAAAACTAGATCACTTAAGCTATTTTGGTGCTGCATGCAAAGGCTTTCGAAGCTTATCATGGAACTTCCGAAGGTTGTAGAGTTCTTCCAAAGACAAAGGGAAAGTCCACATCTGAAGACAGAATTCTACTTCCAAATACAAATGCATACTTCCGAAGTTCAAGACTTAGAAGAATAAAGTAAAGACCACTTCCGAAGTATGATGAATAGAAGAAGTCTCCAAGCCTTGGAAGAAGCAGCCTCTTCCGAAGTATAAAATGGCTTCGGAAGTACTTACTCTTTCGAAGCCATATAACCTTCGGAAGACACTGCTATAACCAGTGGACACAAGTATGGTCTCTGACACTCCGCTGCAGACTTCTGATACAGCATGGCTTCTTCCTAAAGAACCATGTTGTTGACCATACTTTATTCCACTGTTTACCTCTTCATGATAGTACAGTTGCCAATTTTAGTTGGCGACAAAAGGTAAGTCAGGGACATGTCCTGACTACCAAATCTCAGATAAGACTTTATCCGAGATACCTTAAAAATAGTCTTGTAGTATAGGCTTTAGCTAAAGGATCCCAACTGGTATCAAAGTATATCCGGCTGTAGATAGTATTATATATAGGTTCTCTTTGTAACTCATAGTGGTAAGATTATCATCTGCTTGTAAGAGTCTTTGTATCTTGAGTTGAGAATCAATATATAAAAGTATCTTGAAAATTATCTTTCTGTGTTCTTAGTTACTTTTCATATTGTGATCAACTCTTATTGATTCTTACCCGAGTGTGATTCTAGGTGAGTTTAAGAGAAAACCTTTGTGTTTAAAAGACAAACACCGATCCTGCAATAATGATTGAGAATTGTGTTCAAACTTAGTCGTATGAGTCTTCATACGAATGGATCATGCTAATGGACCATACGCATGAATATCTCATGCTAATGGACGTGTCGCACGACTGAACCAGGAGATGGATCAGTCGCACGATTGAGACGTTGGATTGACTCAGTCGCACGACTGAACCTTCAGTCATGCGTATGGATCAATGGCATGATTCAGTCGCACGACTGAACCATGCTAATGGTTTAGTCGTACAATTGGAAACCCATAACCTATAAATACCACCTAATTCGTGGAAAAACGTAACACTTGAAGACTTTTGACACATACTTATAACCTAGTCGTCCAGAGCGTCTAGATACCCTATTCCAAGTTCATAGTTCACATCTAATCATCTTCTACTCATTCTTAACATTTCTTCATCGTTAGATTGATCGAGATTGCGTTCTCACTGATTGGATCGCCAATCAAATAGGATTCCACACTAGTTGATCTGGTTTCACGCATAATCAGTTAGTACTCCATACGTACACGGTCCTAACAAGCGGTATTAGAGCCTTGGCTCTTGATTTTGCGTGTGATTCGATTAGTTTCGTTGTAAAAATCATGTTTTTCATTCAAAAGAGTCATTCTTTTAGGTCAAAGAGTTTTTTCGACGTCTCTAGGTCTCAAAGTTTACGTTTTTCGGTATACGGTAGATTAGGGTTCTTGAAAAATCGTGTTTTTGTGTCAAAGTGTCAAAAACCTTCGATTTTGCAAAAAAAAAAACAGCCTTCAGTCGCACGATTGGCTCAATCGCACGACTGAACTCAATCGTAAACCTCACTCGCACAATTGAACTCAGTCGCTCACTCATTCGTATGACTGAACAACCCCATTCGCTTGTCTCCAATCGCTCGCTCCATACGTACGACTGAGTCCAATCGCACGATTGAATTCATTCACACACTTCAATCGCATACCTCATCCGCATTGGTCATCCGCATTTGTCCAATCGCACGATTGATTCATCCGCATTTGTCCAATCGCACGATTGACTCATCCGCATTTGTCCATTCGCACGAGTGAACCAACCGTGTTCTAAAGGTCAAAGTTTAAAGAGATGGAAGATCAATTCTCTGCTTTTACTGCCGGAAGGGACTCTCGCATCCAGAACCTTCTACTTCTGGAAAATGAAATTGGGAATCACAATAAACCACCTAAACTTATAACATTAGACGATTACCCATAATGGAAACAGTGGTTCGAGATCTATCTGAATGGAGTCGATCCTAATCTTTGGGAATCCATTAAGACATGTTACAGTATGCCAGTCGGAGCTGATGGTGTTAAGCTAACTTTGAGAGGTATGACTGACAGCCAGAAAGCTAAGTATAATGCTAAAAAGAAGGTGTATGCTCTGTTGACTCAGTCAATACCAAAAGACATATTCCATCAGTTTTCTAAGAACAAACAGGAAAAGAAGTTATGGGAAGCTTTGGAGAAAAGATATGATGGGAATGCAACGTTGAAGGCATTGAAGGCAAAGGCTCTCAAGAAGGAGTTTGATAACTTCTCCTCAATCGGGAAAGAAAGCTTAGATGATATATCAATAGATTCTACCATTTGATGAGTGAACTGCACACTCATAGGGTAACCGCATCTATGGAAGATAAAATGTCAAGCTTTGCTGATGGTTTTCCGGAGAAATAAGACTTGTTTGTGTCGAATCTGAGACAGAACGATTGTTGGAGCATATATAGTCATATATAGTGTGTCCGTCGCTTGTCGAATAGTCTAGGCTTAATGTTATACACCTGATATGTTGTAAACACATGAAACTGGGTCATTCGCAGGAGCATATGCGAATGAGACTCAGTCGTATGACTGTGCCATGCTAATGGACCAGTCGTGCGACTGAGAGATCCGATTGGGACATTCGTAAGACTGAACCATAAGTATGGTCCAGTCGTACGATTAAACCATATGCATGGTCCAGTCGTACGATTGAACCATACGCATGGTCCAATCGCACGAATGGGCCCAGTCGCATCTAATATAGGCCGAGGCCTATATATACCAGTTTCAATGTGTAGAGAGGGGGGTTTTCTAAGGGTTTTAGAAACAGTGTGCCGGGAGCCTAGGGCTGCCGGATGAGAGGGGAGATCATGCTCGATCTTCCCCTTGCCAAGAGTCCTGATTCTTATGTTATAATGAGCTTGTAATCGTTAGGTTTTATCAATGAAACCATTCAATTATAGTTCGTATTACTGTTTGACTTTTGGTTTGTGTTGTTGTTTATCCTTCCGTCAAGAACATGCTCAGATGTTTATCGATCCAGCTGACTTAACAACTGGTATCAGAGCCGGTTACTGCTGGAATGATCTAACAATCATTCTAGCAACCCGAGCTCTTGATTTCTGGATCAAAGTTCAGATCTTGACGTTAACCCACTTTGTGTTCTTCGTGTTTTGCTCAGATCTTGTTATGTGTGTTGCTTCTATGTTGAAATCGAATTCGAAACCACGTTCCTATCACCCTTTCGAATCTAATGATGTCTACTTTGTTTTGGTTCATGTTGAATTCGTCAAATTACGGTTTTGGGCAGCCCTGGTGGCTGCAGATTTGAAAAACTGCGTGCAGACCCGTTCATGTGACTGGGCCATGCGATTGGAGCATTCGTACGACGGGACCATGCGAATGGACCATTCGTGCGACTGGACCAGTCGTATGTTCAGTCGTGCGACTGAACCAGTCGTATGTTCAATCGCACGAATAAGCCATCCGCATTTGTTCCAGACAAAAAAAAAGAGTCTGGAACAGCTTTTTGCACAGGTTTGAAGATGAGCAAAGCATATTCATCCTGAGGTTCTTTTGTCTGATATGTTCGATGTGTACCCCATTATTCGTCGGACTTCGAGAATAGGTGAATGTAATTAGAACACGAAAGAGAGAAGATAAGATGTCAGCAGTCGGTGCTGATTTTATGGGGTAGTCAGGAGCATCTGACTACTTATGGGCCAATCAAGTTATATTTATCCGCACAGAAAGGATTCTGCTTCTTAGGGGGAATCCATGTATAGCGAAAGTAAAGACGCAATCAGAAAGTGATGATGTGAACCGGTTTCCGATGATGAATCTTCATACATGCTGAATTGGTTGATATTGTCAGCTGTGGATTGGAACCTTCAACCTTTTGCCCAATACACCGTGTGAAGACGCCAGAAAAGCACAATGTCTATATATTGGGATATGCTGAATGTGAGGGGGAATTTCTGCAGGTGGTGATGTTAATCAGGTTAGCCTGTGTGAAGATTGAAGCAATGGAAAACTGTTCGTATCATTATCTAGAAAAATCAGTCATATGGGGAATCTTGCTACTATAATGGTGTTCTGCAAAGTAAACGTAAGCTATTGTGCCTAAATTCATTTTCAGGGATGTGGTAGTAACCTGACAGATCGGCAACGTTGGCTAATATGGTTTTCATTTGATTCTATTGGCAACCAGAGCAAAGATTGACTGAAGATTGTAAGAGGTATTATCTACTATTCGCAAGCAACATCCAAGGGGGAATTTTTTGGAGCATATATAGTCATATATAGTGTGTCCGTCGCTTGTTGAATAGTCTAGGTTTAATGTTATACACCTGATATGTTGTAAACACATGAAATTTTGTTATTCGCAGGAGCATATGCGAATGAGACTTAGTCGTATGACTGAGCCATGCTAATGGACCAGTCGTGCGACTGAGAGATCCGATTGGGACATTCATAAGACTGAACCATAAGTATGGTCCAGTCGTACGATTGAACCATACGCATGGTCCAGTCGTACGATTGAACCATACGCATGGTCCAATCGCACGAATGGGCCCAGTCGCATCTAATATAGGTCGAGGCCTATATATACCAGTTTCAATGTGTAGAGAGGGGGGTTTTCTAAGGGTTTTAGAAACAGTGTGCCCGGGAGCCTAGGGCTGCCGGATGAGAGGGGAGATCATGCTCGATCTTCCCCTTGCCAAGAGTCTTGATTCTTATGTTGTAACGAGCTTGTAATCGTTAGGTTTTATCAATGAAACCATTCAATTATAGTTCGTATTACTGTTTGACTTTTGGTTTGTGTTGTTGTTTATCCTTCCGTCAAGAACATGCTCGGATGTTTATCGATCCAGCTGACTTAACAACGATATTCTGTCAAAGTTGGATATAAATGACTTCATATTGAAGTTGAGAGAGGAAGAAATGAGGATGAAATACAAGTCTCAAAAAGGATCCTATGACCAGAATCCTTCACTTTATAACTCCTCTCCCACTCCAACCAGTTCAGGAGCACCTCTTCAAACATCGTATGTGTCTAGTTCAGCCGCTCCTTCTCAAACCACAACTTCAGAATCTGAAATGTCAGGGTCATCTAGTACCCAATATATTATGCCTGAAGCAAATGCTACTAAGTTGAAGACCGAGAATCTTAGTAATATTACTGTGGAGGTTGAAAAGGAGCACATGGATCTTCTAGCAGCGGTTGTTCATTCCTATGATGGTCTAGTTGCAGGGAAGATTGGCAATTGCCATCTAGCAGATGAAGACTACGAGCAGGTGGACGAAAATGAACTAGAAAGAATGGATATAATGTGGGCTTTGGCTAGTGCTGTCAGGAGAGAGAAAAAGTTTATGAAAAAGACTGGACAGAACTTGGTAGCCACAAAAGACACTACCTTTGGTTTCGACAAAACCAAAGTTACCTGCTTTAACTATGGAGACAAGGGGCATTTCAAACGTGAATCGAATATTGCCTGTGTTGAGGGATTGGATGATTACTCTACGAGTGAAGGAGAAATCGCAGTTGAACTAGTGATGTCGGATAACGAGATACTGTGCATGTCGTAAATCACCTGGCTGAAGAAGAACTCATAATGATATGTTTAGAATCTCCAGCATCCGAAGAGTCTAGCTCTGCATTGATGGCTGATACATCAGATTCTTCACAGGTAAGTACCAAATACCAAGTCTTTGAAAATCATGCTTGTATTGAATGTAATAAATTTAGAGAAAGCATTGATCTTAAGTTTCTAGGTTATTAGACCACAATGATAGCTTGGTAAATGATTTACAACTGTGCACAGAAGCTAATCGGATTTTAAAACAAAACGAGTGCAGTTATAAAGAGAAAAAAGAACATTTAAATAAACAACTAAGGGAAATCAAGGTTGTTGCTTTTAATCAAGCCAATGATATAAAGTTCTATTTAAATTCCTTGGAAGAAACTAAGAAAGAAAAAACAGTTTTAGAAGTCAAAGTCAACTCATTAAAACAAAAACTACAAAGTTGGACCAGTTCTTCTCACATAGTTAAACACTTAGTGAAAGAATGAAATAATAGGGAGGAGTTGGGTTACAAAGTGGTTCCACCAGCACATGAGATCATGTTAAATACTAAATATAGACAAGTAAATAACAATCCAATCAAGGATCATGTGGTATCCACTCCTCTAGTTAGTGATCCGGATTCCACGGGTAAACCGATGAATTTTGTCACTAAACAAAAGGAGGCTACTTTGAAATCTAAAGGTAAGATGCCTATTGTGAATTTGGATGAACAATTTGAAAAGGTTAATGTAAAGTCAGGTTCAAACATGTCTATTTCTGAACCCAAAACAACCAAACCAGTTAACCAACCACGTGCTTCACGTCAAAGTCCAAATAAACAAAAGGCTAAAGATGTTAAAAAAGTTCAAACAATGAATTTTGTTAAAGAAGCAAAACCATCTAAACAAGAAGTGTCTAAACCCAACCAGACTCAAGTCATACCTGTATCACACTCTTCCCCACAGAAACAGTTTCCTCAACATGTAGAAGGGAGATCTTGCTACAGTTGTAGAAAGAAAGGACATATTGCTTCTAATTGTCCTTATTATCAGACTCCCAGAAAGAAAATTGAACTTTATGATACTAAACCACGTTTTTCTAAAAGGAGTTCTATCTCTCCACCAAAGAGTATAAATGAACCTAAAGTTCAGACTGTAAGCCAGCCGTTTGTTTATCACAAATAGGCTTTACACAGAACTGGCTTATGGAAAGAAAAGTCAAGTCAACTGTCTGATGATAAGAACAATATAAAGAATGATATGCCCTCACCCTCAAATGGACAGTGGGTTGAGTTTATGATGTGTGATTCCTCTGGGTCACCCAAGCTATTTAAGGCTTGGGTCCCAAACCTAAACTGATCTATTCCTTTTAATGTGCAGGGTGTCCGTTACAGTGCTATCACAAACACCTGGATTGTTGATAGTGGGGCATCTAGGCATATGACCGAGAATCTGTCTCTTCTTTTCAATGTCAAACAAATTAAAGGGGGACATGTATCATTGCTGGGAACAAAGGAGGATACATCACAGCTGAAGGCGAAGTGGGAAACCAGAAAGTCAAGTTTGATAAGGTCAACTACGTTCAACAACTACAGAATAACTTGCTTTAAGTATCCCAGATATGTGACAAAGGATTCAAAGTTGTTTTTGACAACAAGAAGTGCTATGTATTGAAGAAGGATTACGTTATCCCGGAGGACAAAATCTTAATGTCAGCTTCAAGATATAATGACTTATATGTCTTGGATCTATCAAAAGCCTCCAAAACCGATCATCAAGTTCAATGCTTCTTGTCAAAGGCAATAGAGAAAGACTCGATCTCCTGGCATAGGAGAATGGGACACATCAATCCACGAAAGATGAAACATCTGATCCAGAATGACTTAGTAAATGGAGTTAATGTCAAGAATTTTCAACTTCCAGATTTTTTTGTAGCATGTAAGAAAGGTAAACAGACCAAGAAGTCTCACAAGACAAAGAAAGTAAATTCCATTGACCTGCCTCTCGAACTTCTACATATGGATCTGTTTGGTCCTGTCAGTACCAAAAGCATCACTGGTGATCTGTACAGTTATGTAGTCATTGATGATTACTCAAGATTCTCTTGGTGATGTTTCTGAAATCCAAATCAAAGACATTTGAATCTTTCAAACAATTGGTAACTACATTGGAATATCTCTACAAGTTAAAAGTAAGACAATTCGATCAGACAACGACACAGAGTTCAAGCACCAGTGGATGGAAGTTTTCTGCAAAGAGAAAGGAATTGTACACCAGTTCACATCTGCCTACACTCCACAAATGAACAAAGTTATTGAACAAAATAACAAGAGCTTGATAGAGATAGCACGAACGATGTTAGCAGACTCGAAACTGCATATCCAATTTTGGAACGAGGCAGTTTCCAATGCATGTCATACCCTCAATCGAGTCTTGGTGGTCAAACGTCATGGTAAAAAGTGTTATGAGTTTCTCCAGCGACGTAAACCTAATCTGGAGTACCTCGAACCATTTGGCGCACCATGTACGCTGCTGAAGAAAATTCAGTCAGGGAAGTTCAATGAAAAAGCTGAAGAAGGGATCTTCCTAGGATACAATATACCGAACAAGCGAGTTTATAACAACTCAGCTGGTCAGGTAGAAGTGTGGTGCAATGTTGACGTTCAGAGATACACCATCCCCCTGTTGGAAAGGGTCCTTCATTCTTCTTCGATTATGATGGATTCTTTAAGTCCTTCAATATCCCTATCTCCCCTCCTGATCATGAGTTATCGACCAGAATGATGGTTGATGTCTAAATACACCGTCACCAGACTCGACAACATCAGTTACACTAGGTGAATCTTCTAGTTCCTTAGGGGTAGCACTTGATGTAAGTGATTCCTCCTCTGATGATATAGAAGTGGAGACTGAACAGGTGGACCGGGAAGAATAGGTTCCTGCTACTGCAAGTACACAAGCATAAGATGCTGGTGTCTCAGACACTTCGGAACCTCAAACTCCAACAGCTGCAGATATCGACCCGGGAATTCCAAATCTGGATCAGGAAATAGGTGTTCCCACCACTCCTGAACCATGAATACATATTTATCATCCTCTGGAAAACGTCATAGAGGATGTACAATCAGGAGTTCAGACAAGAAATCAGCTATACTCAGCTGATTATGCCTCTGTCATGGAAAAGATATCTTCATGACGGTGCGTATCGATGTTTTGTGTCTTAATTTGAGCCAAAATATATTAGTGAAGCCTTAAACGATGAGGCATGGGTTAGTGCCATGTAGGAAGAACTCCTATAGTTCAAGAAGCTAAGAGTATGGACACTGGTTGTGTGTGCTGCAAGTTGGATTCAAATTTGAGAGCGAGGCGCATGGCTTTGTATATGGTCTGAGGTTTGTGAATTCACACATCGGCTTTCAATTCTTCTTTTAGACCATTCAGAAACACCACCATAAGACAATGATCGAGCCAATTCGTAACCTGAGAAGACCACTCGGCGAACTCCTGTCGGTATTCAAAAACGGTTCCCGTTTGTCGTATACTGCACAAGTATTCATGAAGGGTTCTGAAATTCAGGGGGATTGAAATGATTTTGTTGGGCGCTAGTCAATTCCTCCCAGTAGGTAAGATCTTGCTCAGCCTCTAACCATGAATAGAGGTCTAGGGCGTCACCCTCAAAGTGCATTGCCTCGACATCCACCTTCTCCTCATCGCTAGTATTATAGAATCTAAAGTATTTTTCAACCTTGAGGTTCCATCCTCGGGGATCACCACTGCTAAAGGCTGGGAATTTGATTTTGTGATAGGGTCAACGATTGAAATTGGAGTAACTGCCTTCATCATCATTGAACTTCGAACCCGCCTCTGGATTTCTCTCTAGTTGCTACCTATCATTTCAATTCCGCCATTTACTCTTTCAAGGTCTCCACTGCCTCGAGTTTGGACGCAATGGCGGCCAACTGCGCCCCGACGGGATCGGATCGTCCTCCACCTTCTGAATTACCTCGAGTAACTATCATGTTTCTCGACAATGGAACTAATGATAGGATCTAAAATTATCGGCAGACAAATGATTGACTAGAATTAAAGGCCCAATTCGAGAAGGGTGAAATCTCCAAATACGATACAAACAATAATCTAATTTCTGAACGAGAATACAAGTTAACAAGCCTGTTACTAAGTAGAACTAACATTCTCTAACTGCTCCTGAAATTGGGGTCATGAATTACTCTCCACCACTCTATCATGCCACTAGCATCATGACCTAATGGGTCAATCCAACTCCCGAAAACTACCTGTAATTCAAATGTAAGTTGATTCAGGTCCTTGTGCGGGTCGACCTGATTCTTCCGCCTGGTGTACATGTGTTGATTCTATCATACTCTTGCGTCGTTGGCTCTCGCATTTTGGAACACGGTTTTTTTGCAAGATTCTAGTTTGAACTTTCATGACTTGATTCTTTCATCTTTCAGACATTTTTTAACCAGCAAAGGGTGTGATGAAAGATTAGAACAAGTGTGGTATGTATAACTAGGTCGTGAACAATGAACATGGGGGTGTGCTTGGCTAGGCACGACCCCGTGCTTGTCAGATGTCATTTTAATTTCGACCAACAACGTTTTAGAGTCTTCAGCGGAGATCGTGAGAATTTTTTTCAGAGGCATGGGGCCGTTCTTCATGGGGAATAACCCCATTCTTGTGCTTCTTAGAAAAGTTAAAAACAAAAGAAAAACCTATGTACATGTGTCGTGTTTAAGTTTCGGGTTTTTAGCGAGACCCTTCCCCATACTTAGTGTTTTTTAGGGCGAAGGTGTAATTCCTCCAAGAAAATCTTAGTTGGTCCATCATTATATGATTTCAAATGATAACCATTCAGTTTGAAACTTAAATGGTTGTGTTTGTCGATTTCGATGACACCGTTCGGAAACACGTTTTTAATCATATAAGGTCCAAACCAACGTGATTTAAGCTTTCCGAGCAACAAATGCAAACAAGAGTTATAAACTAAGACACATTCTCCCACATGAAAGCGCTTAGTGTTCTTTAATCAAGAGTTGTGGAATTTCCTTGTCTTTTCTTTGTAAACCCTAGCTTTTTGTATACTTATTCTCTCAGTTCCTCTAGTTCATGGATTTGTAGGAATCGATTTTTTCTGGAATGCCTTGGTCTAGGTTTGCTGCTTTAAGTGCCTAATAGGCCTTTTGTTCCAGTTCTACAGGTAGATGACACGACTTCCCATAAACCAGTTTGAACGGTGTTCTGCCAATAGGAGTCTTATAGACTGTTCGAAAAGCCCATAATGCATCATCTAGCTTAGTAGACCAATCCTTGTGATTCTGACCTACGGTTTTCTCAAGGATTTGTTTGATGCCTCGGTTATTGACTTCAGCTTGCCTATTCACTTGTGGATGTTAAGCAGTTGTAGAGCGATGGTGAACTCCATAACGAGCCATTGCTCTCTTGAGCAGGTTGTTACAAAAACGTGTTCGTCAGTCACTATTAAAGCTTTAGGGACACCAAAACGAGAGAATAGTTTCTTAAGAAATCTAACAACATTTCTTGCATTATTGGTAGGGATGACTTGAGGTTCGACCCATTTTGAAACGTAATCGACTGCTACCGAGATGTAACGATTGCCAAAGGAAACTAGGAATGGCCCCATGAAAGCAATACCCCATATATCAAATACCTCGTATATTTGAACAGGTTTATGAGACATCTCATCTCATGTTGAGATGTTGGTTGCTGTTTGACATGTATCACAGCTGCGTACCATGTTGTGAGCGTCTTTGAAGATTGTGGGCCAGTAAGATCCAGAGTCAGAGACTTTATTGGCTGTTAGGGTTGCTCCATGGTGTCCTTTTATGGGTCCTTCATGACAGTGTCTTAGAATTTGTTCCATTTCACTCCCGTATATGCATCTTCGGATAACTTGGTCCGTACCGATTCTGAAAAGATACGGGTCCTCTCAATAATAATGCTTGATGTCAGTAAAAAATTTCTTCTTTTGCTGATTAGTCATTCCTTTGAGAAGGCTTCTACTTGCCAATTAATTTGCGAAATCGGCGAACCAAAGATGTTCATAGATTGAGGATTAGATGTGCATAAGGAATTCATGACGGAAATTATCATTATTATGACTTCCTCACTTTGTGAAGGACTTGAATCTTCAAGACACGAGAGATGATCGGCCACTAGATTTTTTACTCCCTTCTTATCACGAATTTTGATGTCGAATTCTTGAAGCAGAAGTATCCAACAAATCAATCTTGGCTTTGCATCTTGTTTATTGAACAAATAATGAAAGGCTACATGATCGGTGTAAATGATGGTTTTTGAATGGATTAGATATGAGCAGAATTTATCAAATGCGAAAACTATCGAAAAAAGCTCTTTCTTGGTGGTGGTGTAGTTTTATTGAGCATCGTTTAGGATTTTGCTTGCATAGTTAATTACATAGAATTGCTTGTCTTTCCTTTGTCCTAAAACAGCTCCTACGGCGAAATCACTTGCATCGTACACGAGTTCAAATGGTAGCGTCTAATAAGGGGAAACCATGATTGGAGCGGTTACCAGTCTCTCTTTAAGGAAATTGAATGCACTAATGCATTCGTTGGAAAATACGAATTGTACTTTTTCTCACGAAGTTGAGTCATCGTCGTGCAATTTTAAAGAAATCTTTGATGAACGATGGTAGAATCTTGTATGGCCAAGGAAACTTCTGATGTCTTTCATGGTTGTGAGATGTGGAAGTTTGGAAATAGCGTCAATTTTGGCTTGGTCGACTTCAAGGCCTGCTCGAGAGCTCTAATGTCCTAACACTATTCCTTCAGTAACCATGAAGTGACACTTTTCCCAATTCAGAACAAGGTTAGAATCTTCACATCTAACCAACATCTTTTCCAGATTTTCAAGACATTGCTCAAATGAGTTCCTAAAGATGGAAAAGTCATCCATGAAAACTTCCATCGAGTGTTCGATCATGTTATGAAAGATTGTTACCATGCATCTTTGAAATATAGTAGGAGCATTAAACAATCCAAAAGGCATTCATCGATAAGCAAATATGCCATATGGACAGGTGAATGTCATTTTCTCTTGATCTTTGGGAGCAATAGGAATTTGGAAATATCCTGAGAAACGATCAAGGAAACAATAGAACATTTTTCTAAATATTCTCTCAATAATTTGGTTGATGAAAGGCAGAGGGAAGTGATATTTCCTTGTGGCGTCATTGAGTTTGTGATAGTAATGGAAACTCTCCATCCTGTAACCATAGAAGGTAGAATAAGCTCACTCTTCTCGTTAGTTACAACAGTCATTCCTCCTTTATTTGGAACTTGGACGAGAATGACACTAGGAGAATAAGAAATAGGGTAAATCAAACCGGCATCTAGCAGTTTGAGGAATTGTCCATACATAAAATCATAATGATTGATACAGGCCTGTAAGGCCCCGTTCCTAGGATGCTTATACATGGCCAATCATCGCACATAAAATATATAATTACATTTGTATTTCGTAAAACATCGCAGTGGAACATTTAAATAACTTTCATTTCTATATCAATGATTTTGCAAATTAATACAAAATTCATTTGAAACATAGTTTGTTCGCATTACAATGCAAAAACATTAATCAAAAGAATGCCATCCCAAAAAGAGTCGAGTAGCTACCCGCGCTATCCTCAGCAACATTACATGCCAACTGGAAACACATAAAAGTCAACGTTGCTGAGTGAGTTCTAGTTTTAAAACCAAACAAAACTTTATCTTTCGTTTAAAACCGTTCTTTACTTTCATAAGTGATCACGCACTATACATACACATAGATAATATCTTTATTATCTTCATTATTCGTTCGTTCCATCCGTTCCTTCGTCATTAATCTTTACTTTCATTCGGACCAATGCCACGTGCTTCACCCCACCATCATGCATAAAGCCAGTACTGGGCTTGAGGTCTTTCATAGACCCCGAACATTATGCACGAAGCTGACTCCAGTACCTGGGGTAAGCGGCAAGGGTCCTATACATATGGTCAATCACAAGGATTGGACCCCTATGTGCATCCTTTTGGGGTAATCAACCCGCACACAGTTGAGCTAACACCCTTCATTGGGTGTGAACCTCCATACATTTGCTTAATCACACAGATTAAGCCCTAGTGTGCATCCTTCCGGGGTAGCTAACCCGCACACGGTTGAGCTAACACCCTTCATTGGGTGTGAACCTCCATACATTTGCTTGCAAGCCTTTCTTACTTTCGTTCATTCGTTAATGCATGCACTCTTTCATTTCATTCCTCTTTTCATAATCTTCCACTTTGCATTACATAATACTTTTAATTTATTCGTTAACATACATATCAAACCACGGGAAGACAATCATATAAAGCAAGGAACATAATAAACATACAACATCATCATACGAGGCATAAATCATACATATATAACAACATGCATAAGCAACAATCTTACATCAACGTACATGCCCCACATGCCATCTATGACCTCAAAAGTCAACTTACAAAAACCCCTGGGAACCTCCCAAGTCAAATCTTACATCTACACGTCATCCCAAAAGTCAGAAAGTCAAACTGTGTTTCTTTCGGGTGTACGAGCCCTATTTGGGCGTATGGACACCCTTCAGTCGCATGGCCTCGTAGGCGACTGAACACTTAGGTGAATGGACATCAGGCGAATGAACCCTATGCGAATGGACCTATGCGGATGGACACCATGGGTGATTGAACCCAATGTGGATGAGTACCCAGGCGTATGGACCCTCAATCAAACGACTCACATATGAATGAACTTCAGTCGCACGACTCACATGTATATGGACCTTAGTCGCATGGCTTCCATGTGCATGGACTTCAGTTGCATGCCTTTCGGCCATATAGCCTCCTGTCGCATGCCATTCGGTCGCATGGCCCTAGCTGATGCAGAATGCAATTCATCTAGAACCGAATCTACGATTTTCAGCTTCCAAGCCCGCCCGAACTCGTTCTAAGCCTAAATCAACCATCCTAACCTTAGAAACACATACCACAACACCATTCAAGCACACACAAGCCCAAAAACAAACCCCACTCGCATCAGAGACAAACACATACACACGGGTTCAACACACACTTTAAAAACGGGTTTTACTATGTGTTCCAGCCCCAAATCAGTTGAAAACGTGTAAAAGAGGGGTCCTAAAACACACACAAACAACACCATCGAGTAGAGCTTCAACCTAACCTGTTACACTTCAACTTTCACACTTGAATCCAAGAAAACCCGAAGCTTTAGACCACTTTTCCCTCTCTTCTCTCTATGGCTGAATTTCTAAGTGTGGGGGAGGAGAATGGGCTGCCCTCCCCTCTTAATCCCCACTCTTCCAAACCTTCTCCCATTTTGGCAAGTTTGGTCCCCCGACTTTGTACTTTATTTCTTTTTCTTCTTTTGCCAGCTTCAAAGAAAATGACCAAGCGTTACAAGTCCACCCCCTTAAATAGGTTTCGTCCCCGAAACCTGTTATTCCTCGAACAAGCATGGGTAGTGCTGTCTCATTTCTTCTTCAGTCTCCCACGTAGACTTAGATCCCTTCCTGTGCTTCCACTGTACGCGCACAAGTAGGACCACTTTATTCCTCAATCTCTTCTCTTTACGATCGATGATTTCCAATGGGTTCTCCACGTAATTGAGCTGTCTACTCCGATATCCTTCGGTGGAACAATCATATCTTCATCTGCTAAAAACTTCCTCAGATGAGATACATGGAAGGTCGGGTGAATTCCACTTAACTCATATGGTAATTCCAGTCTATAGGTCACCTCTCCTACTCGAGCAATGATTCGGAACGACCCTATATACCTTGGGCTCAACTTGCCCCACGTTTTGAACCGGATGATGCCCTTCCAAGGTGAGACCTTCAACATAACTCGGTCACCCACCTGAAACTCAATCGGTCTGCGTCGTTTATCAGCATACAACTTCTGTCTATCTTTGGCTGCCTTCATGAAGGATTTGATCTGTTCAAGTTTCTTAGTCGTAGCCTCGATCACCTTGACGCTCCCTAACTCTTTCTGACCAATATCACCCCAACAAACAGGTGTTCCATATCTCCTGCCGTATAGCATCTCATAAGGGGGCATAACAATGTTGGCATGATAACTGTTGTTATATGAGAACTCTGCTAACGGTAAGTGGTCATCCCAACTTCCCCCGAAATCAATAACACATGCCCGAAGCATATCTTCCAATGTCTGAATGGTCCTTTCTAACTGACCATCTGTCTAGGGATGATAAGCCGTGCTAATTTGTAACCTCATCCCCATAGCATTGTGGAATTTCTTTCAAAATCTAGATGTAACCGGGTGTCACGATCCAACACAATAGACACCGGTACACCATGACAAGATACAATCTCCTTAATGAAAAGACCCACCAACCTCTCAGATGAATATGTCTCGCGGACTGGTAGGAAGTGAGCACTTTTCATCAAACTGTCAACTATCACCCATATGGCATCAAACCCCTTCGGGGTACGCGGTAGCTTTGTAATGAAATCCATGGTAATGTGCTCCCACTTCCACTCCGGTATATCCAAAGGTTGGATCTTCCCATACGGCTTCTAATGCTCGACCTTCACTTGTAGACAAGTAAGGCATTTACCTACATACTCCACCACGTCGCGCTTCATACCCGGCCACCAATAGTCTTCTTCATATCTTGGTACATTTTCGTAGCACCGAGATGAATAGAATACCAAGTCTTGTGAGCTTCATCCATAACCTTCACTCGTAGATCCCCAAAATAAAGAATCCACATCCTCCCGAATCGAGTTCTAACACCAAGCGTGTTTCCACCGAATTCTGCGACCAGACCTCTTAATCTTTAAGAGTTAAGATGATCTTCTTTCAATGCCTCATCTTGGAACTCCTTAACTTGCTTCATCACATCGGAGGTCATGATCATCTGGTAAGATTTTACCTGAATCGGCTCGGGTCTCTCTTTTCGACTAAGGGCATCCGCCACCATGTTGGCTTTGCCCGATGGTAATGGATCTCGCAGTCATAATCTTTTATAAGCTCCAACCATTGTCTCTGCCTCATGTTCAGGTCCTTCTGCTCGAAGAAGTACTTCAAGCTCTTGTGGTCAGTGAATATGGTGCACTTCGTCCCATAAAGATAGTGCCTCCATATCTTTAACGCAAAGACCATGGTTGCTAGCTCCAAGTCATGAGTAGGATAATTGACCTCATGAACCTTCAACTGTCGGGATGCATAGGATATAACCTTCTCTCTCTGCATTAACACACACCCCAACCCCGAGTAGGAAGCATTAGAATAAACCATCAGCTCTTCACTTCCATCGAGTAATGACAGAACAGGAGCTTGAGTCAATATCGCCTTCAATTCTTCGAACCCCTTCTCTTGAGCTTGACCCCATACAAACTTCACATCTTTCCGGGTCAACTTAGTTAGTGGAGAAGCGATCTTGGAGAAGTCTTGAATGAATCTTCTGTAGTAGCCCGCTAAACCCAAGAAGCTACGAATCTCGGATGGCGTGTTTGGAGACTTCCATTGCATCACTGCCTCCACCTTTGCCGGGTCCACCATAATCCCGTCAGGATTCACCACATGACCCAAGAATTGAACCTCGCGCAACCAGAACGCTCACTTGGAGAACTTGGCATACAACTTCTCTTTTCTCAACGTCTCCAAAACCTACCGAATGTGACCGGCATGCTCAATCTCGCTCTTCGAATAAATCAGGATATCATCAATAAACACGATCACTGATTTATCCAACATTGGCCGACACACTCGATTCATTAGATCCATAAAAGCAACTGGTGCATTGGTCAAACCAAAAGACATGACAAGAAACTCGTAATGACCATAACGCGTGCGAAAAGCTATTTTAGGGATATCCTGCTCCTTCACTTTCAACTGATGGCAACCAAATTGAAGGTTTATCCTCTAAAACCAACTGGCACCTTGAAGCTGATCAAACAAGTCATCAATTCTTGGTAAGGGGTATCGGTTCTTTATCGTCAACTTATTCAGCTCATGGTAGTCAATACACATCCTCATACTACCGTCTTTCTTCTTCACAAACAAGACCGGAGCACCCCAAGGAGAGATACTCGGTCTAATGAACCCCTTATCAAGCAGCTCTTACAACTGTTCCATCAACTCTTTCATCTCCATCGGAGCCAGCCGATACGGTGCCTTGGCAACAGGTTGGGCACCCGGTATCAGATCAATCTGAAACTCAATTTCTCGGTCAGGTGGCACTCCTGGTAAGTCTTCTGGGAATACGTCTAGAAAGTCACACACAACCGGTACTTCAGACAGTTGTGGTGTTGGTGTATCCACATCCTTTACATAGGCCAAGTAGGCACTACATCCACGCCTCATGCACTTTCCCGCCACCGCCATTGAAAGTACTTTCGGGATCGTCATGACCCAATCCCCATAAACTGTTACTGAACTCCCGTCGGGCGCTGTCAAACAAATCATCTTCTTACGGCACATAATATTCATCTCGAAGTCCGCTAACCAATCCATCCCAAGCACCAAATCGAAACCACCTAAGGTCATCACGAAGGGCTTAACCGGAAATTTGTGACCTTCTAATTCCATGTCGCAACCCTCTATCATCTCAGAAATTTTGGTAGACTTACCTATGGCGGTTTCTACATCAAAGGGCGCATCAACACGTCTACCACTAACAGGCAGCTTAGCACAGAAAGCAGCAGAAATAAAACTTTTACTAGCACCAGAATCAAATAACACAGAAGCTAAAGTTTGGTTCCTTAGAAATGTGCCGGACACAACATCAAGGTCCGTCCTAGCCTCCTCTTGTGTCATAGTGAATGCCATGACGCTCGCCCTCGGTCCTTCACCTACAGTCTTCTTCACTCTCGAACCTTCAGCCCTCGGCTTCTTACACTCTCACTCATGTGGCCCTCCGCGCCACAGTTAAAACATTTCCCTACCTTTCATTCCCTCGCCATATGACCAGGCTTCCACATTTGAAGCACACATTCAATCCCAGCTTACATTCGCCGTGTGCTCCTTTCCACACTTGCCACACCCCTTTACCCCCGCACCAATTGTGACCACACATCGGTCATCCACCCGGCCTTCTTGTTACCCATCGAGGCATCACCCCGACTAAACCTTTTCCCATTCCAACTCGGATCACCACCGCCCTTCTTGCTTGCCTTAACCACCACCACCTCTCTCTCATTCCACCTTATCCAGCTGCAGAAATTCTCTTTCCACCTTATCCATTTCCCTGTGAGGACAGACTCCTCGATCACCAAAATTTTCAATTCAGACCATATCATCTTCCCAATAGCCCGACTACCCTCTGCTTGGACAATATTGTCCTACCAACATAAAGCTGGGTCCACGAAAGAGTGGGCAACAAACTTCACTTTCTAATCTTCTCGACACTCGCTGATGTTCAAAACAGCTTCCATTTCTCTCACCCACCGGTGAACAACAACAACAATGTCGTTACCATCAAAAGTAAGGGGCTTGAATCATTGAAACGCCCCGTAGTTACAGCCTCGTGCCGCCTTCGGCGCAGGCTCTTCTTCTTCCTCCTCTTCGTCATCGAAGAGAACCGTTTCAGGCTCCGGTTGCTCCCGTCCTCCGAAGACCGGTTTCTCCCCTTTCTTCCCCTTCTCGTACAGCCTTGATAACTTCAGTCACCACAGACGGTAAGATCGTCGGCATGACCTGATGAACTTCTTCCATAACAGCCTTTTTTACTGAGGTTCTCAGATTGACGCTCTTATCGCCACCCTCTGGATGAGGGGTCTTAGGTTCTTCCTGAACCACCTTTTCAACTCTAGGCCTTCCTTTTTTGGGTCGTGGTTTGGCACCACGACCTCCACTATGTGAAGCTTTAGAAGATCTACCACCAGCCATCCTCACACACACTGAAATATCTAAACACCAACACAGTCATTCAAGGAAACAACTCAGTTTATGTCAAGTATAGTAAGTCTTTAATTACAGTGGCCAGTTGTGATTAACCACTTACTTTACTCTTCATACCCCAAGCATTACCTATCCTGACTACATCAATATCTAAACCTACAAACAACACATAAACCACATAACATGCGCACGTAATACCGATTAACATTAAGAAAATACTTGATGGCACGCGGCTACTCAGACTGGCATCCCTTCCCTTTCTGTCCCATTCTCAGTTTAAGTTAAGGTTTATTTTGAAAATTTACACGTTTCACTTAAACTTTGGCTCTGATACCAACTTGTAAGGCTTCGATCCTGGGACGCTTACAGCTAGCCAATCATCGCACATAAAATATATATTACATTTGTATTTCGTAAAACATCGCAGCGGAACATTTAAATAACATTTATTCTATATAAATGCTTTTACAAGTTAATACAACATTCATTTCAAACATAGTTTGTTCGCATTACAATGCAACAACATTAATCAAAAGAATGTCATCCCAAAAAGAGCCGAGTAGCCGCCCGTGCCATCCTCAACAACATTACTTGCCAACTGAAAACACATAAAAGTCAGCATTGCTAAGTGAGTTCTAGTTTTAAAATAAAACAAAACTTTATCTTTCGTTTAAAACCGTTCTTTACTTTCATACGTGATCATGCACTATACATACACATAGATAATATCTTTATTATCTTCATTATTCGTTCATTCCATCCATTCATTCGTCATTAATCTTTACCTTCATTCGGACCAATGCCATGTGCTTCACCCCACCGTCATGCATAAAGCCAGTACTGGGCCTAAGGTCTTTCATAGACTCTGAACATTATGCATGAAGCTGACTCTAGTACTTGGGGTAAGTGGCAAAGGGTCCTATACATATGGTCAATCACAAGGATTGGACCCTTATGTGCATCCTTCTAGGGTAATCAACCCGCACACAGTTAAGCTAACACCCTTCATTGGATGTGAACCTCCATAAATTTGCTTAATCACACAGATAAAACCTAGTGTGCATCCTTCTAGGTAGCTAACCCGCACACGGTTGAGCTAACACCCTTCATTGGGTGTGAACCTCCATACATTTGCTTGCAAGCGTTTCTTACTTTCGTTCATTCGTTAATGCATGCATTCTTTCATTTCGTTCCTCTTTTCATTATCTTCCAATTTGCGTTACATAATACTTTCAATTCATTTGTTAACATACAAAGCAAACCACGGGAAGACAATCATATAAATAAAGGAACATAATAAACATACAACTCATCATACGAGGCATAAATCATACATACATAACAACATGCATAAGCAACAATCTTACATCAACGTACATGCCCCACATGCCATCTATCAACTCAAAATTCGACTTACAGAACCCCCGGGAACCTCCCAAGTTAAAGCTTACATCTACACATCATCCCGAAAGTCAGAAAGTCAAACTGTGTTTCTTTCGAGCGTACGAGCCCTATTTGGTCGTATGGACACCTTTCAGTTGCATGGCCTCCAGGCGACTGAACACTTAGGTGAATGGACATCAGGTGAATGAACCCTATGCGAATGGACCTATGCGGATCGACACCATGGGCGACTGAACCCAATGCGGATAAGTACCCAGGCGTATGGACGCTTAGTCGCACAACTCACATGCGAATGAACCTCAGTCGCACGACTCACATGCGTATGGACCTCAGTGGCATGGCTTCCATGCGCATGGACTTCATCGCATGCCTTTCGGCCGTATGGCCTCTTGTCGCATGCCATTCGGTCGCATAGCCCTAGCTGATGCAGAAAGTAGTTCATCCCGAACCCAATCTGCAATTTTCGGCCTCCAAGCCCTCCCAAACTCGTTCTAACCCCAAATCAACCATCCTAAACCTTAAAAACACATACCATAACACCATTCAAGCACACACAAGCCCGAAACAAATCCCACTTTCATCACACACAAACGCATACACACGGGTTCAACACACACACTTCAAAAACGGGTTTTACTATGTGTTCCAGCCCCAAATCAGTTGAGAACATATAAAAGAGGGGTCCTAGAACTCACACAAACAACACCGTCAAGTAGAGCTTCAATCCAACCTGCTACACTTCAACTTTCATTCTTGAATCCAAGAAAACCCGAAGCTTTAGACTACTTTTTCCCTCTCTTATCTCTATGGCTGAATTTCTAAGTGTGGAGGAGAAGAGTGGGCTGGCCTCCCCTCTTAATCCCCCACTCTTCCAAACCTTCTCCTATTTTGGCAAGTTTGGTCCCCCGACTTTGTATTTTATTTCTTTTTCTTCTTTCGTCGGCTTCAAAGAAAATAACCGGGCGTTACAAGGCCTTTTCCACATAAAAGGGGAATCTTTTGTTACAATAGAAGTAGTAGTGATGTGGATTATTCAAGAATCGAAGTTGATCTCCTTTATAAAAAGAAGTTCTCAATGAACTTTTATGAAATTATTTCACGGGATTCAACCAATTGTATTGATCATGGAATATCATTGAGAAATAGGAATCCATGTTATAAAAGGATTTCATGCATACAATATATATCACTGTTTGGGGGAATTTCTTATTTTTTGGGTGATTTTTAGGTATTTTGATAAAAAAAACATTGGGTTGCGTCATATATACGAAAGAGTATACAATAATGATGTATTTGTTGAATCAAATACCATGGTCTAATAATCAAGCATTCTGATTAGTTGATAACTTTACTATTAGTTGGGAATTTTGTGAAAGGTTCTTGTACTTCTTCTTCACCACCTCTTGCATACTCGGATTTAAACGTATTTGAGATTGAATGATAGATTTGAAGTTCTTCTCCATCAGTATTTTGTGAGTGCAAAAGAATGGATTGATTCACTTGATGTCCATGCTTTTCCATGCCATTGCTCGTTTATATGCCTTAAGCACATTAAGCAATTTGTTATTCTTATTCATTGATAAGGTGGATGAGAATATAACAGGAAGTTGAGATGTGTTTTCAAGAAAAACGGATTTAAGAAGAGACGGAAGTGCTTTAGTTCTAAAACCGGAGGATCTTTGATAGAAAATTTGGCTTTAGGTTCTAGTTTTTGTTTAATGATCTCAAATGCTTCTTGATATGATGTTGTTTTATCAACTTCTAGTTCTGGAATGATTTGATTCTCATAGATGGGTTTGGTGGTTTGGAACACTATTAATTGAGTGTTGCAAGATTCATATTGAATAGTTTTCTTTAAGTGACAATTTATGATCGAATCACAAACAACCATATAATAGAGTGAGTCATCATGATATTGAGGATGTTTCATGGATTTTCATATATCGAAAGTTACTTCCTCCTCATCCACTCAGAGCGTGAGTTTGCCGGTGCAAACATCAATGAGGGTTTGAGTAGTTGCTAAGAAAGGTCGACCTAGGATAAGAGGAACATTCTTATCCTCATCCATGTCAGTGATCACAAAATCAACGGTAAATACGAATTTGTCGATTTTAACTAAGATTTTCAACTATGCCCCTCGGATATTTGACAGAATGGTCAGCTAACTGGATGCTCATATGGGTAGGTCTAGGTTCACCTAAGCTTAATTTTCAAAAACCGCATAAGGTATAAGGTTAACGCTAGCACCCAAATCAGCTAACACTTTGCTAACATAAATATTTCCTATTAGGCAACGTATGGTGAAACTCTTGGATTAGTCATCTTTTGAGGTAGTTTGTTTTGAAGAACTGCAGAGCATTCCCCATTTAAAACTACATGTGATAACTCTTCCAGTATCTTTTTGTTTAACAACACACCCTTCAAGAACTTAGCATAATTTGGCATTTGGGCTAAGGCTTCCACCAATGGTAGATTGATATGGAGTTGCTTGAACACCCCAGGAATTTGTCATATCGTGCCTCCATTCGTTGTTGTCTCAAATGACCTGGATATGGAGGTGGTGGAACATAAGGTGGTGCTGGTATGCATTTCTTGGCTGGTTCTTCAATAATAACATATTACTTTTGCTTATCACTTGCAATAAATAGGGTTTCAGTTTCTATTTCTTCAAGGATGGGTTGTAATGCAGGTGCATCACCTTGAGTGGTTTTGCCACTCCTTGTAATGATGGCTTTGACTTAAGCATTAGGGTTTGTCATAGTATTGCTAGGCAAAGCACATTGGGGTCTTTTAGATAGTTATTATGCTATCTGACCTACTTGGTGTTCAATAGTTTGCAATGATGTTTTGTTGCTTTTGATTCCAGCCTCGTTTCTTTGGAACCTCTCCTCATTAATTCAATAAGATTTCCGGATGTACTCATCTGTGGCTTGTGTGGTTATCAAAAATTGTTGCAATAAGTCTTCCATTAATGATGCTCGGCGGTCTTGGTTATTAGTGCTTGGACCTTGGTATGGTGGTTTTCGTTGTTGGCAAAGTGGCATTCGGTTGAATCTAGATGATGATTGGTTGTTACCAGCTTCTCTGTAATTCGAGCTGCACCTCTAATTTGAGTTGTTGTTATGAGTTGTTTGGGCTTCCTGCGTAGTCAACATCTTCAACCATCATAACGCCTTTTGTGGGCATTCATTGGTCTTGTGTGAATTTCCGCATGGGTTGCATACTTGCATCATGTTGGAGTTTTCTTTAGCTAAATTTGCAATTGTTCGAATCGTTTGGTTAGAGTTTCTAATTGGGCTGCAATTAGGGTTTTAGATTCTACTTGATGAATGTCATTAGAACTGGGTTTGTTTCTTAAGGCATGATAGGAAAAGGTCTTCTTAGCTACTCTTTCTAGGGCTTGGTATGCTTCTGTTGGCATAACACTTCCAAAATCTCCTTCCGCACTTTGGTCGACAACTTGTTTGTGTGCTCCGCTGATTGCATCGTAAAAGGTTTGACACTGCAGCCACAGATCAAGTCCATGATGTGGTCATATCCGAAGGAGACCTTTGTATCTTTCCCATGCTGCGTGTAATGATTTATCATCTTCTTTGCGAAAGCTTGTGATAATGCTTCTTAATTTAGCAGTGTGATCGGTTGGAAAGTATTTCAAAAGGAATTGTTCGGCCATTTCCGCCCATGTAGTGATGGAACCAGGAGGAAGAGAAGCAAGCCATTCAATGGCTTGGTCTCAAAGTGAAAATGGAAAAAGTCTTAGTCTAATGGCATCGTCTGAACAGTTATTGATTTTGAAGGTCGCACGGATACGAATGAATCATGATATGTGAGCTTTAGGATCTTCGTCTTACAATCCATGTTGGCCGCTATTGCTGGTTGGACAACACTAGACTCGTAACCATCGAAATTGTTGGCTGTTATTGACGGCGTGGCATAGTGTCATCTTCATTTCCTCGTCTTGGTTAGCCATGTTTTCTTCGGATGGTGTACCTTCCAAAATGTATTCTTCAATGCTTGTTGTTGTTTGTCGTGGTATTTCACGTGACCTTTGACGAAAAAGTCGTTTGGGTTCCAAAAGAGGCGAAACAAGTTCAGGACTAGACAAGTCGGACATACACTAACTTAAGGAAGCTAAACTAAGGCATAGAATGAATCAGGAAAATATAACTAAACTAACTAAGGCAAACTATCTAACAAAAATAAAATAAAATTTGAATAAAAATATATTAACAGGATATATACAAGATAGTCAAAAATTTAGATTGTGTTTTAAAACTGTCGTGTGTCCCCGACAACGATGCCAAAAACTTGATGCGTTGTGAAATGTTATATTTTGATAAAGATTTTTCACATAGATTTAGTTTTAATTGGTTATTACTAATACTAAACCACACACACGAAAAACAAGTGTACCTAGCGTGTGGTAGTATAGTGATGGTAAGAACCGAGTATCAATCCGTGGACACACGTAGCCTACTTAACAACCTTAATATTAGACTACCAAATTTAGTTTTTGTTTAAGAAAATGATAAGTTGCATTGATAAGATTTTTAGGGTTTAAAAACAATAATTAAAATAAAATAAAATAATATTGAAATGTTTGGATTTAAAACTAGGAAATAAAGGCTATCAGATTACACTTATGTAACAGTGATAAATTAGTGGTGTGGTTAAAGATATTAATTAATGTAATTATGTTAATGTTTATAAAGGTGAGCTGACGTGATTTCTCGTCTATCCGCGTCGTAGTAACTAAGATCACATCAGGTTGAGTTTTACTGCTTAGATTAAAGCTCTAGTAATATAGCTAAATCTCATATGACCTTTTTAACATACGATTTATGAAAACATAACTTAATGTTAAAAAAAGAGAGTTGATCAAGTTTATTTCTAACATACCATTAATTTTAGAAAACCATAACAATTACTGTAGATTTCTTAGACTAATAAAAGACAACCCACAAATGATCAGGAAGTTAAGATGAAATGATTTCTAATAACCATCTCTAGTTAATTAACTATTGATTTATTATAAAGACTGATTCCTCGAATAAAAGTTGATCATACGTTTTTCAACCATGTATGACAATCACAATTACAAATCATAAAGTTATAACTTTCCGTTCAAATGTAGATGTTATCCATCAAAAGTTTTCCCAAGACCACCATAACATTAACAAATATAAATCACACCATTAATTCATCACAAAATACATAAGTTTCATCCAATTAGGATGATAATGAAAGTTTAGCTCATAATAAGCTTGAATATAACAACATATAACATAGAAGAAGATATAAAATAAATGGTGAAATGAAACGATCAGACCGATGATCCATAATGGATGATGTTTAGACAATCCTGAGCTTCTTCCAAGTGTTGTATGCACCTCCCGAGCCTCCAAATGATCTTGACGACTTGATTCCAGAGAGAATTCTGCAAAGTAACTCCCCCACCAAAGCTTGCCAAAATGGTGAACTTAAGCCTTTATTTATAGGCTTTTTCGAGTGTTAAAGCATGGCCTGTGTTTGAGGTGGGGCACAACTTCGTGCCTGATGGGGCACAACCTCGTGCCTCATGAGGCACAACCTCGTGCTTGCTTTTGGGGAACAATACTTTTTGTCCTGTCAGATGTCCAAACATGAGGGTGTGCTAATTTGAGCACGTGGGTGTGTTTCAAGCAAGGTATGGGGACGTGCTTAATGAGGCTCGACCCCATGCTTGGACTCCAAAGCTCGGATTTCTTCAATTTCTTGTCAAATATGTTTTTTTGTTCATCTTGCCCTTTTTAACATCTGAAAACACATTTTAACAATTTTAAATACAATATCATTGTCTTAAAACAGATATTAAAAGAATAATTAATGTGCTTTTTGATAGGATATTTATGTATAATTTGAAGCACATTATATATCTTTCTTAGAACCCCATTCAACATTAACAAATCAAGGATGTGAAAATTGATATACACTTCGTTTGAGAGAAAGTTCAGGTTGCTTCCATCTGGGTACTGCATGTTCCTACCGATTACTACTACAATGATATATTTATTAAGAGACTTGTGGGTCGGTTATTTACTAGTTTTCAATCCACTCTACGCGTTCACCTAGTTAATACCTTGACCGCGAGGTGCTATTAACCTGCTATATCTTATTATACTAGTTTTTTATCCACTCTACGCATTCGTCTACTTCTATAATTAAATAAAAAACTCCTATCTCAGAGGCAGAGTTTATATCACATGAGCTAACCGCACATTAAGTGTAAGTCACAATTAGGTGTATTCCAAGTAGATGTAATATTGTATTTATTTGTTGGGAATGTAAATTATGTAATGAAAACTATCCTAATTTCAATAAGGTATTTTTACCCACAATTCGAACCAATATAAATTGTTGGGCAGTGTTCTTTGTACGAAAAGTGTTTTCATCTTTTGCTCAGTCATTTTTGTCAACAAAATTATTTTGAGTTATTATAGAACATAGTGATAATTTTTATAAAATCAAAAATAACTTATTCATTCCCTATTGCTATAAACACATTTTGCATGTTGCCCCTCTTATTAGTTCACTTCTGTCTAATATTATAATTATAGTGATATCCACAATACACACTATGTGAAAAGATGAGTGAATTAGGTAAGGAGTATTTTTGCAAACTTCGGTTGAGCCATTCACACTATTTTGTCCGTTTGAATACGCACATACAAATAACTTATGTCTAAATTATGATTGTAAAATTAAAAATAGTAAAACATTATCTAAGATAAAATATTATGAAGTTTAACTTGTTTTGTAGCCTTTTGTAAACAAACAAAGATTTTCAAAGATTAAACGTATTTTTCCCCGTATACATTCGTACTATTTATGTGCAGTTAACTTTTTTTTTAGTTTTTCTTCGTATAGTTACACACTACTCGTGAGTTAACGTAACAACAAATTATATACGTATAGACTCGTAAATATGTAAACTTAGTTTATGTATTCTTATTATATTCACGTATCCCCGCTAGCATCTCTTAATACTAACTTGAAACCGTGTAATACGACCACATATCATATATCACATAAACATAATAACTATATATTAACGCTTATGTACACCAAAAAGATACTTATACGCGAATGTAAAATAAATACACGAATTGAATTGAGTGGAATAATTTCATAGCTATACAGGTATATGCCTTTTCTTCATCACTATCATTTCATCAACTCCTGCAAATCAGTGTAAGACGACGATCCAACCGTAAGACCCGTTAAACAACTCTCAGATCGACTGAGCCGAACGCTACCGCCACTCCTCAGAGGACTATTCGGCATAGACCTCAACGCTCTCGGCGAATCCAACCGTCGCCGGAGAATCTGTCTCATGGCGCTGATCAAATCAACCGCCGGTGGATCCGACGACGGTGATTCCCGGCAAAAGTTCATATGGCGTACCACTGCTTCTGCGGTTGTGATCAGCCCTTCGCCTCTTATGATTTCGTCGTTAACTGCTTCTCCGCATAATCCGCAGATCCAGTTGCCGTGATATTTTTCTCGAATGTTCTGTATGTACGCCGGAGTACACTCCTCCGTCAAACCGCAGCAATCGCACTTTGCGAGGTGTAATTCGGTTGGTTTAACGGCAACGTTGATCTGAGATTCAGAAGATGGAATCACCGTCGTGTCGTTCATTACTGCGGTGGAGATCTCTGCGATGAACAACGGAATTCATCGATTAGCATCGGAAATCAGTTTGAGCAAATGATGAAACGCTGAGATTCAAATTGAAATACTCGAGTTGATTGAATCAATCGCATTAACATCAGAATCGTAACTCTATGAAACGAAACGAAACGAAACTAATCATGAGCAGTGAATTCGAAATCAGATACTAAGCTCAATTGAATCGAACTGATTCACCAGCAGATGCAAGGAAGGTGCGAACAACTGATGAAGCACATTACGATCCAAATCAAACGAAATTAGCCTAATGAAATCGTATTAACTTCAAAATTCAAAATCACTGACCGTAATCGAATCAAACTAAATTATAACCGGCATAAGCAAGGAAGCTTCGATGATCAAATGAAATCAAAGTAATGAAATCAAAGTGATGAAATCAAAGTAATGAAATCGTTAATAACTCGAATCGAATTAAATTAATTACCAGTATAAGCAAGGAATGTTCGATCAAGCATCGTGTTTCTTCAGCACAAGTAATCGATGATGGATCTCAAATATTATCACTAATGTTCAAATTCTTTGTCTTCAGCCTTGGAATCTTCATGACAATTGAACAAAAAACTGTTAGATAGACATTAATTTGAGAAGAAAGTAAGTCGATCATAAAACTGAAATCTCACCTTTGGTGTATGTATGTAATGAAGATGAAATGAGAATATTATGCAAAATGAAGGTGTTTATTATAGGGGTAAGAATGAAGGGAAGAAGAGTGGTTTTATTACTTTTATAGGGGTGGGAAACAGTTGATGAATAGAAGATAGAAGTGGGAACGGAGTCCACGTCAGCAGATTATTAAATGTAAAATGAGATGAAAGGAATGTGAGGGAGGGTGGTAGCCAAATAAACAATAATATCGGTTGTGCCAGCTGTACCTACATTTGTCAAACTTCCAAATCCTACCAAATACATAGAGCATAGTGATTAACTAATTATAAACGTGGCTAATATATTTAATTAGGGTAAATTATTGTATTTTTAACTCTAAAATGGATGCACACTGGACTTCGTGATGATAAGATTTGTCCTTTTTTTCTCTTTTTGTCTTTTTTTAAT
Organism: Flaveria trinervia; assembly: GCA_025506515.1. Lineage (NCBI taxonomy): Eukaryota > Viridiplantae > Streptophyta > Magnoliopsida > Asterales > Asteraceae > Flaveria > Flaveria trinervia. The sequence goes on from CM046449.1 coordinate 1,598,147, forward strand.
GAGGTGAAGGGTTTAAATTGTATAAAATAATTACTAAAAGTAGATTATATCTGTTTATAAAAAAAACTAAAAAATGAGTGAAACTTTGTATGTCATTTTGTTTTTTCTTAAAAAACCATTACTTAGTTAATGGCAAGAAACTAAATTACCAATCCTTCACATTTTTCTTTCGGTTGAAGTTTTGATGAGTATGTCTTTTTATAATCTACTGGAATCATAAGTTTGGGACTCACTTTTTTCAACAGCATAACCTTCCTCTAGCCATTTTAGCAGTAAATTATTTGTTTTCACACAACCTACCTCCATTAAGATTGAACATTTTCTCCCATTTTCTAACAACAATATTTATATTTCAAAACCAAAGCTACGATGGATGTAGCTAGTAGCTCCCGTGGTGTTACAATCGTCTACGGATGTACCGACAAAAAGTGGATCTGTTAGAGTCTATGACAGACTAATAGAGAGAGAGAGAGGGCGGGATATATACACGAGACGTCTCTCTAGGTTTTTGATATATACACGGGTCGACTCTCAAGGTTTTGATACAACAAGAGTGGCGGTAGACACGGTCGTTGACGAGAGTAGGATGCCATCAGTGGGGCGAGGTGGGGTGTGGAGTTTAAAAAAATTAATTTACATTTATAATTTTCTTCTTAATTTTTATACGGATAACATAATTTTTAAGCGCACATCTATTCATGTTTGTTATTATTTGTTTGTTAGCATTCGCTATAAATATTATCGAAATTGATTGTCTCTTACACGTTTTTTTTGTTTATTTTCTTTTATTAATCAGAATGTGGTTTCAAACTTAAGATTGTTGGTTGAATTATTTGTAAACTATACGTATAGTAGATCAAAATTTGTTTTTATTATATAAGGACTAAATCTCCTAGTACGATAGAAACTACACCCAAATTTAATTCTATAGAAGTAAATGTAATAAATAAACGTACTTTATACGTAAGTTAAACAGGAAAAACATACATCCAACACTATGTTGTTTAGTGTTGTAGAATGAAAAATAATTGGGTTACTGATATAAGTCGAAAAGAATTATGTGCATTTTTATAAAAAAAATATTCTGCATTTATATATTCTTTAGAATTAGTAAATGAATTTGGGAAACTATTATGTTTTATTAAAAATATTAGGTCAGATATCCGCATGTTACACTTTGAAATAAATAAATAAATACATATATATATATATATATATATATAATATATATATAATAGTATATATATACTATTTTTAGTAAATCTGTGTAATACACGAGTTGAAAATATAAAAACTATATAATTCATAAATCTATAAATATTACGTATGATTAAGTTACGTATTACTATAACAATGAAAAATAAAAAGTTACATTTATAAGTTATAAATATTTGAATATTTTTTTGAATGATATAACCCAATTATCTTAAAATCACACTAAATTAAAATATATTAATATATCAATATATATTTTTTGTCTTTTTATATTTTTTTAACTTGATTTTTATTTGGCTATAAAAATACGTATAGTTCAAAACAATATTATTACATAATTAAGTTGATAATATAAAAAAATAAATTCAAAATAAAATGAATTATTACTGTTAATTTAGTTTCTTGAAATAAAACTTGACTAAAATAAATATTAATTTAGACGGAAATTTTTTTGGAGGGATAACATGAGAGCGTCATGTGACATCTTAGTTATAAATATATATATATAGATATAAATATAGTTGTATAATCTAATATGAGTTATAGACAACATATCAATAAAATTATTATATATAACAAACAATATAAAGAGATAAACGATTTTAATATTCATAAATATCTATAAACCTTTTAATATAAATTTTTAGTTTTAAAAATGATTAGCTACCAAATTAATTATATTTTAACAAAACTAAGTTTTATTAAAGTATTTTTAAATGAAACCTTATTTATTTCTAAAAAGAAATTATTATTAATATAATATTAAATTAACACTTGTTAAGGAAATTTTTGAGGTCAAGATATTTACTAAAAATTAAAATTTTAATGTGGTGAGTACATGAGAATAATTGTAGGTGGAGATGATGTAAACGTGCTAGAATATAACCATATGACTGATAGTTATTTTACCATTAGTATAGATTTTCAAGTGTTATATCTATTTTCTTAGGGGCAAACATACACTATGTCTACATAAAATCAAGAGTAAAGTTTGGTTTTGGCCCTTGAGGCTTGGTTATTTTAATTATTTTAGTATAAAAATAAATCTTTTGTCATATCATGTCCTATGGTTTAGTGTTTGTAACGATTTTGGTCACTCACACTAAATATATTTGTTTTGACAGTTGAGTTCGGAGGTATTTTTATTGTTTTGCATCTAAAATTAGGCCATTTGTTTAATTAACTCAAAACTAAAAAGGAGTTATATTTTCGAACCCAGCCCTACCCCACATCCACCAAACACTACTATAACCTCTATCTACCATTACCACCATAATTCTCCACCAACACCTACCCTTCTTTGTCGCCCCGTTGCCTTTACCAAACACGAACACCAAGTCGCCGCCAGCCTCTCTTTCCCTCGTTCATGGAACCGTCATTACCACATCAAAATTAACACATGAACTCTGCTGGTTGACAACCACCACCTACGACTTTTCTTTTGTTTGGTCAACAAACCATCGCCTGAACACTGACCAAGTGGACTAGTTGGAAATCTAGATGTCGAGGGACAGATCTAGGGATGATGGTTGGAGGGAATAGGGAGATCTAGTGACGATGGCTATTAGAAATTAGAAGAAATAGTGACAGATGGAAAGAGATCAAGAAATTCCTTATTTATTTATTTTGTGTATGTTATAAAAGCACCCCCTAAAGTTTTTGTTATAATTTATAAAATAATCCTTTATATTTAACTATCATAATTAATATAGTTAAAGCCACGGATCAAAACCGTTATAAAAAAGAACAAAGGGCATGATATGGCAAAAAAAATTAAACTGAAATTGCTAAAGTATCCAAACCAGAGGGATCAAAACTGGAATTTATTTTAACATCAGTTAATATACTTTATTATACTTTATACTGGAAATTCAATTTTTTAAAGGGTGAAATGAATTTGATTGGTACTATGAATCTTGTAGAGATCTAAAGTTTGAATGCTATATACATTGGTTATTTGTCATAGATTTTTTAATGTTAATCCTTATCTTAAGTTATGTTTTTAATTTATTTCGTTGACAAGCAGACATTATGTAATTTACAGACACTCATTTAACACTGTAACTAATTAATGAGAGGCCAACGACTTTGTTTCTATTTAAACATGTACATTCCAAAGCTTATTAACAAAGTGGTTGATGGTTGGTCTCGTTAAAGCTCTTACATTAGAGTGTGTGGTCGTAGGTTTAAGTCATGGGGTTGTCTTTTGTTTTTAGGGTTTTTTTCTTTTATGTTTTTTTTGTCTTTTCGAAAACCTTTTTTTCTTTGTTTTCTAAAATTATTATATTTTCTTAATTACTAACTCAATGAGATTATCATTTCAATATTAAGTTTTGTTTATGCAGTCCCGTAATCCATGTTTCAATCTTTAGAACCAAACCACCACAATTTTATTATTTATTTTATATATTAATAATATTAATGTAAACGTCACAACACAAGTGAAAGAAAATCCACAAATATGCTCAAAGTGCATGTCATATGTCCTTATTTTTCATAACTTTCTGTTATTAAAAAGATATATGATTATACCGTGTTATTAAACTATGTTATCTTACTACTCTAATATAATAGTAGTTTGAGGTGTCACGTGTCATCACCATACGTATCCTCACCAAAATTTTCCGCCTCTCTCTCATCTTAAATAATTACTTTAATTACTAATAATATTATTTAATTTTCTTTTACATTTAATAAATTAAAAAAAGATCTATTTATTAATATTATTTTTAAATAAACAAAAGATTTATAAAATAATAATTTTTCTAAATAATAAAACGTTTTTAAAAATACAAAATATTTTAAAAATTGTTTTTTAAGTTCAATTTATAAAACTAAAAATAATTAATTTGGGAATTATAATATGAAATTTTTTAAAAATGTCATTTTTATACGGTTTGTTTTATAACAAAATGTTTATTATTTTATTGGAAAAAAATTTAAAACAAAATTTTAAAAAGTTAATATCACTGTTTAATTAGTTATAGTCATTGCTCATACGTAATTTCAAATCATAACATATCTTATAATATTATTTATAACTAATAAATTTTATTGTATTAACATTTTATTTATTCAACCCGTGTAATACACGTATTACTAAAGCTAGTTATATAATATGTTATGAAGTGGAATTTGTGGCCACTAATAATTTCCACGTGTACAAGCGGACTTGCACCGACCCAAGCCCCGAAGAATTAGTTTATTGTATTCTATAATATTTTTATATCAATAATACCATATTTCGACATACTTTTACGAGTCGTCCTATCAATAGTCCGGCAATAAATATACATGATTGACTTTATTTCTATTTTTATAAATCAAAAGTGACTTCAATCCTCCAAATGATAAAAAAGATAATAATAATAAATAATACAGGGTACCTAATTGCAAAATCGATTTATGCAAGTAATAATGCTATTATTTTAGACTTGACCTAAAACCCAACTATATGGGACAAACCGTTATAGGAACTAGTACTATCATGATCAACAATTTAAATAAACATAGCATCATGAAATCGCCTTCAAATTGAACTATTTAGTGTTTCAGTTCAAATAAAATAGAAAATTGCCTTCAAATAAATTATTTAGTGTTTCAGTTCAAATAAAATGGAAAATTGCCTTCAAATTGAACTATTTAGTGTTTCAATTCAAATAAAATGGACAATTGCCTTCAAAATGGAAAATCGTAAATAGTTTGACATTTTAAATTTGACGATAAGTTATATGAATAACATATATATCCTTAAAAACAAGTATTAGCTTAATTCTATAAAACATAGAAAACATTTGATAAAATTAGGCTATATTTATACCCTAGACTTATCACAAGTTACACTTTTGCGTCTTATATCAATAAAACTTGTTGACTTTTTTTAAAATTAAAACAAAAATTAGATTTTAAATTTTTAACGCTATTGGATTTTAATAATCCACACTATGTTATACATCACGTCACAAGCCATGTCATAAAAAAGTTGAGTAAAAAATTTATACATCATTCAAACAACAACAAAATGGTTAAGTGAAATAACTTTAGAAAATGATATTGTATATAAAAAATTATATATTTAAATTTTCAACTATAACTATGTCATATATCACGTCACAAGTAATGTTTTAAAAATTGACTAATATATTTATACATCACTTAAACAGCAACAAAAGTGTTACGTGAAATAACTTTAAAAATGATCTTTTATATAAAAATAATTAAGTAATTTATTTATATTTTCAATTGTAACTATGTTATAAATCGCATCACAAGCCCCATCATATGGCATGTCATCAAAAATTAACGAAGTTAACGAACATTGGAATGAGATTGTTATTATTAACAAAATAAAAAAAATAATATTAGTTAAATTATTAGTTTAAATTAATATCGACTAATAATCAATATTTTGATTTTTGGATTAATAAAATCCAATTTTTCAAATTAATTATAATTGAATGAGACTGATACTAGTATACTTGCACAAAAAACCGGGTACAACCCGGTACCGGGTGTACCCGGAATAAACCGATGGTTTCAACCCGGTTTGGGAATTTTTTGAATTTCTAAAACCCGACCCTACCCGGACCCAACCCGAAATGAACCCGGTATTGGATCCAATATTGAACCCGGTATTGGACATAAAAAAAAATTAGAAAAAATAAACCAAACCCGGTATTGGACCCGACCCAGATCCGACCCGACCCTACCCGGGTATGGCGGGTAGGGTTTTCCCGCAAGTGAACCCGACCCGTACCCGGGTTCACCAATACCCAGGTACAAGAAAATCCGACTGGACTGAACCTGGTTTGAACCCGGTTCCGGATCCGGCCCAAACCCGATTTGTGCATGCCTAGATGCTAGGGTTCACATGTCTCCTTTTTCGTACTTAATGTCTTGAACAACACATTGGGCCACATGTAGTTGAGCTATCATTTTTCTCTTATTGGATTAACTTTGGCCCACGTCTTTTGGATTCTTTTAAAATTTATTTACCCAGTTAACAGGATGGAAAACTAGAGGTGTTTAATTTGTTTTTAACAATTATTTTATGGGTTTGGTTTAGTTTGAGCAAGTGAAAGTTAAAGATGGTTCAGATTAAGGACCTGTTTCTAAAGAGAGAAGTGATCAGTTCGGGTTCGGTTCCGGTTCCGAGGTTCTTACAAGTTTGGTTCGGTTTCAATTAAGGTAAGGTACTTTTTTGCATTTGATTTTTTTCAATAACGATAAAAATAAGTTACGTGTGTTGATCGATATAAAAATTAATAACTAGATGAAGGTAAATAATTATATAAATACTTTGAACTTCTAGATTATGATATAAGGTGTTGCTGTCGACCCTTTAAAGTTGTGAGCGTTTAAATTTAAAAGCAGTTTACTCAATGAGTTTTCCACTTAAAAATATACTTGGATAAACTAATAAAGAAATATGTATCTCTGACGCGAGGTATGTGAAACAAATGTGTTGGGGAACCATCGAATCAAACCTAATTATAAGAAAAATAAAAATAATGTGTTGACAGAATAAAACGTATTTTTAATATGTTGTAAATATAATAATTTATTTCACAAAAAGTTTGGATAAGAAATCACGCTAGTGTTCATAGGACCATACTAGACCAATCGGTTAGAGCGGGTAGACTGGAACCGAATATAAAACCTGCCCGATTACACACATATGAACTGTTTTCATTTAAAATGGTCGGTTACTTGTAGGACCGGTGAACTCGATCGGATGATCGGACCAGATTCAAACTTTTTTTTTTAAATTTACTTTTTGCTTTAAAATAATATATTTTGATTAGTTATTAAGCCTTTTTATTTTATTAAAATTGTAAATTCACTTCAAAACATTCTATTATCATATTTTATTTTAAATAAATTTTACAAAAATACCTTTAAATTTTATGTTATTTATGATGTAGTCTGATTTTTGAATCTGACGGGTCCTATAAGTAGACCAATAAAACGACTAGTTAGCAATCCACGGTTCTAAAAACATTAAATCTTACTTTTCAACTTTCAATTATGTTGATTATATGTATACACATTGTGACCCACAAATATCTACAAATTCCCAAAAAAGATATTAGAAACATCGGTGGAGCTTCATTGGTTGGGGGCTCACTATTGTTCGTCTATAGTATTAAATTTTAGCCCGATAGTGTAAATTGTTGTCCAGTAGTGTAAATTGTTGGCCCGGTAATGTAAATTTTTATTTAAATATCGAGTTCGTCCTCTCTAAAAAAATTAATTTTGTCCCCGCCCCTCTTACAAAATAGTTTAAGCCCCGCCTCTAGTTAGAAAATTATTCAATACATTATGATATATTCTTAAGTTTAGTGTCCCATACTTTTGACAAAAATATAATGTAATGTTAATATTTTAACATCTCAATTGACTACAAAAACTTAAGGGGGTGACTTAACTGGATGGAGCAAGGCGCAAGGGAGGGAGAGAGTAGAGACACCTTTCTACCGTGCTAATACACATATTCAATCTCTAACAAAATCATCAAATAACTAATTTGATTAAGTGTTCTAAATTTTAACTTTATTTTTTTAATAACTAGGTTAGTGACCCATGTATTACACAGGTTAAACAAAAAATAAGAATTTAAAAGAAAAGTTCAAATATGATATAACTATATGTATATCAGTAATATGCAAAAGCAAATATAAAACATATGTCAGAAATATGAAATTGTTATGCGCCCACATGATAAGTGATTAGTATTAAGAAAAGTAAACTAAATATCACATATTACGTTAATATAAAAATACTTCTAATAAATAGATGTAGCTACAACTCAAAATTCATTAAATGATATATAAAGAAAACATAGTTATCGAATTGCTTTAGTTTTTTGAATCATCTCTTAATGTAACCTAAATGTTTATTTACTGTATGCTCACACAATATTAAAAAGTTTTAAGTGTTAAATAGATAGAGCTTTTTTAATAGTTGATTGTATTGAAACAATTATTCACATTATAATAAAATGAAAACAATGAATATTAGAAATTGATATGATTTAACAAAAGTAAAAAAAGATTTAATATTAAAATATACATTAAAATTTGGTAAGTGAGTATCTAGATAATGTATTAAAATTAAAAATATGTATAAATTTTAGTAAATTTGACATGTTTTTAATAGTAGTGAGGCGGTGAGAATTGATATGGTAATGACATATGACAGATTTTACGTGAAACCTAGGTGTCATGTCTAGAAAATTAACATCTTATAATAGTTATGTTTTCATTATAAGTTTTAAATTATAGATATAGATTTATAAAAAAAAACTAATCATTAGAACTTAATCAAAATCGTTGTGAGTGTACACTTTTTTTTAGTGTCAGTGATTTTATAAAGAATATGAAAATCTAACCCTTGAGAACACCAAATGTTGTGTTGTGTATCAAGATTACTAAGTTGGCATCAACAAAGCAATAATTATTTTATTTTATTTCAATAATATAAGCGTTAACAGATTGAAATTTCAACACAGGGATACTAGCGACTAGATTATACTTTTCTGGTGAATTATTGACACTCTCGAAAAGTACAATCTTGAGGATTTTATAGATATTTTTTTGAAATTGTTATATGCGTTCGACAAAAAACCATTAATTAATTTAGTGACTTTTTTTTTAAAAAAAGTTTCGGTTAAATAGTCACTCCCAATATTATAAATTAACACCCTAAAATTTATATACGTGTCGTATGGCCTCATACGCGTCGTATTGGAGGGAAAGGGGGTCGTATAGGGCTATATGTATTGTATGGGGTTATATGTGTCGTATAGCCCTTTGACAGCCTCCTGAATTTTTTTCCTCGTAGACAGTGTCGAAATTTGTTATACGCATCGTATAACCCTATATGTGTCATATAGGAGGGTCGTATAGGACTATATGGAGCGTATAGCTCTCTAACAGCCCTTCTGAATTTTGCTCGTTTTCAATGTATTCGACCCTATACACTGCATATGGATCCATACGCGACGTATAGGAGATGTCAATTTATTTGGGTAGATTTCTCTATATTAAAAATCTTTAAAAAAATAGTATAATTTGTATATTAATAACTTAATTTTATCTAGTAGTCACATCTACTGTCTTTTATCTCACTTTTCACTATACCCACACCCCTTCCCATACTAAGTTGCCATTTCATTATTGGTGAAGGAAAAAAGGCCTTCCATTAGTAGTCTTATCAAACATGTAACATGCATGATAACAATCAACTATCGTAATACATTCATGGGAAGTTGATGAATAAAATACTACAAACATACTATAACCGACGATGGTAGATTATATAATAACCGTTGACCAATTACATATGATTTTACATGATTTCTTTTAGTTCAAATATAAAAAGGTAGATTATTACGAGTCTGAGTTATAACAACCGTTGGCTAGTGTATAGATGAACTAAGTTATGATCATTTTTTTTCAAAGTAGAACAAAATTAATTGTTCAAAGGGTGGAGCAAAAATTGTTTACATAACTTTGTCATACATGCTATTTTTCAGAAGGGTTTATTATTATTGTAGAGAAGGAAACGCGACATAACATATGCGGTATGGACTGTCTAAGTTACTTAAGTGTTCTTTAGAGAATAGAGATTTAACAACAGAGCGGTCTTGTTGAAATAAACAAATATACAGTTCAATAACAAACATGTTATTTGTAGAGTTTTGTTTTAATGTTTTTCGTTATTTGTCTTGTTATGTGTTTGAGTTGGACTCGTTGGGCTGGATCAATTCAAAGGAAGTGGTTTAGGCTTCTTATGTAACCATTGCTAGACTGTTTAGCTAAAAAAAGGGAAGAAAATGATAGATTGCAACAACACACAACAAAGATGGTTCTTTAGAGAAAAATCTCTCATCGGTCATCTCCTTACTACATTGTGTTCATCTTCATCGGTCGTCTCCTTACTACATTGTCATCATCTTCATCAGTCATGTTGTGACTCCCTAACATCTTGGGATCAAAACTCATGATGGATCTAGAAGATAAGTTTTGGTGTAATGTAAAAAAATCACCATACATTTTGTATAAATAATAGGAAAAAATGATAATAAAAGAAGTTAAACAAAACCCTAATGGATCTCAGCTTCTTAGAACTCTCCTCATCGATTTTTCATAGCTTGAAACGAAGCATTACATTCTCATCTGTTATTTTGTCAAACATTTCCCTTTCAACCGCACATACTAGAGCATCATTCAAATATTCATCCCCCATTCGATTTTATAAATTCGTCTTGATAAGCTTTTGTTTAGAAAAACATCTTTCAATTGTTGGAACTGGTAAAATCAATGTTAGCTTTAATATGCAATAAAAAATAATTTTCGGTTTCCACTATTAGCCAAATAAGATGACATGATGACATTCTATTCAAGTTTGCAAATCTATAATCTTTTTTTACTAAATGATAAAAGACCTTAAACTCACCCAAATTAAATCATCTTTCATTCAGATTAAAATCAACCACTTACATATTAGAAAATACCACTATCTTAGATATGCTAAACTTAAAAAGACCATTACAAGTATTTAAACCCGACATATTTTCTACCAATATATGTGATACCTAATTAAATCGATTTTGTAATTCTTGATTTGCATATCCAAAACCGTATTAAACATCTCAACCTCAAAATAATGTCAATTAGTCATTCAATTTTTTGGGTTATCACAACTTTCTATTATATCCAACACCTTAATATGGTTTTATTCCACAAAAATAAGTCACTTTTCCCAAAATAGCATCAAACCCCTTTGTGTTAAATCATTCAATACTTATTTTGTTTCATTTATCAACTTACTCGCTTCTAATACTTTTTAATGGAAATTTATGACTTCATGATTGAAACAAGATAATGTATTCTTATATAGTCTATTTTATTATGGTGATGCCTAGCAATAGGTGGCCTAGCAATAGGTGGCCTATCAAATGAGTTCGAAGAAAGATCACTCAAATCAAATCCATTTGGAATCGAAGGAATTGAACCCGAATGAGTAGTTGATCCAATATCATCATTAATTGGTGTACTATCATTATCATTATTAGAATAAATATCTTATTATTGAAATTTTCTTGTTAAAAATTTGACAATAAAACTTGTTTTTATCTTTCAGATCCCTTATAACAAAAACACAAAAAGATTACAAATAACATGTTGGACCAAAAGAACCAATGAGCCAAGATCAGAAAACCTCTAAGTCCCACATGATATCACAACAACTGCTGAAGGCTTCATCAGCAGTTCGACAAGTGTTGAAGACTTCAACAGCTGAAGATCAAGTACTGAAGACTTCAACAGCTGAAGACTAAAGTGCTGAAGCTCAACAGCTAAAGAACACAAGTGCTGAAGCTGAACAGCTGAAGAACACAAGTGCTGAAGCTGAAGACCAAAGTATGAAGTACAACAGCTGAAGAGTCTACAAGTGCTGAAGATCAACAACTGGTGTACAAAGTCTGAAGACAAAGACTGAAGACATCAGCTGATGATATCTACTGAAGTCATGCTGATGAAACGTCTGAAGTTCAAGTCTGAAGACCAAGTACTGAAGTTTCAGTAGTTTGTCACAACAGCTGAAGAGTACTTTTCAGTAGTGTGATATCAGTAGTTTTATGTTTTTACTTTCAGTAGTTTTGTAAAACGACTGAAGAGCTTGTTCTTCAGTCGTTGTAATATCAGTAGTTTTATGTTTTTCAGTAGTTGTAGTAATTGATAACTTAGTATTTTTGTAAGAAGATGTCAGCTGTTTGACATCTTCAGTAGTTGTGTTTCAGTTGGAATAATTCTATTAGATGTCACTATCAAGTGACATCAGCAGACGTCACATCTCTTATATAAGAGGTGTCGACCTAATTGTAAGTGTGACATTCGTTACCACGAAAGCAAATATTGAATGAAATTTAGTTGCAGAATTCTCTCTATCTATAACCGTTTTGTTCTTCATTGAATATCTTTCGTTCTTGTGAATTGGCTAACTCATTGTTAGAATTCGCTGCTATACTCTCTAATCAATCAAACGTAGATCACTGATCCTAACAAGTGGTATCAGAGCAGGTTAATCATTGATCGATCTAACAATTGATCATTGAAACTGCTAATGATATCTATGTTTGATTGAATTAACATATTTGCAAGAACTGGTTATAGATTATTGAATTTCTGACGCTTTCGTTCATTATTCTGAGATCTCTCTTGGTTCAATGGTTGTTGTGTTTTGTTTAAAATCTGTTTTAGCTTAATTGAATTTGATTGAATCTGAGATGACTACTCCTTCTAATGATCCTCACAATACCAGTTCCTCAACCAAGCCCCGATGCTGGTTAGGACCGAGTATAACATATGGCAACGAAGAATGCTTCATCACCTGTCTGTTAACAGTTCAGGTTGTTGGACATCTGTGGTACATGGACCACATAAGCCTATGGTGAACAATCCGGAAACCAATCAAATGGTTCCGAAGAAGAAGGAACAATACTCTGATGAAGATCAGAAACTGTTTGAGATTGATGCTAAAGCCCATGGAATTCTGGCCATGGCACTGCCTAATGAAATCTATTCAGGGCTTATGCATCATGAAACTGCTCATGATCTCTGGAATGCCCTGAAGGAACAATTCGGTGGCACAGATGAGGTCTTAGCAAACAACAGAGAAATCCTTGCCCAACAATATGAGACATTCTCTCATAGAAAGGGTGAGACACTGACTCAACAGTTTGAGCGTTTTTCCTGCTTGATCTCTGAGCTGAAAATGGTGAAACAGGAATACACCAATAGCCAGATGAATAACAGGTTCCTCAGATCACTGCCTGAGAGATGGGACACATACACTATTGTCCTACGCTCCAGTGCAAATCTGGATAGCCTATCTCTCCACCCAACTTCATGGGAAACTGCTTACATTCGAAAGAGAGATAGAGCAAGAAGAGGAAACTGTCCTCATCAGGAAAGCTCACTGATGACTTTGTACCAGGGAATACTGCCTTGGTTGGTCATGAGTCAGAATATGCTGCATCTGAAAGCAATTATGATGAGCATATTGATTTCTCTTCAAATAGTTCTGATCATGCATTTGTTGGTATTGAGAGTCATTCTGGCAGTAATAGTGACAATCTATGCTCATCATGGATGATTTGAAAGGAATAGCTGATGATGATCTAGAAGAGAGGGGATATTCTGAGTCAAATGGCATTGATTAATATCAAATCTCAGAATTTCTATAAGAGAACTGGCAGGAATTTCCTGGACTCTCTGGCAAAACCAAAGTTGGTTTTGACAAGAGTAAGTTGAGGTGTCACAAATGCCAAAGGTTGGGACACTTTGCAAGAGAGTGTAGATCAACTGGATCTAACTCTTCTGCACCCTTTATGACTTTTCCTAGTACTAGTCCACAAAACAGAGGGCAACATACTGCCGGTTCTGGTCATCATTCACATCCTAGGTCTCCTGCATACTTTGTTCTCCAGGGTCAAATGTCATATCCTTATCCCTGCTATTATATGCCTCAACCAAATCCTGTTCAAGCTCAATTGCACAACACCATAAGCATTGCCTGAACCACAACCTTCCAATCTCATCAACAAACTCAACCTCACAAACCACAACTTCTTCACCCCAGGAGTTGTTGACTGGAGCAGTTTACCAGATGACTTGTCTGGTCATGAAAAACTGTTCTCAGGTGCTAGTCAACATGGTGGTGAAAGTTCCTTTGGAAATCTAGCTCTTATGGCTTTGGATTCTGCTGATACTTCATCCACTAATGCCTCTACACCAAAGGTATCACAGGTATCCTCTGAGGCAAAAGCCAAATTATGTTCTGAAACATGCATAGCAGCATTTGCATCTATTAGAGAGGCAAATGTAACTTTGATTAACAAGAACATTGAGCTAGAACAAATAATTTCCAAAAGCAAAGCTGAATTTGAGTCTGTGCTTAATGATAAGAATGATGAGATCTACAAACTTAAATGTCAAATAACTGATGATAAGGGAGGGAAGAGATACTTCTAGAGAAGTATAAAGATCTCAAGGAAACCCTTGCAGTCACCCAGGTAGAGTGTGATCGATGGGTACAATCATGCAAAGGTTTTGAAATGCTTCTTAGTAAGCAATCTGCTTCCAATGTGAAGTTTGGCATTGGTTACAATCACACTGCTCCACCTACAGATTTTACTCCAGAGCAGAGGTAGAATTTGATGGTGAGAGTAATAACCAATCCATTTCCTCATGTGATCTACTTTCTGATTCAGCACTATCAGAAGTAGAAGTCAGCACTAAGCCCTCTCAGAAACTATAGCTGATGTTGATGGTTCCACTGCTGACACTCACATGATCAATGAGTTGATCAACTCAGGAGTTAATTCTAAAAGTCCTGAAAGGACTAGAGAGCAAGATTTAACACCTGAAGTTCAAACTCCAACTCCTGCCAGTATTGAAGAAGAAAACTGTCAGTAGAAAGAGTTTGAAGACTACTAAAGAGGAAATCAAGAAAGCAAACAATGCTACCAAAGCACTGAAGAGCAAGTCTTCAGTTGCTTCATCCTCTTTAGTTGATGATCAACATAAGATGAAGAAGAAATCATGTGAAGTATGTGGTTTGTTCAATCATCTTACAGAAAAATTGCTGGTACAAAAGAGGTTCTAAACTCAAACATAAAGAGGAAATTAAAGTGAAAATGGTAAAAAATGAAAAAATGAGTTGAGACCACATTTGTATCAGCAACATCAAATCCTGTAACCCTTAAGTCATAAAGAAATCCAAAAAGGAAGGGGTTAAACAAGTAACAGCTGAGATTGCTCAGAAGAAGAAGGTGCAACATAGGAACTTATCAAACTCCACTGGCAATGTGTCTGATGAGCTGAAAGCTTTATCACAAAATCAGACACAGCTGGTTATGATGGTTCAACATCTATTGGGAAGAGTTAACCAATTAGATGCTCCTATGTTGAAACCACAGAAAAGGAGGTCCAAGCCAAAGGATTCCTCTTCTTCACCATCTTCTTCCTCTCAGGCTGTTGTTTCCAACAAATCTGTTAGTTTACCATCTGTTGATGAGACCAGGCCCAAAACCAAAAAGGTTGGGTCTCCCAAAACTAACTGATTGTTTATTATTGCAGGGTTCTTCAACATGCCAAAGTAGCATCTGGTATGTAGACAGTGGGGGATCTATGCACATGACTGGGAACAGCTCTCTTCTTCATGACTACTCTCAAGGAAAGAAGGGGTGTTTCTTTGGCAATGATGCTAGGGTTACTCATTAGCAACAGCTTTGTCTCCAATGGAGAAATAAAGTTGATGATGTTAATCATGTTGAAAATCTCAAGTACAATCTCTTGAGTGTCAGTCAAATGTGTGATAAAGGCCATGTTGCTCTTTTCACCAGTCAGAACTGTAGGATTCCGTCATCTAAAGTTCTGCATTTGATTGATAAGGTGTTGGATGATCACACTCTCCTGAGAGCAACAGGATAGGAAGAGTGTATGCCTTAGATCTTTCCAAGAAAATAGATCTCAGAGGCAATCCTTGCCTATTTTCCAAAGCCTCTTCTCAAGAATCTAAACTGTGGCACAGAAGGCTAGGTCATGTTAATTTCAAAAACATGAATCAGCTAATCCACAATAGTTTAGTTAGAGGCTTACCAATAAAGGAGTTCCATGTGAAAACCTGCACTGCTTGTTTAAAAGGTAAACAACACAAAGTCTCATTCCTCCTATTGAAGAGCCTAAGTCCACTGCCTGCTTGCAATTACTGCATATGGATCTATTTGGTCCTGTGAGAGTAATGAGCATGGCAAAGAAGAAATACTGTTTGGTAATTGTGGTGATTACTCCAGATTTGTATGGACTTTCTTTCTACATTCAAAGGATAAGGTTGCTCAGAAGATTATTCAATTTGTGTTGTATGTTGAGAAGCAGTATTCCCTTCCAGTCAAGTGTATTAGGAGTGACAATGGAATGAGTTCAGAAACCATACACTTGATGACTTCTATCTTTCAAAGGGAATCAAAAGGCAGTTTAGCATACCAAGGGATCCAGAACAAAATGGAGTAGTGGAGAGAAAGAACAGGACCCTAATTGAAGCTGCAAGGTCCATGCTGGCTGACTCTGGGTTGCCACTGACCTTTTGGGCTGAAGCTGTTAACACAGCTTGCTATGTGCAGAATAGAGTCTTAATAAATCAGAGGTTGATGAAGACTCCATATGAAGTTCTCCATCACTGGCTCCTCTAATTTCATTTTTCAAAGCATTTGGGTGTCCCTGTTTATTCTCAACACAAAGGATCAACTCCAAAAATTTGATTCTAAGGTGGATGCAGGGTACTTTGTTGGTTATTCATCTACTTGCAAGCATACAGAGTCTTCAACTGCAGAACAAAGATAGTTGAAGAGACTTTGCATGTGAAGTTTAATGAATCTCCTATGGACAAGATTCCACAAAACCCTATGGAGTTGTTTGATTTGGACATACTGCAATATATTCCTTATCACCTTCGCTGTTGCAGGTCATGTGGATAAATCATCTTCTGCAGCATGTCTTCCACCTGGTGGTATTGATGATGATGATTAATATCAATACTCACCTATTCAAGTTTAGTGACCAACTGCCTGTGTCTGCTAATTTGATGTTCCTGTAGCTTCAGCAGTTCCATCCACAACAAATGCTGATGAGATCTCTGATTCCTCTACATCTTTTGAGTTACCATCTAATTCTTGGTTTCAAGAGTCTGCATCAACATCTGCTGCTGCTGAAGGGTCCTAAAACACTTGCACAGATCTTTGTTTATCAAGAACTGAAGAATCACCCAATGTCTCAGATTATTGGTGATATCAATACTGGTGTTTCACAAGAAGTCAATTGTCTAACTTTGCGTCTATGCTCTCTTCATCAGTCAGCTAGAGCCAAAGAACTACCATGTTGCTTTGAGAGACAATGGATGGGTTGAAAGCCATGCATCTTGAGTTACTTCAGTTCAAGAAACAGCAAGTGTGGGAACTGGTTCCTCTTCCCCCAGGTAAGTGTGCAATAGGCACTAAATGGGTGTTTAGGAATAAAACTGATGAAAATGGGCTTATTGTTAAGAACAAGGCTAGACTGGTTGTACAGGGGTTTTCACAAGAAGAAGGTATTGACTATGATGAAACCTTTGCCCCTGTAGCCAGACTAGAGGCAATCAGATTGTTTTTAGCCTATGCTGCATTCCACAATCTTAAAGTTTTTCAAATGGATGTCAAAAGTGCTTTTTATATGGTAAAATAAAGGAAGAAGTTATGTGTGTCAACCACCAGGTTTTGAGGATAATAAACATCCTGAATGGGTGTATAAATTGATAAGGCTCTTTATGGGTTGAAACAAGCTCCTAGAGCCTGGTATGAGACACTTTCCACTTTTCTTCTTAAGAATAATTTCACTAGAGGCTCCATTGATAAAATTTGTTTATTAAGAAGGTGGATCAGCATAAGCTACTTGTTCAGATTTATGTTGATGATATCATTTTTGCATCCTCTGATCCCCAGTTGTGTGATGATTTTACAACTTTAATGAAAAAGAAGGTTGAAATGAGTGCAATGGAGAATTACAGTTCTTTCTAGGCTTGCAAATTAAACAAAAGGCTGATGGAACCTTTATTCATCAGTCAAAATATACAAAAGATCTTTTGAATAAGTTTGATTTACAAAACTGTAAGCCCTGTTCTACTCCATGTGCAACACCACACAACTGGATGCTGATCAGAAAGGTAAAGCTGTTGATGAAACACTTTACAGATGTATGATTAGGTCCTTGATGTATTTAACAGCTTCTAGACCAGATATTATGTTTGCTACATGTGTTTGTGCTAGACTTCAGGCTGCTCCTAAAGAGTCTCATTTGATTGCAGTCAAGAGAATCTTTAGATATTTGCAAGGTACACAATCTCTGGGTTTATGGTATTCCACTGGACACTCTTGCAAATTAGTTGCTTTTTTCAGATAGTGACTATGCAGGGTGCAAGTTAACTAGAAAGTCAACTTCTGGTGGTTGTCAATTCTAGGCAACTGTTTGATCTCTGGCAGAGTAAGAAACAAACATCTGTTGCTACATCAACTGCTGAGCCGAGTACATTGTTGCTACAAGTTGCACTTCTCAGGTACTGGCTTCAGAACCAACTTCTGGATTATGGCATTACAGAGACAAAGACTCCATTATTAATGGATAGTGCTTCAGCTCTGTGTATAGTCAAAAATCCAGTCAGCACTCTAGGACCAAACATATAGAGATCAGACATCACTTTATTCGGGATTGTTTTGAAAAAGGTCTGATTGATCCTAAGTTTGTGCCTAGTGCTGATGAGCTTGCAGATATTTTTACTAAGCCTTTGGATAGTTCTACTTTCCAAAACCTTGTGTTAAGGCTTGGTATGCTGCAGCTAGAATAAGTGACACTACTGATGATTTCAGTAAAAAGTACTGGTGATCATTGGTAACCATGTCACATATAAGTACTGATGAGTCCTTTCACCTTCAGTAGTTTTATAACTACTGACGGCTAAATGCCTCACAAGTACTGAAGTACTTTATCTGTTCTAAACTACTGATGTAGTTACAACTACTGAAATCAGTACAAACGGATAATACTGACGTCCTATGAAACACCTGAAAAGCAGATGCAAATTCTGATGAGTAAGTGTTGAGGACAGTATGAAACAGCTGACAGGCTATGAATTGACGAAAATACTGAAGAGAACTTTCTCTTCAGTTGTTTCTACAACTGCTGTTTCATTCTAAACAACTGAAGCAAAACCATGTCTTCAGTAGTTTTAAAATACTGATGACTAACACCAAGTCTTCAACTGTTTACAACAACTGATGACAAAACCACTGTCTTCAGTAGTTTCACAACTACTGATGACAAACACCAAGTCCTCAGTTGTTTCATCATCTGAAGTCAAAACATGGTCTTCAGTAGTTTTCTAACTGCCGATGCTAAAACCACGACTTCAGTGTTCAACGTCTGAAAGGGTAATACCATGCCAATAGTCGGTTTAAAACTACTGATGACTAACACCAAACCCTTCAGTCATTTTCTCACCCCTACCTATAAATACCTGTCCTCTTCTCTAATGTTTCATTAGCCATTTTTCTAAACTTCTATCTCTCCAAACATGGCGACCATGAGTCTGAAACCAAACATAACTGCGTGCTTACCTTACAAAGTCGGCTTTCTGGAACAAATATGATAATGCCATTGACTTAATGGTGGATTCCCCATATCGCACGCCTTTCTCTTGAATCCAACCATCTACCCTGAATCCCTCAGTCAATTCTGGTCAAATGCTCTTGTTCATACTGATGAGTCTACCGGCAGATCTCTGTTCGGTCCCTTGTCAACCAGAAACCAGTGGTCGTTACAGCCGACATCATTCGTCAGGCATTACACTTACACAACTCAACCGCTGTGACTGCATACCCAAAGGGCATAACCGATATGTCATTTATCAATCATGGGTATGAAGGTGATCTTCGGGCTACAACCATTCTAAAGAAACATTTCCATGACGCTGAGAAAGTCATTTTTCACATGGTAAATGTCGTTGCTTAGCCTCCAAGACATCTTCTTGGGATCAAATGTCATCCCAATGGCAACAGGTATTGTATTCTATTCTAGAACACCAACCGCTAAATTTTTCTGAAATCGTGTTTCTAGAAATAAAGAACTTGGCTCAGAAACCTGTGGCAAACCGATGGCCATTATATCCCAGGTTTCTGATGGCCATTATTTTAGATGATTAAAAATCTAATGGCCTTGTTGGCCTTGGAGTCCCTGCACCAGCTGTTTTGGCTGAGGTATACTCCAGGCATAACTCAGACCTTACACTCAAAGAAGCTGCCCGAATGCTAAAGCCCAAGCACAGGGAACCAACAGCTTCCTCCACCAGAACCAAAGTCCCACCAGAACCAACCAAACAAAACAAAACACCCCAAAACAGCTATTCAGGGAGATGAGTCCCCTGAAGATGCTCCTGTACCACCAACGCAGGATATACTTGCTGGCTTAAACCCCCCAGCAGTATCAGAGACTCTACCAGCCATAGCCGCTCAGGATTCTTCTCAAAAGGAGCCTGCAGCCACCATAGAAGGGGTACCCAAACATCTGGGATCTTCCTTACTTGAGGAGATTGCCATTGAAGAGCACCATCCTCCCCAGGTGCACACTGCTTCTACCCCATCTCCCCATGCAACGCCCCCCAAAGTCCAACCATAATCATTGCAAACGTGCTGACTCAGTTGCATGCTCTCCTCCTCCCCAACAACCACCACAAAGGGGAGAACCACAGACATTGAGGAAAAGGATCATCATGCTTCTGACAACCCACAGCACCGGGGTTTACAACGTTCTATCTCCTAGTGTGGATAGGGAGATTAGAACATCTAGTGAGGCTGCCACCTCTTCTGCATCAGCACATGATCAGAATGAGGCGTGGTAACATAGCTAAGACCTCATAGAGGCAATAACTGATGAAGGACATAGTCCTGAGGCTAGAAGTCCCCAGTTCCAAGAAAAAGGGGCACATGCTACAACTGGTCTACACCCAGTGCATGTACATCCTGCTACAAGCAGGAGGTCAGGTGATTCAGCTTCTGATGATGATGACCTGGGCTTTTTCTATGACGTTCTAGCCCACAACACCATCCTGGAGGATGAGGTAAGCAGATTACAAGAACTGCTTGCCAAGAAGTCTCAGGATGTAAGTCCATCTGCCTCCACCAACCCACATATGGCACCTTCATTTGAAGGTCCCCCAAACACTTTATCCTCTCACTTCACTGAGCCTCCAGCTTCTGCTTTTGGCACTATCTCTCCGGGACAGAACCCCCCAGAGCAAATGGTTGCTGTATTCCAACAATCCCTACCTCTCATCACTCCCATCATCAATGACATTGTTTATAAAGCCATTGATAAGAGGATTTCCTTAAGTCTACAACCACTCATTGATGATGCTGTGCAAAAGAAACTTTCTGCGGTACAAACCCCTGCCACCAATGCATCCAAAAAGGGGGAGAGTACTGCAGTGAAAGAAAAGAAAAGAAAAAGAACTGAGGATGAGAAGGCACAAGAGAAAACCCAGGAGTTGGAAAAAGAAAAGGAGCAATAACTGATCACTTACAAAAGAAAGAAAAGTGCTGGTGATCAATCGAATGCTGAAGAAAAATCATTGGAACAGCTGGTAAAAGATGCAGATGATACACACAGCCGATGCATGGACAAAATCATTAAGCAACTATTCAAGCAAGGAATTGATACAACCACTCTAGACAGTGAGATTAGGAGGTTAGAAGTAGAGGAAATTCAAAACAGATGGGCTGGATATGATGTGCTGGAGAAAGAGAGATTGGAGATCATGATTCGATTCATTGCCAAATACTTAGGAAGATCACTGATGAGATTCGTTCATGGACCAGAGATAGCATTGTTTATAGCCACCGGAATCTGTTTGTCTGAGCAATTTCATAAGGGGATAATCATTGAAGCACTTGATGAGGCTGGGGCTGGAAAAAGGTTTGAAATGGCAAGACTCACAAAAGCCAAACTCACAACCAAAATGCTTGAACAACCTTCCAATCACCCACTCAAAAACAGCCTACCCCTCAAATCTCCAAACCAATCTCAAAACCCAAATCCAAACATCCTCAACCTTCAAAACCAATTCCTTACCACAAAAAACCAACCCAACCATCATCCAGTGATGCACCTAGAAGGAGGAGAAGGGTG